>JAODLM010000047.1:0-403240 GCA_036937905.1 Salvia rosmarinus | reverse complement strand
AGGTGTCCAGGTGTGGTGGACTGGAAGATCCTCAGCTCGTGAGTTTTCGTTTGCCGAGGTACGGGCCGGGCATGGTGGTTGGTGAGGAGATTTGAGGAGGCCGAGTCCTGGAGCTTCCTTCCGGGACCTGTCACCGCAGCAATGCAGTGAATGAAAGTAAAGCAAGAAGAAACCTAAGGTCAGAATCCAGCAAGCGAGTTCGAGTCAAGGGGACTGCATGTAATAAAGTTGATTTGTGGCCGATAGGACCCGGCCTTGTAAAAATCTTCGATTATGAATGAAAACATTTACAGCTTTTTCGAATCAGGTTGTTTTTTACTTTAGCACTCGATTCCAATACGTCGCCTTGGATAACATCTCGCCCACGACTGTTGAAAGAGAGGCCCGAGGCCTTACTTAGCAAGGACTAAGAGGTGCAAGTCTCGGAGGATCCGATCACGAAAGCCACGCACTCGCCATAATGGAGATCGGTTCAAGATCCGCCGAAGCAAGGTGAGACTACAAGAGGTCGATCGGTAGACGCCCGCCCCGACGAGAACGAGCTCAAGCTAAAACTCATAAGTTTTAGTTCAGGCGACTTGTCCGCCAATGTCGCTCATGGGCTCGATAGCGCGAGGAAGAACTCAATCCGGGTGCAGAGGTTCGTCCAATCTCGAGAAGATGCAGAGACGGTATGAATCACGGATCGTGGAACTTCCATATCTCAAGCCGACGATCGAGTTCCAGCTTGTGTCAGAGGGACACCGAGGGACGAGGAGGGCCAATAGCAAGAAGTTTAAAGACCGCCGACTCCATCGTGAAGTACATGCAGATGCATTTGGTCGCTTGTAACGACGCACGCCCCACCTCGAGAAGCGAAGCTCCATACGGCACCGGTCCAATAATCAAGAACTCCGAAGAGGATCGGCGTACGCCGATCATGCCGGGCGTTCGCCTAATGGGTCCGCAGGGGAGATGAGGCGCTCACGCAGCTCGGCGCGGCGCTGCGGCAAGAGTGCAGGGGCGCGTGGCGGGCGCTTGCAGACGGTGGCGTGGCCTCGCCCGCGCCAAAGCTCAAGGCCGAGGTGACCGGCAGAACGCCCCGATCTAACCCGCCGCGTGCGGCCGAGATTGGCCCAGCAGCAGGTGGCTGCCGCCCTCATCGATCGGGCGGCGCACCGAAGTCTTTCCGTGAGTTCATCGCCGCCTATGAGATTTTTGTGCGTGATCGTGTAGCTTCAAGTGAGTCGTGGCGGAGTGGAGCTCGGAAGCCCAATAAGTTTGTATATAGCTTAGACTTTGTAGTGTAGTCTGTGTATTTGACTGCTCAAGTGTATGTTTTCCTCGGCAGGTACAAACATAGCCAGACTTCGCTTTGGTCGTAAAATGATTTGATCGATACGGCGTGTATCTTCCCAAATAAGGGTATAAACGCAGCTCGACGCCGTTGATGTTGTATATGACTTGGAACTCGTTTAGTCGCAACTGCATTTAGATCGTATCGGAGTGCATATCTTCCAAACTGAAGGGGCATAAGTCAGCGAGATCGGTCCGATGTCGCTCATGTAGACGCCCAACTTAATGGGTAATCAGATAAGCTTGTATGTAGACGCTCAACTTAATGAGTAGTCTGATGCGCTTACTACTTAGTGGGATTTTCACTCGTAATGGCCCTCTGTAGCGTTTAAACGGGTATCCAAACGGATGTTCACATAGACGTAAGACGAGATCAAGGCTAAATACATCATTAGAAAACAAATGTTTCATTAAATAAGTAAACAGACGCATTATCTTAAACAACAGAGGGCTAACATGTTGCCGATCTCGAAATCAAAGCTATGTAAAGTACCTCCTTAGGAGCATGTGTGTGTCCTGGGGAATAGTGGCTCCGACAGCGAGCAAGCTTAAAGCCCTTTGCCGAGGTCCTCTGAACGCTGTATGGTCCTTCCCATGTCGGATCTAGCTTGTTAAGACGCTCGGCCCGGCTGGCTTCATTATTCCAGAGGACCAGGTCGCCACTTGGGGTGAGGCCTTCACTTACGTGTAAGCGACCGCCTCAGACTGGCTTGTTTATGAAGCCACGCGCCTCCTCCAGAGTCAGTTGTCCCAGGCCTTCCTGTCCTCCCGGTGCTGAAGAGGCGCGGCTCGGGCACCGATCTCGCACGTCATGACGGTCTGTGTCAGACCTAGTGGCGCTTTCTCCGTGAGAAGTCCGAGGGTAGTCCCCAGACCGTAGGACTCAGGTGTTCCTACACTCACGCTTTTAGCCCGCCGCTCTTTTTTCACCCTTCAGACGATCGCAGGTGTTCGTACCGAAGTGAACGTTGTTCCGATTCGGAGCTCTTCACACCATTCTTGAAATTTTGTCAACGAACCGGTGTCGCTGTCCGAGATCGAACGCAGGTACGCCGAAGCGCGCACTATGTTTTTCCACAAAGGTTTGAATCCTCTCGCTGTGAGCCGACGAAGTGGCTCACCACCCATTTTCGAGCAGTCTACGGCCAACTAGGTATCGGCCGACCGGTGCTCGGTCGAACGGACCGACGATGTCGATTCCCCACCGCACGGGCGGCCACGACCTAGGGATGCTCTGATCGGTCGCAGTTTTCGACGCTGTGAAGCAGCACTTTGGGCACTTTTGACGAGGTCCGCCGAATGTGACTAGGGTAGCCAGCAGTATCCGACCTCAAGATTTTCTTGAGAGCTCACGATCCACGTGCCTGCCCGCAAGATCCTCCAATCTCATTGAGCACGTAGTCGGGCTTCTTCCTGCCCGAGGCACCTCGTGAGGGTTGGGCTGAAGACTGCAGCCTCATGTATGAGGTATTTCGATTTATCATCTCTCAAGCACACATCTTGAGGTAGCTACCATCTTCCGTGATAGGCCTCATGAGACATACGCCGCCTCTATCTCGTGACGATCGTACGCGGGACTCGCAATGCTTCGAATGGACCTCTTCACTGTGGACCTGTCGACGTGAGCTAACTTGCCGAGACGCCCGGCTGTTTCCTCGTGATTTGATGAATACCGGCACCGAACGAGGTCAAGCATTCCCTTCCCTCGAGGTATGCTCATTCGATCCTCCTGCCTCGATTCGCCAGACTCGTACCACGACCTCGAGTCCCCAAGATCCGACCTTATCCACTTTAATTTCTTATTGCGGGAGTCCCGAGACGGCCATACTCCACTCGCTGTTGGTGGGAAGGCAAACCGAGGCGAGGGTCACTTTGCTTATCTCGGGCCGAGAGGAGATGCTCGCTCCGCTGCCTTGCATGAAGCTCCATCCACGCACATCCGCCAAGAATTATCAAAGGGTTGGGTCGTTCTCCGTGGCGTAATGGAGACCGAGGTGAGGCATTGGAGCGATCAGGTTGACCGGCTCAAAGAATTTGCCTACCAAGAAATCGGTAGCTGCTCTTTTATGGTCGGTCTGGGAAGATGAATATCATGTTCGCGAGCTCCAAATGCTTCACTTAGCTATGCGTCCATATGACTCGTGTTTGACAAAACTTGTCTGCGGGTAAGTCGCCAAGCATCAGACGAGGAGCAAGAGTGGTCGGAGTCGGCATGCGCTCAGCGCCGCCTACCTTTCGAGGCCGGTGTACCTCCTGCCTGAGTGCTCGGTGATGGAAGTCGCCGTCCGACCGCCTCGCACTACACATACCGATGGCCTCGTCCGAGGCGGCAAAGCAAGGAAGGAGCTCGCTCTTCTCGGCGCCTGTGGGCAAGGTGTCGGGCAGATACGCTCAATGTAAAGCGACGCAAGGTTCTTTCCGCCAGCGAAGTCCCGAGCTCTCCTCAAAATCTTGAAGGAAGTCGCTTCTAACTCCAGAGGAACCTATCGAGGATCGCCAGCACCCCGCGAGTTTGTGGACCTCACGGATGGTGTTTGCACTTGCATGTCGAGCACCGCTTTCACCTCAGCGGGGTTCGCCTAAGTTTCGAGAAATCCAACATCCGAGGAACTCTGCCGGCTTCACCATAAATGTGCACTGGGATCGAGCTCGATGTTGGCCGACCCGAGGAGCGAGGCGGTACCGAGGTCATCGGGCCAGCCTCCGCTCTTCGCTGACTACGATGTCGCCGACGAGACCTCGACAATCTTCCATGTGATTTCGAATATCGCATCTACCATCTCTCCGTAAGTATCCTCGGCGTCTTCGTGCCAAAGGCATCTTCCGGACGCAAGACGCTTAAAGTCGGTGATGAACGCGGCTCGGGCATCTCCGGCTCATCAAGACTTCGGTATCCTTGTATGCATCCAGTTTAAAGACCCGCGCCCACCGGCTCTACTTTGTCAATCGCCTATGGCAGCGCCTGGGCGGCTTGTTGAGGTCGGTAATCGACGCACACGCGCCACCCTCCTCCTGCTTTTGGACCACGATCGATTAGCCATCCAGTCGGATATCGACCCCAATGATCTCGCCCTCCGTCGAGTCACCTCGTCCCTTACACTGGCCGCGCCTGCCGCGAATACCCTTTTCTTCCGCCGGACCGCTTGCAGACGGGTCTATGTTGAGGCGATGAGTTATGAGCTCGGGCGCCACTCCGTCATATCGAGGGGACCACACGAAGACGCCCATGTACTCCCTCGGTTGCACGACGCTTAGTCAATATCACCGCTCAGCGCCGACCACAACTTCGAGGTCGTCAGCTGTAGCCATGTTACCGAGCGTCCCGAGGTGGCGCCGAGGGATTCTCGTAATTGTTGGAGCAGGCCGCATCCCGGCCGAGACTCAGAGCTTTTGCCGCCATCCGTCACCCCCGATGCTTAAAGACTTCACCGGCCGGGTATCTCGATCGCGAGGCGGTATAATGAATGACATGGTGGCGAGCGCCCGCATACGATAATGTTGTATGGAGAGTGAGCTGACCAAAAACTTAATGGCCTGGCGACTCGACCGAGCGCCCCACGTAACCTAAGAATGATGTCGGCCAACCTGTGAAGCCCTGAACTGAGGCCGGAAGACTAATACCGACCGAAGCTATCCAGCAAGATGATGCCGACTGAGCTCTCGATCGACACCGATGGATTTGCAGCCCACCACGGCCTCAGATGTAGAGGCCTCGCGCGGCATGATTGGGTATCGGGTCCTCCGAGAACACTATGTTCTCACCGCCCTGAGTCGCTGTTCTTCGGCCTCGACCGGCCCGAGCCATTTTTAACGACGACTGGCCGACGGCCCGGCTATAACATAGACCCCTCACGACATTGGGACCTTCCGCTGCCTTCTCGGGTCGCCGCTGAGGTCGGCCCGCCAGTATCGCCCATTCCTTGCGCTTTTTATTCCCGCCCAGGTCGCCGAGGTACTTCTTTAGGCTCCTTCCTTAACGAGCTCCGATCCGCAAGCTCGTAGCTTTCTCAAGACAGACCGACCCCTGCAGTAGTCACAATATTTTTCCCTTTTCGATCCTCTTCACGGGAGGGGTTTAGGAAGAAAGCCATGAGCCCACATCTCCGCCTCGACTTGGAGAGCGTACGGGAGCGCATGTGGTTTGGCCGAGGTCCAGCTCGACTCCACCGCCCTTCGATTCTCAGGCCCAAGACTCCGGCGTCGCTCCTCTCCGCCGTCATCCGTGTCTCTCTTCCGGCCCCGATCCCCTCGACGGTTGTTTCACAGGTTCAAAGGCAGCCTAGCCATCTTCGCCTCCCCGTGATCTTTGTTAGCGCCGGTCGGATCCCCGCTCAACGCGTTGATGATGTAGATCGTTGCTCGCCGATTTTGGCGACTTTGACGAACCTCGAGACGGTTCGACATCGCTGCCCCGCCCCGCCGATGAGCAGCTGACGCAGTTCGGGCCGAGCTATCTGGTAAAGCGCCATTGAATCGATCCATGAGATCTCGAAGAAGGCACGCCGCTTCGATTGAGTGAGGCGCAACCAACGCCTGGCGCTGGAGATTAGCACCCGTGAAGATCTTTGCACGTGGAAGTCCTCCATCCCCGGTTCGCCATATTGGTTGTAGCAAAGAGGAAGTAGCGATCTCCAAGACCATCGTAGGGCGATGTTGGGTTCGCCTGGGGCAAGGTCTGTCGATTTCTTCGAGTATGATTCTCCTGCAGCGGCCTAACCCGGAGGTCGCTGCCGCTCGGGGTAGGACCGTAACGACGCTGCCGCCTCGACGAGGAGTTCGCCGCCTTGCTCTATCCCGCCGCTTCAGGTATTCCGATACGGCGAATGGCGCGCTGGCGCGGTAAGCACGACCACTCGGGCGGACCGACCACCGCGTTGGCGACGACGCTGTTCTCGCGTCGTGTCGGGCGAACAAGGCTGCTGCCGCAGCGAACGACCGGCGCCAGAAGTTACCGCACTCGGGAGGCGTGTCTCGCTCGCCTTCCGTGATAAGCTTTGAATTGCCACGGCGTGAGGAACTGGTCACGGTCGCTCTGGCCTCGTGAGATCTAACCTAACCGCCCTCGTCATCGCCGAGGTCGGCATCTTCTTCTTCGTTGCAGGCCGAGATGAGGCTGCGCTATGTAGCTATGGTCGATGGTACGTCACGATCTCCTTCCCATGGCGCCGTGACCACTCTGTCGCCTTCGACGCGTTATTGCCGGGCATCAGCAATGTGATAACGCTTAAGTTCTGCCATTAAATGTAGAAAAACGAAGCTTTTTGTTCATAGCTCCACGCCACGGCGCCAATGATAAATCTAGTTACGCGAGTAGCAGATTTAATGAAAAGCACAGAACACCAGCTTTCACGCGGTTCGATCGTTAACGAGATCTACGCCCACGAGAGGGTTTCTCAATACTTTCACCATCGCTTTGAGTACGCTGAGTGTAGTTACAAGCTCTTAGTATTCGGCAGTTGTCAACCCTTCTATCACAACTTTCCTTCTATTTATACAACCCCCGAGCCCGCAATCAGGCCAACCTCTCCATCTGTCGCTACTTCCTCCGGGCGTGCCCTCCATTGGCCGGAGAGTGACGCCGCTTTACGTGCGCCACGGGAGGCGGCTCACTTTGGTTCCGGGCGTGTCTCCATCGCCGTGAGGGGCGTCGATTCAGACACATTAGGAAGGTTGCCTGGCTTAACTGCATGGGTTACATAATGTCGTGCCCACTGCTTCAGGGCTCGAGCGTTGGGCCATATCCCATCACCTACTATGTCAATTCAATCGCACCTACACTCTTCTCTCAAATTAAATTAGATTTTATCTTTATCAAACTAGAAGAAAAGCTAGCTATTATTAGCTTAATCACTTATCTTTCGTGTCCACCGACGTGAGAAACATAATTAAGGAAAACAATTCATCCCTGAGGAAAAGAAAAGGTGGCGTGACTGGATATGGCCCAACCGCCAGTCCATCGACAGCTCAAACGAAGCCGGGCCTCGACATTAATAACGCCCACGCCAAGTTAAGCCAAAGGCCCACCTCCAAACCCTAACCAGCCCCTAAACCTCCTCGCGCCACCCCGACAGTAAGTCGAGGACCCCTACATGCGAGGAAGAGTCCCTACATGCCAGAGGAAGAGTCTCTACCAAGGGAGATTGAGCACGCCTTTGTCCTCGATATGTATAAATAGGAGTTAGATCAGGCAGTGGTTAGCAATCGTGAGAATATTAGAGAGTTTTCAATACATTTCATCAGAATCTACATAGTGAAAGTATTGAGGAACCACCTCCGGACGAGATCTTATTCCATCTAACCACGTAAAAGCCTTGGTGTTTTATCGCTTACACAAATTCAGATATTAACATACACTAGATTTATCATGGCACCGCTCAGGAACTTTGAACTAAAAGCTTTGTTTTCACAATTTAATGGCAAGAACACGTGCAACGAGTAGCACGCCGTACGTTAATAACCGCACAAGACGCACCGTGGTCACTCGCCGGGAAGGGGATTGCAGACGCCACAACGGTCACACGCCGAGGGTTACATGGAGAATATTCATACACCTCGTGATCGCATCCTCAACGGTAAGACGCCGACCTCAACGCCAATGAATGCGGTTCACCGTCTTCATCGAGTCCCGGCCGAGCCGTGTCTCAGTTCCTCAATGCCAATCTCGACCACCCAAAATTTCTTCACCGAGGATTTAACGAGCGGCACCTCTCGAGTGCCGCGAAGCAGATTACAGCGCCCGAGGTCGCCCGCCCCACCAGCGGTCAACGCCACCGCACAATATGCGAGAACGCGCATATCAACCCCGCTGAGTCAATCACTCACCGAGAACGCCATTCCGGCGGGACGACCGAGAACGCCACTCCTAAGCAGACTGCAACCACACAACATCCTTTGGTACCTACCTTTGTTGCATTGGTTACATGAAAATCCAACGGTGCAAATTCATGGTACTTGATATACTTTTCATGAGAGTTGGTTTAACATGGGGCGTGCGTATGCGATATTGATATTTTTCAAGATAAATAATATTTTTTCAATATAAATGACACTTTTGAGATGTCTCAATGGTGCGCGTGTCAGCATAAGAGTTTAGGAGTTTTGTGTTTTGTGATTGTGTATATAAAGAGCGGGTAAATATTCATATGACGAGATATACTTGATCCCCAATTTTGCAACGAAACCACATCCCTCATCAAAAATACGCATATTAATTCATTCCATGGCTCTTCATGTGAGCATGTCAAGCTAGCAATTCCAAAGTAACGTACTCTGTCATTGGGGATATAATGGTTGAAGAGAGAGCAGTTCATCCGGATTGCATAAACTCGTCCAATCCGTATCACGAATGTAGTGATTATTGCTTCAGAGTAATTGCTGAAGCGAAGCTGAAAACAAATACAAGTGAGGATATAATGGTTGAAGAGAGGGCAGTTCATCCGGATTGCATAAACCCGTCCAAACCGTATCACGAATGTAGTGATTATTGCTTCAGAGTAATTGCTGAAGCGAAGCTGAAAACAAGTGCAAGTGAGGATATAATGGTTGAAGAGAGAACAGTTCATCCGGATTGCATAAACTCGTCCAATACGTATCACAAATGTAGTGATTATTGCTTCAGAGTAATTGCTGAAGCGAAGCTGAAAACAAGTGCAAGTGAAGATATATTAGTTGAAGAGAAAGCAGTTCATCCGGATTGCATAAATGCATCCAATCCGTATCACGAATGTAGTGATTATTGCTTCGGAGTAATTGCTGAAGCGAAGCTGAAAACAAGTGCAAGTGATTCAGGTAGATTTTATTTTTCTTTAAATCACGAATCTTAAAGTTTTTTGTTGCTTAATTGAAAATTTGAAGAAAAAAAAAAATTGAAGGAAAAAAAATAGAAGAAAAGCTTAATTAGCTACGTTTGGAGTTGCTTCTCTTATGGTGGGCTTTTCCTCCTGAAATTTGTATGTTTGGATTTGTTGCATATGCTTATGTAACAAATATGTGCTTATTTGAGATATGGTTATGTCATGACTTATGTGTGATGATGATGTGCATAAACTATTGATGACTTCTCAGAAAAAAGGGTCCGACAGTTTATTTAAGCTTTAAGGTAGTGTTTATTGTCGAGGGAAGTTTGCGATTGCTTAAATGCATCGAATCTTTATCATGAATGTAGCGAATAAGCCAGGAAGAGAACAGAATAATGTGGTAGTATGGATTGGTCTTTGGTCGATACGTTGTAATATATAGCTAAGACTTGTTGCTGAAGTGGGTATTGCAAAATATTTGCTGAAACTAGAACATCCTTTTGTGTTCCTTTGAGTCACTTTTGTTTAGACCCGTTGTTTGTATAAGGGTTTTCGTTCTTAAACTGGTGTTCAGTGATATGTTACAAATGTGCATATTCAGTATCAATTGATTCATTATTTTAAACCTTACAAATTCAACAATCTTTTCTTGTTTACTGTCCTAGGATCGGATGCTAATTCTCAGAAGCCAAGTGTGGTGGCTGGGCCAGATCAGCAAGAAGAACAGGATGTAAGTGATGGCCCCGAGGAGCATTCTGATGGGGAGGCTGGTGTGAATTGTGACGATGTCGCATATGATTTTGCTCAAGCAGCGATGGCTGCCCAAAACGCACTCCTCGGTAGGTGGTTTGCTGGAAAGATGATCACCGCAACCTACATGGTAACAACTTTTTCCCCTATTTTTTATGGCTAAGCAGATCAGGTAAATTCAATTGTGGCATTACCTAAAAAACTATTTTCATTTGGACGCAGGTTCACAGAAATTATGAAGCTAAATTTCCTGATAGCAGCAGCTAGTGTTGTTGGTGGTGGATTGCTATACAACTTTGCCTTAATTCCTTTCAGCGATTTTGTTTCTGTTGAATCATAGAGAGGCTGCATAAAGTAAATGTAATTTTGGAGCTTGCTTTTTTCGTTTTAGGTTCAAAGATTTTGACCTCTCCTTATATTTGTTAGTTATGTTGACGAAATTGCTAAGTCACTTTAGATTTGGGGCAATTTCAATTGTATCACTTTATCGTTTTTTGTTTGTACGTACTTGAGTCGAGTATATGCCCATTTATAATGAATGAGAAACTTGAGATAGCATATCATGTAGTTAAATATGGATGGATTTCAGGTGTTCTTTATCTGTTGATATTTTGACATTGATCTATCACATCGAACAATATGTATATATTTATTGGGTCATTTATTTTTTATGATTCATGAGATACATGATTGAGTATTTTTAATTTAATATTTTATTTTTACTATTTAAGATATTTTTAATCTTACCTTTTCAATGAAATATGAATAAAGTAAAATTAGTTTAAGTAATACTCCTCCGTCCACTAAATTTATACATTTAATTCTTTTTGGTCATCTCAAAAAATGTTCACTTTCCTTTTTGGAACATCAACTTCACATTTTACTCTAAACATATCTACTTATTTACAAAAGGGTTAATTGCAGCTAAATTCAGGAACTTTGATACAATTCTGATTAATAATATGAACTTTAAAATTTGAATGATAATACACAAACTTTTGATTTTTCTAGTTTTTCCCTCACATTCCAATTCAGGCGAATTAAAGCTGAGTTAGACTCAATTGCCACTGACATTTAAAAATTCAAAGTCAAGTTGAACTCAATTGGAGAGTTGACGATTAAAAATATTAAATTTCATCTCACTCCAAAAGCCCTAACTTTCTCATCTCCCAAACCACCGAATCTTCTCCATTCTCTTTCTCTCTTTTCTTACAATGGGAGGAGTTGAAGAACAAAGATACGTGTGCAGAATCTACAGCAAATGCGTTAGTGGGAAGTCTTTGGGAGGCCATGAGGATATTGAGCCCAAATTGCAGCTTCTAAAAAAGCAGCAGCTCAAGAAAAAACAGCTGAGATCAAAATGGAGTGTGATAATGATGATAATCGAGACGGCAGTTATCTCCAGCTCAAAGAGAGCCGCATCAACCAATCCAACAGTGAGGAAAAGATAAATGTGGAAGAATTCCGAAATGATGATCAGAGCAACAACAACTACGAGCTGAGGGAGAATCCAAAGAAATTTTGGAGAATTTCTGATCCCAAACACGCTCTTATTGCCAAGACCAAGAATTCTGGCAGAGAATGTGGCAAGGAATTCGCCTCGTTGAGGGCTCTCTCGGGCCACATGAGGTGCCATTCTATCAAGAGCAAGAAGGAGGTGCATTTGTGCAAGGAATGTCGGAGAGGGTTTGACTCGATGAGGACAATATTTGGCCACATGAAGAATTCGAAGAGGGTGATGAAGGTGTGTAGTGTTGTTGTTAAATTTGGTTAGTTTGTCGGACTTGGAGAATTTCTGCCCGATTTGGAGGAAGATGTTGAGGATTGTGAAGTGAATCCTTCTTTTGGGAGATGATAAAATTAGGGCTTTTGGAGTGAGATGAGATTTGATATTTTTAATAGTCAACTCTCCCATCGAGTCTAGCTCGACTTTGAATTTTTACACATCAGCGACAATTGAGTCCAACTCAGCTTCAATTCACATGAATTGGAATGCGTGGAAAAATTAAAAAATAAAAAAGTTTGTGTATTATCATTCAAATTTCAAAGTTCATGTTATAAACCAGAATTGTATCAAAGTTCGTGAATTTTAGCCGCAATTAACCCTTACAAAAAAAACCACATATGTCCCACATTTTTACATTCAATATCCATTAATATATTAATATTATCCTAATGACACACATTTTTATACTCACTTACTTTATACTCATTCTGATTTATTAAATACGTCTTGCCAAAATCGATGAACGATTTTGGTGAACGGAGGGAGTATAAATTATCAAAGGTGGTGCAATATTTCATAATTTCAATCTATCTAAATAAATAAATAATGTATTAATTTATATTATTTAGACTAATTTTTAAAAGTGAATGTACCTTTAATGATTTTAGAGGCTTCGTATTTTTTTTTAAATATTATTCTTGATTGTATATGGTACATAATAACAAAGCACGTTTTTTTAGGAAAAATTATAACAATTACCAAAGAAGTTGCGTAATGATTTTTAAAAAATTCCCTGAAAAAAGAAAAAGTAATAAGAATTTTAACTAAATAATACTATTCCATCAAATCGTTTTTAATTTCGTTTTGTATGTTCACATAAACGATACTTTCATTTTAGGCATTTCAACTCCATAATTTTTATCCCACATTTACTCATTAATTTACAACTCATTTTTATTCTCATTATTCATTAATATATTTATTTATTATTTTATGATCCACCTTTAATTCTTTTAATCATTAATATATTTATTTATTATCTCGATTCACATTATATTCATTATAATCTATTAAATTTCATGCCATTAAAATCAAAAATGAATCGATGAATATAAGAAGTATTAAACAACGAGAAAGAAGTTGTCTTGCAAATTGTTTCCACAAGATAAAAACTTTAACCTATAAATTGGATATTGATCGAAGTTAAACCATAAGAATCAAAATAATTATTTCTCTCTTTTCTTTCTTTTTTACAAGATCGAAGTTAAACCATAAGAGCGTGTTTGGTACCCTAGTTATGCAAAGTAATACTAAATTAGTGAGCTTGTCTAGTCATTTGGTAGTTTTCAGATTAACTTAAGGCCCAAGTTATATGTGTGGCCTCTCAAAACCACCTGTTTTAGTATTTGCTAGGGCAGGCGCATGACCCTAGTTAATAAAAAAAAAAATCAACAGTGTCATTATTGAAATTCTCAAACCCAAGAATACCCCTCTTCTCCCCATTCATTCTTTTTTTTTTTTCCAATTTCAAAATCGACTTTGCACCATAGAGGCGACGATGAGGACGGTAAATCAAGCTCGACCCATTTGCGCCAAGGTTTGATGTGCTCGTGATATGAATCGGTTTTAGGGATCGCCTCGATGAAGAAATCCAAAAAGTCGGCGAAATCCGTGAGCCGGAATAGATTCAAACGTGAAGGATTGTCATCTTCTACAACCCCAACAACCCCACGAGCCCTAGTTGCGAGAATCACGCGCGGATCTAGAACTTTACCCATATACACTCGTAAGTGAATCTCGATGTGATTACTCAAATTTTTTTGTGTTGAATCGGTATACAAAAACCCCACATCTACTTTGGTTAATTCATTATTGGAAATGATATTATGATTACTCACAATGCTCTTTCTCTCAAGATATCAAACATTAATGGGTCGTACATTATTGAGACTAACTTTAGAGCAAGATTTGAAATTATTTTGGGAATCGATCGGAAAAAACACAAGTTTTCCAAAAATTCGATTTATAAACTCCCTATATATAATTAGCATAGTCGAAGTTTCAATTTTGTGGATTGAGTCGTTACATTACATAGTTGCAAGTTTCAATTTTTTTGTATAATGTGATATTTTCGGCCTTACCTAGGCCAAGGATTCTATATCCGAAATAATACCTTCAATTGTGAGCGAGATCAAACGAGATAATGCAGTCGGTATGAATCGAAATTTCCGTAATGAAATTCAATTTCGCAATAGATGTGAGGTTTAACTTATAAAAATGTGATATGTGCCAAACCTTGATAGAATCGCTTCACAAGTTTATGTGAGGTTTTGGTTGCGAATCACAAAGTTGTTGTCTATATTATTGGTTGTCTTTCACTTTCTAATCATACCATTGTTATTATTCTTCTTGGATTGTTGTTGCAATTCAAGATTACATACTCCATTTATTCGAGTGTTGAATCCTCTATCTCATTCGATTAAATGTTATTTATTTCCATGAATGTGGATTGGTGTGATGTGTTTATATTATGATTGAGTTTAACTATGTTGATTTGCTATGACCGCATAGATAAGGTGATTAGTATGGAATTAAAATCCACTTTTCATATTGCGCCCATTGCTAAGAGACATGCCACAACGTCGAGATACTGATCTTTGAAATTTACAGGTTGTGTGATGAGATTATTGGTTCATTATATAGTCGATTGGTGTCGTAATTGATGCCATAAATAGGAGAGCTATTAGGAAAGGAAGCGCATTGAGAGCTCACCCGCCTATGGCATGATTGAGAGGATCCTACCAAGTTCAACACCTAAATAGAATGGTTCATGTAAGTGATACCGATTGCATCAAAAATCTTAGAATGGATAAGAACACCTTTGGCGGTTGTGTAGATTATCGAGGGAAGTAGGTGGTGTAATCGATGGAAAATACGTGAGTGTATAAGAACAATTATCAATATTCTTAGATTCTTTCCCACCACAAGAAAACGCCATTGTAGCTTTCGATTTCTTGAGGTCAGGCTATACAGTTTCATATTATGTCCATGTAATTTTATCGGCAATTATAAATTGTCATAGATCATTCTTGGTAAAGCCAACTCCTATCCTTGAAGATTGTGTTGATCCTAGGTGGAAATGGTTTAAGGTATGATAGTGTATATTATTCTAATGCTTGTTCAATGCACTAATCTCGGGATGTTTGACGAAAATATCACAATGTAATTTTGCGGCTTCATTTTGTCTCATCGCAGGATGCCTAGGTGCATTAGATGGCACGTACATTAATGTGCAGTCCAAAACATCGACAAGCTAGGTATCGAACCGGAAGGGTCAAATATCCACAAACACCTAGTTGTTTGCGATAGAAACCTATGTTTTGTGTACGTGTTGCTGGTGGGAGGTTCAAGGTGATGGAAGGGTCTTGAGGACGCAGATGAATCGTGTAAACTTGAAGGTTCCAAGAGGTAATTAATGAGGATTGATTCTTTTAATAGAATATCATGAATGAACTTGTTAAACATAATGAATATACTTGCATGAAATTTTTCTCCAATGTCATCAACTAAATTTGCGTGCACATATTATTGTGTGATAACGGCTATGCAATAGTGAAGGATTTCTAACCCGCATACAAAGGAGTTAGATATCATCTAAAGGAGTGGGGTCCAAATTGCACGCTACCTCAAAACCCTGAAGAGATGTTCAACATGAGGCATACTAAAGCCCGGAATGCGGGATCATGAAGATGCGTTGGGGAATTCTAAGGAGCCCATCCTCCTATCCGGTGAAGGTGCAAAATAGGCTAATCATGGCATGCTTTATGATTCACAATTTTATTCAGAAAGAGATGATCCATGACCCGATAGAGGATCTTATTGATGAACTTGGAGAGGAATTTGCAAATGAAGACGATGATCTCGTGGATGACTATGTAGATGTCGTTGAAAACACTGCTTTGTGGAACCAATTTCGGGATGATTTAGCTTTGAACATGTGGCGAAATTAAATGGGTTGCGATCAACTTTAGGTGAGTGCTTGTGTTTGTGAAGTCGTTCAATTTGAAGGATTTATAGGAATCACATGATGGTAAAGACCTAACGCACTATGTTGAATGATCTTCATAAATAGATTGATTTTCCTAGGTAAAAATCAGTCTGTGTGAGGATGGGGTTTGTTTAATTTTGGCTAATATTTATGTTTGGTTGTGAAAAATAACGAGACTATTATTGTGTTTATCAAAATTTTGTGTATGAAAGTGGACTTTCTTATAATTCAAAATTATTACAGATATGAAATATCAAATTAAAATTACGAAGAATGTGGAGATCTCTTTGTCGGTGGAGGGAGTATAGGTAGAGAGTATATAATAATTGTAAGTGAATATGGAATTTTACAAAGTTTTAGAATATTCATTTTCTACTATAAACTACACTAGAACGTGTATATGAAATTTTACAAAGTTTTATATTTCAAATACTATATAGTGGTTTTATACATTTTATATATTTAATTTAATTTTAATAATATATTTTATTTAATTTAAAAATATCATAACTTAATAAATAAGATAATTGTATTTTTAATTTGACATTGATGTTATTCACACTTGAGCGTTATCCTGACGGATCAAACTTCATAAGATGAACACAAGTTTGTACTCTATGTGGTATTAGGACATCAAAATGATTATTTGATTCTTTATTATTTCAATACTATATTCGAATTTAGTTATTATGATTTAGAATGATTCTTTTATTCTAAATTATTTTAATTTGTAACTCATGATTCATTTAAGTGCATGAACTTCAAGACGATTTTAGCACATATACGAAGCTCTAGAAACGGGATAACAGAAGTTCTAATGCACAGTTTTTCACAAAAATCACTCTACATTTTATAACTGATCCCTTTTAATTTATTTTTCCTGTTTCTTGCCTTGTATCCCACAAGAATGTTTCTTGGAAGTAATTTATAATTTACTCTATTTTCTTGCCTTGTAGTTCTCTTAAAAATATTTCCAATATAATTTTTGGAAGTAATTTCTTTACTCCATTTTCATTTGCCACGAAGAAGGAAAGGGTTGACGTTGGTCATATGGTAGGTTAGCCAATTGCATGCATTTGTCAATATATTTCTAGCAATATACGTGATTGATTTGATTTAGTGCTTGATTCTATACGATATTTAGGTGTGTTAAATGATTAATGGAATAATTTCAACAAGCTTCAGAATATTTTCTGAATGCATGTCTGGTTCCTATTATTTGGTTAACCGAATTCTTGGTCTTGATTTAATATACATAAAATTTGAAATAACACCAATCTAAAGCAATAGTACGTCCATATATTATTACTACTACAAGATTTAGGGGTCAAAGCTACATTTTGAGTTTCTACCGGATGGGTGAAAACTTTTGTCTGAGTGGCCTATCTTACTTGATTCTTTTTTCTTTTTCTTTGAGGGGAAATCTTAGTTGATTCTTTAAATATCGTTGTCAAAAGCTTATTTGAATTTGAAAAATGCACATCAGTTTGTTTTAGAACACTTGATTCTCGAGAATGAAATACCCTGACAAAATGGACAAATTGTTCCTGCCATAGGTCCAAATGAGTCTAATTCTATATCACAACAAGTAATAACTCATCACATAAATTGAATATAACAAATTGAACTTGGATTCACATGCATAATGCCTATAACATATGCAACAAAAGCCAAAACACAATGTCAAATTTGCAAGTTAAAAACCACAGTCAAGTCCTACAAAAACTACTATAGATGTTCAACATAAGTTGATCAGAGTCAGTGAGAATACGATTCACAGCAAGCCTAGACAAATAAAAGAAAAAAAAAAGAAACAGGCAGTGGGCAGAGTGTAACCCAAGTTCATTATCCATACAAAAGTATTTGTGCTTGCTTAATGATGTTCAAATCTGCGGTGCAAAAACTAACGACCTTGACGTACTTCTTCAGATTCTTGAGGATCGCATAACATAGGGTGACCTTGCATCTTGAGGTAGCCCGTGAAGACATCCAACTTTTCGACCTCTTTTGCGAGATGATCACAAATATCGAACTCGTCTTCGAGGACGACCACGAATATCGATGAGAAGATCAAATGCCTCTTTTCTTTTGCGGCTCACATCAAAATCATACCCAATGCGCTTAGTCAACTCGCCAAGCCTTGCATCCGTTTTCACCCCGATCTCTCGCAGCACCTGGCACACACCTTGCATCTCCTCACCAGCTTTTCGTTTCTTTCCCTTTAGCTTGTCAGGTTGCCCAAGGACATGAGTATGGGAAACTGTGTCTGGCGTGCCCTCATGTGCAGATAGATTATCCATACTCATCTCAGCATGTCCATTTGTGCCATCTTCTTTAGCATTCTTGCCAAGGTTGATGTCATTCCAGGCGTCCATACTATCTTCGGATGCACATGTAGTCTTTCTTCCTAATATTGAGTAGTTACATAATTAAATTAGTTAACAGAGAATATACTCATAATTACTAGAAGCATAATAAAAATAACAAAAGTGTAGTTTATAATTCAAAATGATGAGGATTCCAAACTCTCTATTACCTTCACAATTTGATCCCACATATCCTCCTCACATTCGATGAGACGACGCCCATCCTTGTTGAATCCAGCCACTACGAGCCATAATTTGTGTGAGAGAATTGTAGTTTTCTTCCAAGAGTTTATCTTCGAGTTAACATGTGACTTCCTTCAAGTCGGTGAGGGGAACACCTTCCTCAATACTTCTTCCACTTAGTCAGTACCCGACCTTGAAGCCATTGTCCGACTTCCATCCTTGGGCGATTAGATCTTTCGATTGCATCAACAAGTGTTGATTCTTCCTGGGACCAACTTCTTCGACCTCTACGCTTTTTTTCACCCGTTGGCTTCTTGTGCTACTCCCATCGCCGTTTCCATATATATCGATCGTTCATGTTACCCACTCATCTTTATATCTAGTAGATAAATAAAAGCAGTTATCTAACAGATGTTGAATTGCAATATTTACCATGATTAATAACAGATTTTGATGTCCATATATTTCTTCCATAATTTGTAATGAGTCGGATTTCTACCAAAGCAATGTGTATAATCTTATTACCCAACTCTCTATAGTCTAAAGACAAGTTCTTTAGATCAAACCCTGGCCCTTTATTTGTGTAGTAACAAATTTTGGAAAAGAATATATGTAAAACAACAAACTACAATGAGGTAAATATACATAAGATCCGAAACATCAATAAAGGAAACACAAATTTTTTACCTTCCTGAGCAAAGCTCATTTTTCGTTCTCGATATCTGTTCGGGAAAAGATGAATTGTTTGGTCGGTTGAGACTCTCCTACCCTTGTGCGTTGTTGTTTCTGCGATACAGAAAAAAATACGTCGTTAATAAAATTTACAAGAACAATTCATCTACGTTCATCATCTTCGAGTTTTATTAAAGTCCGAAAATTGACGAAATTGGTAACCCCTATTTGGAGTGTTTATACAAACCTGGGTGCTCGAGTGGCTAGCTATTGTGCGCTATTCAGGTCGTTCCTCTCCGTCAAACATAGAAGCTTCGTTCAGTGATGTGGCTATGGCATCGTTTGGGATAGAGATGAGAAAAGCTTTGATCTGGGGCAGCTACATAAATGAGAGGAAACTGAGAGGGAAAATGAGAAAATGAGAGGGAAACTGAGAAAATGAGAGGGAAATGGGGCTCGATTATTTTAGAAATAGATAAGGTTAAAAAGGGGATATAAAATATTTATGGAGGACAAGGTGGTAAATTCAACAAGTCAAGTTAGAAATAAAACACCATACCAAACGACTATTTAAAAAAGTCTTACTTTTGTCACTTGGCCACCAAACAGTATTTTAAAATCCTTAACTCTTATATCTTCTTTGTGTATGATTATTTTATCCTAACGGTTCATAACATGACTAGGATACCAAACACGCCCTAAGAATTCAAAATAATTATTTCTCTCTCTTTTCTTTCTTTTTTACAAAGTCTATTTAATTATTTCTGAAGAAATGCCAAACAAAAAATGGTTAGAAATAAACATAATAGATGGAGTGTTGAAAAAGAAACATTTTACTCTGCATAATTGGAGAGAAAAACTTATAACCTCCTCTTTTAGCAAACAAGCTCTGCAATTCTAGGGTTTCTCTTCATATTTCTGGCACGAATTCATCGAATCTGAGGTTTGATTCTTCCACCCTTTTTCTTCTGCGCAAACGATTTTGAATACATTCATTGCCCTTTTCCCGTTGGTTCCTTATTGAGTTTTTTGGGAGATTAAATTTGAGTTCTGACTTGCAGAAGTCTAGTTTTCGTGGTGGATCCGATTTAATCTGAAGAGTCACTGTTTAGATCCATTTTAGGTAAGGACAGTGAATCAGGGTTCGTAAATCAAAATGAAGAGAATGAAAATGGAGATTTTCAGTTTTTGTATATGTATTTCTTCTGACGATTATAGTGGCGTTTGTGCATCAGATTTCAACGAAAATGACGCAAGACGTTGAGATGAAGGAGCAGCAGCCCACCCCTTCGGATTCCGTCTCATCTACTTCTCCTTCAGCTCTTGAGCGTGAGTATTTACTTTCTGTGCGTATAAAGTTAAATCATTTGTTTGAATTGACTGTAGCTTTACTGAAGAAGAAAATGGCTAAGCGTAATTGACTTTGGAGGAAATGTTTTGAAGTGTCAGAGCTATTTGCTGAACTATGAATCTTTCTCAGTAATGTTTTTGCTACATTTGAAAATTTTATGCAAAATTGATGCTTAATTAGAATGGAAGAATTTTTTCATTAATGTGATGCTGCTTGTCCATAATTTTTCTGTTAGTTCAACCTGAGCACTTCATTGGGTTCTAAGTTTGCATTTTTGGTTTCTTATATCAGAACTGAAGGACATAGCTGCATTGATCGAGGTGGGGGCTTACGCAAGGGAGGTCCGTAGGATTGTCAGAGCTATTCGGTGGACCATCCAGTTGAGGAAGAAGCTTACGGCTCCTGTGGTTTCTGCATTTCTTAATTATGTGCTTTTGCCAGGATCAGATGTCCATACTCGCTTGGCTTCATATGTTCCAAAGGTAAATATGTCAAACTGTCAACTGAATTGTTGAATTTATTGTGTTAAGTATGCTTTTCATATTGCAAGTTAAGGAGGTGATTGGTTGTTTATTTTACAAATTATGAATAAAATCTATGAGAATCTTCTATTTCTTTTGTTTGTTTCTTAATTATTGGAGAAAATAAGTTTGAAATCATGGTTATATTAAATGTAGTTGATATACTTTCTATAACATTTTTTTATTTGTTTGTTGGTATATGTGATGGTTCTAAGTTTTCCTCACTGCTACACTCAGTACTGTCTATAATTAAGCTAATTTGATAATTTTATAGAGGAACTGCATGTAATTGTAGCATCATTTTACTAAATTTATTGTGGTTGTAGGAGGACGAGCATGATATGGTAACTGATACAGCTGCATCTGGTACCCAAGCCCCTGCAAAGCACTCCTTGCCCGAGCTTGAGATCTATAGTTATTTGCTAGTTCTGATATTTTTGATTGATCAGAAGAGATACAATGAGGTATGGGTGTGTGATTATGTTACACCAGAAGCTTGTTACTTTCGTGATTTCTGAACATTTGGAATATATGGATGGTTCTGGTCATGGTTTAAATAGGCGCTGGTGAGGCTCGCCTCGGTGCGAGGCGGCCGGAAATCGCCTTTGAGGCGGCGCCTCACCCGTTGTCCAAGAGGCTGTCGCCTCAACCAGCCCGAGGCGCACCGAGGCGGCGAGGCAGATCGAGGCGGTCTGAGGCGGATGCCTCGCTTTATCATCCAAATTTCATTTTTTTCCCTATTTTTTTGTACTTTATTATGTTTTTGCATGGGTTTTATTATTTTTTGTTAATTTCTAATGGGCTGATAAAAATAGCCTTAATTGGTTGAATTAAGACATAATTTCTCCAACACTCTATCAATCTTTTCTCTCCTCTCGCTCTGCACCGCTCTCTCTTCTCATCTCTAGCTCTCTCTGCTCTGCATCACTCTCTCCTCTCTCGCTCTCTCTCTGATTTTAATCTGTTTTTGCGATTCTGCAGTTCGGCAACAATTATGCCTTTATTCAGTTTATTATTTTAGTGACTGCATTATGTAATTGGCTGTAACAATCTGAGGTTGAAGTTGTCTCCATAGTCTCGCCTCTTATACTTTTGATTATGGTGAATAATTATTAGACTGGAGTTTAAGATTTTAAAAGACTCATAAGTATCTAATTATAAACTTATGTTTTTTTATGTGTTGTAATATATTTGTTATGTTTTATGTCTTTTTTTATATTAGTTATAATTTTTATGTGTTTCTATGATTTACACCTCGATCTTACGCCTCGGACCGCCTCGAGGCTTACGCCTCGCGGTGCTATTGGAAAACGCCTCGGTGCTTAAAACGTATATTTAAACCTTGGTTCTGGTTTGCATTTAGGCTAAGGCCTGCTCTTCAGCTGGCATAGCTCGCCTGAAGAATCTCAATAGAAGAACTGTCGATGTCCTAGCTTCCAGGCTCTACTTTTACTACTCTCTAAGCTATGAACTTACTGGCGCTCTTGCTGAGATTCGAGGGTATGTATATTTTTATGGTGTTTGGATAGCTCTTAGCACTGTTGATGCCACAGCTGCTCTTTGATGCATGTCAGAACTCTATTGATCACCTTATGTTGAAGAAAACATAAATCTGAATATTTGAACTATATCATAGTGTCTTTTGTTGTGAACTTGTGTCTCATCTAATAGAGTAGCATTTCTGAATCTTAACAGTAATCTTCTTGCTCTACACCGAACTGCGACTTTGCGCCATGATGAGTTGGGTCAGGTTGGTTTTCATCAAATTGCTGTTTGTTTATAACCTTGTTAGTGGTATTTGTGATTGATGACCTACTGGCATGATGCAGGAAACACTCTTGAACCTGCTACTGAGGAATTACCTCCATTACAACTTATACGATCAGGCAGAGAAACTGAGATCAAAGGCCCTCGTTTTGAAGCTCACTCAAATCAGCAGGTAAATTCATACTTGTCTAGGGAGGTGTGGGTGGTAATTTTTCTTGGGGTACAGCCTACAGCTGGCTATGCCTTTAGGTTATTGGAGCTTATGCCTCTTCAGTGTAGTTGTTTTCATTTTGTATGTATCTTCTGCAGTTCTCTCGATATCTGTTTTACCTTGGAAAGATCAGGACAATTCAGCTAGAATATACTGATGCTAAAGAGTCTCTGCTCCAAGCTGCAAGGAAAGCACCCATTTCTGCCCTTGGTTTCCGAGTTCAGTGCAACAAATGGGCTGTGATTGTCCGCTTGCTCCTTGGAGAGATTCCAGAAAGGACTGTGTTCATGCAGAAGGGGATGGAGAAGGCACTGCGGCCATACTTTGAGCTTACAAATGTGAGTCTAAGACTCTTAAAGTCTGACCATCAAAGTCACCTTCATGCTTAAGTCCAAGTTCTGTTCCATCTTGAGACATATATTGTGGTTTTTGTCCTTGTCAACCTATAACCGAAGAGTGATATTTGCCGGGTAGCTGAGAAAAAAAAGCTAATTAACAAGATCATATTTATTCAACTTTATTCTGCATAAACTATGTCTAAAATCTTTGGGGCTGTTTGGATTGAACAGATAAATGACTTAGCTGGTACTTGCACACACACATATATACATACATATACATCTAAACTTTTATCATCTAATGTTAGATACTTGGGAGCCATAATTATTTTGTGTTCACATACTCTGTTGTGGGCTCAGGCTGTTCGTATTGGAGATTTGGAGCTCTTCAAAGCTGTGGCTGAAAAGTTTGCGAGCACCTTCTGCTCTGATGGAACAAGCAATTTGATAGTTAGGCTACGTCACAATGTTATCCGGACAGGCTTACGGAACATCAGTATCTCATACTCCAGAATCTCACTCGTTGATGTTGCTAAGAAGTTGAGACTGGATTCTCCAAACCCTGTTGCTGATGCTGAAAGCATCGTCTCCAAAGCAATCAGAGATGGTGCAATCGATGCCACATTAGACCATGCTAATGGATGGATGGTGTCGAAGGAGACTGGGGACATCTACTCCACAAATGAACCTCAGATAGCTTTCAACTCGAGGATCGCATTCTGCCTGAATATGCACAATGAAGCAGTGCGCGCCCTCCGTTTCCCGCCCAACTCCCATAAAGAAAAGGAGAGTGCAGAAAAGAGGAGAGAGAGACAGCAGCAAGAGCAAGAACTTGCTAAACATATAGCTGAGGAGGAGGATGATGAATTCTGAGGTGCATATCGTTACCTAATGCCTTTTATCCAAAATTGTTGAAATTTCGGCGAAGGTGTTTCATTTCTATAGACAGCTGGGGATGCTACTATCTCCTGCAGTTTTTGCATTCTGTTGTAAGAATATTCTGTTTTAGGATCTAAAGTTTTAATCTTTTTTTACCCAATTTTAATTGATTCCGTCGGTGGGAACTGGAAAAAAAACGCCCAAACTACAGTTTTTAATTGGTAAGAAATTTTAGAATTTATATGCAAGGGAATTTTGACTTTAGAGAGGAATTAGGACAATAGAAAGCTCTAACGTCGTCGTGTGGAGTAGACATTGATGTTTGTGTTGATCCCAAACTTTTGTTGATATATAATCTGCTTACACAAAATATCTAAAATAGGTTGTTAACTAAAAATTCTTAACATAGGGCATCGGGCGTCTATTTATTGGATATCGTACGTGTGACAATGTACAAAGACGTTGAGACACTATATTTTGTGGTAGAATGGGATTTATTGTAAATAAAGAAAATACGAACGTCGAATAGTCTTTCGATATTTTGTAGTAATTCATGTAGCAGTTCATAGTTTCAAAACATGATTTTTCTTTTCCTTCTTGTTTCGTAATTAAATTGGTGAATGCTTGTTCGAAGTGGAGATCTTCTGCTACATCAAAACTAAAAGAAGTTTAAATAATAAAGATGCGCTTAGTGAAAATTATAAAGATTCAAATTTGAATAACAGCTTCTGACTGTGATGTCTCACTTTCAATAATAAGTTCTAAACTTCGGACAGATCGAAAATCTGATGCAAATTGAAGCTTATGATATCTCAAAATCAAGATGTATTTAGTTACAGGTTGAATTCGTTAACAGAAGAGGAAGCAAAGCAAATAACTGACAGTCTTAAAGCATTTTCAGCTACCTGAACTTAACCCGAAGGACTTCACGATTGTGCTTACCCTTTCAGCAAACTTTGTGGAAGTTATTTTTTTCCCAGGAATGTGAAATGGATTCGAAACTGCATCAACATAGGCAGTGTGGAACCTCCCAAAGAACTGTGGAAATTTATGAGAATGGAAAGAAATATTAATTAACTGCCTTTTTTTCGATACTGCTAAACATGGATTGATATACAAAGCAATCGGAATAGAAAATGTTAGGAATCTGAATCATCAACATGCAGCATATAGTGATAAAATTCTGAAATTGATTTCTTGTTGTTGGTCAAACAATGATAGTATAATATAAATGAGCACAAGATTGAGAGGAAAAATTCAAATGCATGAAGAAACTAGCAACGAAAAAAAAGCTGACTTCAGTAGATGGAATAAACTTGTTATCATCCCAGCAAAATTCTGAGCGTAGTAAGTGAAATAGGAAAATAGACACCATGGCGGCTGTAACAAATGTGATTGAATGCTCTCTTATCTTAGACTGAGCATAAGACGTATCTGAATTGTGAAGACTTACAACTCTGACATCTACATCTCGGACTTCAAGATCCGTTGTTACCAATATGAACTTCACCTTGGTATTCGTCAAGTAACCATACCTGAAAGCATTAGATCACGAGCATTTACCATAAGAAAAATAAACAAATTCATCTTGTGTGTTTCAACAAAAATAAGTTTGTTTGTGCTTACACTTTGTAGTTTTCGGTTGGATTCAGCAAACCAAGAAATGTCTCGTTTATAATAGGGCCAGACTTTTTCGGGTTGTTCACTGATGAAGAAAAAGTGATAATTACCAAAATTTATTAAGCCACAGTAGAATGAACAGACAGAGTCAGCGAGTCACATTTCCAGTTAAGCATATACAATAAGGTCATAAACTACAACAAAGAGAGGCATTTGATAGCACAATATTAGACTGCACATTTCTATACACTTTTCTTCCACACAATACTACCAAGTGTTACATTTATGATTTGCTATAAGGTATTTAACCAGTTTGAATCATCAGTGTACCAAAACACTCCTCTATATATTTCTAGATCATCTCAAATGATCCTATGTGAATTTTTCTTGTATGTGAACTACTTTTACCAACTCTGAATGCAGTACTTATTCACATCTACACACCAATGTAACATTCCTCAATTGTATTATTGTTACCTTACGTATGCATGCTCTCAAATACGACGACTTTGTGTATGTGGGGTAGTGTTATGATGCTCTACCTAAATTCTCTCCATAAGTCCAACCTATCATAAATATGGCGCACAAATCAATCTTACTAAATGCAACATGCTTCACATACACAGATGCTAACCACATAAATCTTGAATTTTATGCATCCATTTCTGGTGAACTACATCATGTTATCAACCACTGTTCAAAACTCAGAATCACACATTACCCACACTTGGAAGTTGGAACTGATACAAATCCAAAACACCTAAAGTCTTCTATCATTTCCACCAAATGTTCTATCTAGCTTTGTTTTCTCTTTCATTGAATTTCAAGAGCTCAGCTCGGACTGAATCTCTGTAACTTGATTTCTGAAGATCCTAAGTCCTAACATGCAATGAAGGTTCAAACGCATTCTACACGAATCATTCGCGTTATATTGAAAAGATGAAAACGCCTCGATTCTAATATTATAGTTCACAGATTAAATCAAAATCCAGAAAAAATGGGCATTTCAGTAAATTTGGTGACTAACAAATGCTGATCAACAAAGCAATAAATAGAAAACCAAAAACGACCGAACAAGGAAATCCACCTCTTTCATCAACGACGTCGAGAGAGCAATGAACAATGTGATGAAGCTTCAGCGAATCATCTGCCTTGGTGAAACTCTGTATGTACAACGGATTATTCTGCAGAAAACACGATTTTACAGCTAAAAATCATTTCAATTTTATTTTCTTTATCAATCGAGCTCAAATGCGAAAGTTTGAAGACATTAAAGGTAGAATCAAAACGTCAGAAAATTAGGGCGAGAACCTGGTGGCCGACAACGGCGACGC
Organism: Salvia rosmarinus; assembly: GCA_036937905.1. NCBI lineage: Eukaryota > Viridiplantae > Streptophyta > Magnoliopsida > Lamiales > Lamiaceae > Salvia > Salvia rosmarinus. The sequence continues at coordinate 376,343 of JAODLM010000047.1, read as the reverse complement.
AGACGATCATGCCTTCACTCATGGTTGAGCTCAGATCTTTTGTAGAGTTAATCAATTGCTGAAAAGAATAACTTTGGACAACTAATTTAGGGAAAAAATGCATCTTCTAGATTCAATTTTTTTTTCTAATTATAGATATATTTTTTTTGAAAAAATTAGTATCGATAAATATTGTATGTACATGCACTATGTGAGAATTTTTTTGTCACGTGACTCCTCAACAATGCAGTTGAATTGGGCTCATATACCCAATTATGTTCATAAATTACTGATGAATTTTATTGTATTAATTTCCACACATGAACAAGATTCGAGCATAAACCGTTTGATATCATTGTATTAGGAATTCCTATATCTTGTGACGTAGGGATTTCATTATTGTATTTTGAGGAAATAAAAAACAAAAAGAAAAGTTGGGAGTTGAAAAAAAAAAAAGAAAAATCAGTCAAGATTTTAGAAACGCAAGATCATGAATGTAGTGATTAATGCTTCACGATTATGGCTGAAAATCGGAGTAGGGGAAGAAATAAGCGCGGTAGAGCGCTGTTTATGAATTTGCATGTGTTTTTTCGGGTTAATTAATACAGAAATTTAAAGGTCGCGTCACGGTGGACTCGAACCTGAGACCTTTGACCTCGGGCATTAACCATTTTACCACTAAGTCAACATACACACACAACTTTGCATGTGTTTTTCGTGATCGGGTTCATGCAACGATGTTTCATCTTTTGTTCCCATATGTTTGATATATATGATGTTTCACAGCTTTTATTATATTATACTATCTCCGCTCACCAAATATATTTATTTAATTTTGTTTTGATATAAAAAAATATTTATTGTACTTTTCATAAACACAAATTCCATAATTTCTATAATAAATTTATCCATTTATTTACAAAAAAACCAATTATGATCAATATTTTTATTCCACTGTCTATTAATATATTCAAATATTATCTTCATGACCATCTTTTAATCTCACTAGCCATTAATCTATTCATTAATTACTTCCACTCATTTTATATTTATTAAAATTTATATCACTAAAATCAATAAACAAATATGATAAAGGAATTGAGTATTAATGATGACATCATTTTACACACATAACCGTGTATCCATTACATTTGATATGCATGTTGTTGATGTGCATGTTGCAGCCTTTTCACTTCCTATGCGTCACTTTGATGATGCTACTTTGTACACATGATATATGTATGTTCGGTACATTCATGTTTGGCGTTTCATCTTTTTTTTTGTCCATTTAGTATGTATATTGTATATTTAAAATATTAATAATGTTATTCGTATATGTGAAATATATATAAACGTGTCAATGTTAGAAAATTAAACACTGCTTGGAATAGAGATCGTGGTTCGCTCGACTAGCTCGATCATTTTGCGTGTGGCCGTCAGCGTCCTTGGTTCAAAAGTTATAAAGGAAAGAAATGCTCATGTCCGGAGCCGAGCTTCCTTAGGATCACCGGTTGTGAGACCGACGCCGTCCATGACCTCTCTCCGCTTATCCGAACCTCACGGATGCCAGGCTCGTCTTACGCTCCCACGAGCATGTTGAGCGATCGATCTCGGGCTCTAAAGATGCACGAAAGTGTAAGTCAAAGGTTTCGTGCCATGCAGGACCAGAAGCATATTAGTGGATCGGAGATAGACGAGTTGATCCTTAGCTCGAGCAAGCTCTGCATTAGCTCGAGATACAGAGACGAGCCGTTGAGGATGACCTGTCTGAGCAACGTGCTCCTACAGGAAAGGAGAAAACGTCTCAAAACCGGAGCATCTCATCACCATGTTCAGTACAATGCTTGTCTCTTGCCTACTGACCAGATCGTGCTGGCTTCGATGCCACATTGCACGCTCGAAGAGATCGCAGCTCACGACCTAATGCGAGTAAATCAATCTCACAAAGTTTTCATTTCCACTATTCAAATAAAATAACTTTATTCGATTTGATTTCATCGTATCCAACACTTTAGGTTGTTGCGGTCACGCATCAGCTGACGCTCCAATGCACGAAGCGGTGGAAAGAGATTGAAGAGAAGGTGGTGCAATTGAACCACGAGAAGCAACACGTCAAGATTGAGGTTAGGGCTCAACACGAGGAGCGTCGACACATGTTGGAGCGTCGGCTCACTGAGCTCCGAGTTTGGAGCTAGGAGCTCGAGCAGCATGGTAGGGATTCTTTCAGTGCCGGCCGTACTATCGGTAGGCTCCAGATGGCTCTTTGGAGGAGTACCGAGCCACTCTGTTGGAGATCAAGGGATACCTGAAATCCCCGACATTTGAGCTCATCTTGGCGGCAAAAGCTGTCGGCATAAGGTGACCGGCTTCATGAGGTGCCGGTCGCAAGTACTCGAGCTTGGCGGGTTCAAGGATGGATTTGGTGTCGGGTTTGCTTGACTCCCTGAGGGCGGAAATCTCAAGCTACCCGCGGCTAAGGTCGATGGGCGAAGGTCGATGGCCACTCAGCTGATGATAATGATCTGGAATTTGGTAATTTACAAGAGAGGTCATGAATATGATCAAGAAGTGAGGCTTTGAAAGGGTTGATCATATGAAGTATGCTGTGTTTTTGCATGTTTTGTGCAGTTTTTGGATGTATGTTGTCTTTGTCTTTTGCCGCTAAATATATCAGACCTCATTTACTTAGCTTTTTTTTGGGATAAGATTCAATATCCCACAATTTTATGTGTATTACCGTGTACTACTATTATATATTTTATTTTAATAATACTTTTATAAAAATAAAATTTATTATGATATTATGAATTATAATTAACTTTTATTTCAAAAAAGTTATTTTTTTAAAATTATATAACCTAACTTTGGGTTTATCAACCATAATAATGAATTATTAACTAATAAAAGTGAAATGGTAAAAAATAATTATATACCTTATTTGGATAGAATAAACCCCAAGTTAATAATTACAAAATTAAACTATAGTATACAAAATTGAAATTGAATAAAAAAAGACCATGAAAAAATATGGGCATTGTATTCTCAAGCCATTCCTTTTTTTTTGGGTCAATTTAATGTAGAAATTTTAAAGGCTGCGTCACGGTGGACTTGAACCATCCGAGGTTGTAATTTAATGCTTTCCTATAAATACGAATTTGGTTAGTTACTTTTGCTATACATTAAGGTTCAACTATCTTCTACAAATTTGACGTGGCTTGACTTGTGTAAGAATGATTTTTTTTTTTTTTTTTGTTAATTTAATGCATAAATTTAAAGGTTGTTTTACGGTGGACTCGAACTCGAGACCTTTGACCTAGACATTAACCACTCTACCACTAGACCAACACAAGAATGATTCTCCTTAATATCATATAAACTAAATTAACGTCAAATTCATTATGATCTTATTAAACTAAGCACTAAATTTTTTTTTGGGGAATAAATATTATTTATATTTTAATTCAATTTTGATATTAATTGGTCAAATTCATTATGATCATACTAAATTAAGCATTGAAAACTTTTTGTTGGAATAATTTTTTATAAATTTTTTCAAATTTGATATTAATCGGTCTAATTCATTGTGATCTTACTAAATTAAGCTCTGAAAACTCTTTCCGGGAATTATTTTTATAATTTTACACAATTTTGATATTAATTGGTCGAATAAGATACATTTATTATAGAATAGTAATAGTTTGGGCCGTAGAATATCGGTCTATAACCAATAGCGGGCCCAAGTTTCTTGCCAAATCGAATGACGTTGCAATATGCTCTTTCATGAAAAATCCTAGGGGTGGGAAAAAATACCGAAAAATCAATATACCGCACTTATCGTACCGAAAAAATACAGAAAATACCGAAATCATCAGTATATCGTTATTTTCGGTATGGTATGGTACCGTACCGAAAATTTCGGTACGGTAACGGCATCGATTTTCGTGATACCGCGGTATACCGAAAAATACCGACATTTTCGGTATACACCGAAATATCGGTATATACCGAAATATCGGTATAGCGGTATTCTCGGTATATAATCGGTATAAGTATTTTAAATATTTAATATATATAATATTTTACTAAAAATTTCTAAATAATTAAAAAGCCCATTTATGTCCTAAGTCCTAAAGCCTATTTACGCCATTTATCTCCTAAGCCTATTTACGAATTACGCTGCCCCTGACTCCCTCGAATTATTTTAGCTTCTAAATTCTAACCCTGGAATTTGGGCAACAACAAGCTCAACAGCGCCGCCTCCTCGACCTCCTCACCCGATCGCCGCCAGATTCGTCCCTCCTCGCCCGGTCGCCGCCAGCGTCGTCCCTCCTCGCTCTGTCGCCGCCAGCGACGGCGGTCGTCCTTTCTCGCCCGGTTGCCGCCAGTGTAAAAAACAGAGCCCCCCTCCTCGCTCTGTCGCCGCCTGCGTCGGCGGTCGCCCTGCCTCTCCCGGTCGCCGCCAGCGTCAAAAACAGAGGCGTGAGGCTTGTCAATTCGTTATTGCCTTGTTATTTGGTCTTACATATTGGTGCCTCATTGCTGAAGGTTTCAGGCAACCATTTGCCTTTTTGAGTTGGGAAAACTCACGAGTAGCCAATTACAATCCAAAGAAAAATCTCAGGTGGGCTAAATTATTTCTGTCTCTCCTTTTCGTCCGAGGCTAAATTAAGATTTTGTCCTACTGTATGAATTATATTCTTCTATATGATTTGAGAAACTGAAATTTCAGTACATACTCAAATTTCAGTTCAGATGACACTGAACTTATATATGATTTGCAGATTTATATATGATTTGTTCGAGATTTGAAGTCAGCGACATTGACACTGACTTTGATCGTCAAACTTATATATGATTTGCAGATTTTCGAAGTTTCTTGTATAGTTAATATCTATAGTTTCTATCCTTGTTTATATCCATTTTGTGTTTGTTTTAATATCTTACATCTATTTTTTCTATTGAAATGTGGAGAAAATTTATGATCGAAATTAAGAAATCAATAAAGTTGGTAACCATGACCGAAAAATCACGCCTGCTCTAATTAGATTATCAAAAAAAATATTCATCTACATCTATCCTTCTTGGTGTATTAGGCATAAATTAAATAAATATTTATTGAAGGGCATAAGCATAATTAGTGTTATTTGGTCTTAAATTAAAAATCACGCCTGCTCGAATTAGATTATCAAAAAATATGAAGGGCGTCTCATTTTATTTATTTAGTTACTACATAACATAATTAGTGCTTTGCAGCATAGCTTTCTAGACTAGAAATATTTAATTTGTCCATTAATAATGTCGTAGTCGTGATCTACTTTATTAGTAGATAAGAGGAGGAAATAAAATTTTAACGCTAACATGATTAAACTTATAAGCTAAAATAAGCAATTAAAGGGACTAAATTCGAAGGGGGTGGGAATTGGGAAATACAAATAATATAAGGTGGAAGTTTTAGTAAGTTGAACATTTTCGGTATTTTCGGTAACCGAAAAATCGGTACGGCACCGGTATGAAAATTTATCATATCGTATTTTTCGGTATACTGATTTTCGGTATACCGAACGGTTCGGCATGGTATCGGTATGAAATTTTTCATACCTTATTTTTCGGTACGGTATACGGTATGGCGAATTTTTTTCGGTATACCGTACCGATCCACCCCTAAAAAATCCCCAATTATATATTTCAATCATCTCACATTTGGGCAAAGCATTAAATTCGATTGCATAATTCAGAGGTACTTTTCTATTTTCCATCTGAATTTCGTCGAGTTTCAATTTCTCCGGCCATAGTCTGCTTCCCTTTCTATCATACATTATTTTTGTTTTCCAAATTCAGCGATTGTGGTTCGTAATTTGATGTTTGGTTCGTGTTAGGGTTTAGTTAGGGTTAATCTAATGCATAATTGTTTCATGTTACTCCTCTATGATGCAGGTATTGTTATACTAGTATCTGATTACGGAGATTAAGGGAGGATATAATGGTTGAAGAGAGCAGTTCATCCGGATTGCATAAACGCGTCCAATCTGTATCACGAATGTAGTGATTATTGCTTCAGAGTAATTCCTGAAGCGAAGCTGAAAACAAGTGCAAGTGAGGATATAATGGTTGTAGAGAGAGCAGTTCATCCGGATTGCATAAACGCGTCCAATCCGTATCACGAATGTAGTGATTATTGCTTCAGAGTAATTGCTGAAGCGAAGCTGAAAACAAGTGCAAGTGATTCAGGTAGATTTTATTTTTCTTTAAATCACGAATCTTAAGGTTTTTTGTTGCTTAATTGAAAATTTGAAGGAAAAAAAAAAAGAAGAAAAGCTGAATTAGCTACGTTTGGAGTTGCTTCTCTTATGGTGGGCTTTTCCTCCTAAAATTTGTATGTTTGGATTTGCTGCATATGCTTATGTAACGAATATGTGCTTATTTGAGATATAGTTATGTCATGACTCATGTGAGATAATGATGTGCATAAACTATTGATGACTTCTCAGAAAAAAGGGGTCCGGCAATTTATTTAAGCTTTAAGGTAGTGTTTATTGTCGAGGGAAGTTTGCGAGAAGGAAATTCCATCCACTTTTGCTTAAATGCATCGAATCTTTATCATGAATGTAGTGAATAAGCCAGGAAGAGAACAGAATAATGTGGTAGTGTGGATTGGTCTTTGGTCGATACGTTGTAATATATAGCTAAGACTTGTTACTGAAGTGGGTATTGCAAAATATTTGCTGAAACTAGAAGCTGAAGTGGGTATTGCAAAATATTTGCTGAAACTAGACCATCCTTTTGTGTTCCTTTGAGTCACTTTTGTTTAAACCCGTTGTTTGTATAAGGGTTTTCGTTCTTAAACCGGTGTTCAGTGATATGTTACAAATGTGCATATTCAGTATCAATTGATTCATTATTTTAAACCTTACAAATTCAACAATCTTTTCTTGTTTAATGTCCTAGGATCGGATGCTAATTCTCAGAAGCCAAGTGTGGTGGCTGGGCCAGATCAGCAAGAAGAACAGGATGTAAGTGATGGCCCGAGGAGCATTCTGATGGGAGGCTGGTGTGAATGGTGACGATGTCGCAGTTGATTTTGCTAATCTTACAGGAAGGCAGAAGAAGTTATTTGAATTGAGAATGAAAATGGTATGTGTGTTAAAGCATAACGTGGATTGACATTTATTCCCTAGTGCATATCAACACGGATAGGATAGACTTTGCTCTTGTTGTTGTGTCATTTTGGTCCTGATTTTGTTTATCAGTATTTACAGTTCAGTATTTCTTTATCCACGCAGAATGAGGCAAGAAAAGCCAATCAGACTGCGATGGTGGCAGAGAAGAAAAGTTGGAAGCTCCAACTGAAGCTAGAGGAATTTCCAAACAGAAATGGCTTGAGGAAAGGAAGAAGAAAATTGAAAGCTTTTGGATGCCAATGGCTTGGATATGAGTAAAGCATATATGCTTGATACACAAGAGATGGCGGAGTCAAGTACAAAAAGTGGGAGAAGAAGCCTGCCCTGCTGGATGGGATGGTAAGTGAGCAATCTTTTATGTTGTTTTTATTGCTGCAGATTTTTTTTCTAGGCACACTAGTATACACAATTTGAGTATCGCATGTTTGTTGAATTGTACTGTGTGTGAACTGTGAGAGATACTTCATACATTGGATGCACTTTCTATTTATGCTGGGTGACTGATAACATTCAAGGCTCAAGCTTATCCTTTGGATGCATAGCAATGCTACTGTTAGTCATTTGATCCATGTTGCCCGAGTTTTTAAAACACGAACAAGCATGAAAAGTAACAGTTTAATTTAGGAAAACGATATATTGATTGATATGCCTATCTTCCTTGTTTTCCCCTTTTCATGTACCCGTGGAAATAATTTTTTGCAGAGCTCAATGTATCCTTGCTTTGCTACTGACAGACGCTTCTCTTGTTTTCACAGTTTTCAATCAAAAAACTCTGTATGATGCACATAAGAAAAGGACAAAAGATATTGAGGTAGACCTTGATGCGTACAACCGACTGAAAGAAGAGGATCCAGAATTCTATCGAGGGGCTTCAAGTCTTCAATATGGAAAGGTAAGCGTCAGTATATTTCTAGACAAACCTATTCATTTCGAGATCTTTTTTTTTTTTGGAAGGGGTATTTATGTTAAAATTTTATTGGACAGACGCCAAACATCCCAGATGAGAAGATTGATAAAATGGTCAAAGAGCTCATGAGCAGGGAGGACAAGTCGAGGTCCTTCAGTAGGAGGCGAAAGTATCGCGAGGAAAAGGATATCGACTCAATCAATGATCGTAACGAGCATTTCAATAAAAGATCGAGCGAGCCTTTGGCAAGTACACTTTGGAGATCAAGAACAACCTCGAGAGAGGAACGGCTTTGCCCGACTAAGGTACTGATATATTACCTCCCCTTCAACTATAGTGCGCTATATCTATTTATGCACTTGATACTTTACCTTATTTTTAAGGAAGATGTAAAATAGGATCTAGTATTCGGGATAAAAACAAGTTACTATTGTCTTCGTGTACCATTTATGTTTTGTACTGTCCTTGAAATTGACTTTAAACACCTTCCCAGAGAGATTGTAGGCAGAATTGTGTCTGCTTATGTTTCTCCTCTTTCCTGCTATAAATTTTGAGATATTGCAGACTGCAACCACACAAGATCCTTTGTTACCTACCTGTGTTGCATTGGTAACATGAAAATCCAATGCGGTGCAAATTCATGGTACTTGATATACTTTTTGATAAGAGTTGGTTTAATGTAGGACGTCTGCATATGTGGATATTTATATTTTTTCAGTGTAAATATATTTTTCTTCAATTTAAATGACACATTTTAATTACAAGATAAAAAACAAAAGATATTTTCCATCTATGTAAATGATATTGTTTTTAAAATAGTTGATATTTTTGAGATGTCTCCATGGTGCGTATGTCAGCATAAGAGTTTAGGAGTTTTTGTGTTTTGTGATTGTGTATATAAATAGCGGGTAAATATTCATCTCACGAGATATACTTCATCCCCAATTTTGCCACGAAAGTCGAAACCACAACCCTCATCAAAATACCGATATTAATTCATTCCATGGCTCTTCATGTGAGCATGTCAAGCTAGCAATTCCAAAGTAACGCACTCTCTGTCATAGTAATAAAAAATATTTCCTATATATGGCGTCTACAAAATGGCCTCGTCTTATTCCATCGATAGTATCAAGCATGTATATCTAGGGTTGTAAAGCGGTTTCGGTTTCGGTTAGAACCGAACCGAACCGAAACCGATAAATTCGGCTAACCGAAAACCGACAATTTGGTTATCGGTTGGTTTTGGTTCAAAGTTGAAAAAAATTCTGTTATTGGTTAACCGATAACCGAACAGTTCGAACCGAAAAACCGAAAACCGTTTTTATTTTTAATTATTATTTCAATTACTAATTAATTAATTAAAATTATGAAAATCAATTTTAATTATTACTTTATTAATTATTGTTAAATATTTTATCTATTTTAATAAGTTTCAGTTTTAATTATTATTTTATTTATTTTAATTATTATTTTATTTGTTTTATTATTATTTTATTTGTTTTATTATTAATTAATTTTAATTCGGTTTTGGTTAACCAAAACCGAACCGCTGAACCGATCGGTTTTCGTTAACCAAAATTTAAAACAGTTCGGTTTGGTTCCACTTTTTTGGAGAAATTCGGTTCGGTTAACCGAAACCGAACCGTTAGACACCCCTATTGTATATGTAATTCGCCAACTTATTGATTCTGCAACATTATTATTTATTATGGAAAATGAGAAAATTTATGTAAATTAACTGTTATATCTCGCTCGCAAAATGAATGGGTTAATATCACATATTTGATAGAATTTCTGGGGTATGGTTTGGTCGTATAGGGGAATTAATAGTCAAAAGTCGATAAAGCATCTGTCACTCATCTACAAAGAAAAAGTCCCATAGAGATTATGGGTTGGGGAATATGAAAGTTGGATTCCAATATCCTCTCAATTATCGCCAAGTGAGCTTACGTGCTGCTTTTTCTTCACTGATTTCAACTGAGTGTAATATGGGGAAACGTCTATTTTGAGAAAATACAATCCTATTTTGAAAGAAAAACAAGAAAACCATATGAAGTAATTAATTTTGTGGAGAAAATTCCGGGATGATATAAGTCACAACGACAGACATGAATCTCTCGAATCAATGAGACAAAAAAAATTAAAGCAGTTTTAACATCATATTGATTGATGGAGGCCATATAGAAATTTCAAGATGCTTATTTTTAGCGTGCTTTTGTTTATAAAAGCTTGTTAATTATATGACAAAACCATACAATGACTTATTACATAGCTTACTTTAGAAGTCAAAATAATTAGATCGATCGACGTGGACAAGCTGCAACCTTAGAATTTGGAAATTGGAATACAGTAATTGCTAGGGTTAGGGTTGGGTAAAATGGGGCTTCCTACTTTCAACTTTTCCTTCAATCACCCAATAGGTTTTGATTTTGAAAGGCAATTTGAAGAATGTAGTGGAATTCATCACGGGATTTATATAGAGAGAGACGCATGATTATGTACACTGTGATACAGAAGAACCGAAAGAAACAACAAAAAAAAAGCATCAGTTTCAAAATAATCAAAGATTTGAGAAACTCTATTACAAATGCTAAAGATCGAAAACAAGAAAAGAAAAAGTCCCATAATTAACATGCATTCTCCTCTCTTCATCATTACAGACAAATTATAGCAAACTAACAGAATTCACAATAGAAAAACCAACAACAAACATCTCAAACCAAACAATAATTCCTTTCTTAGTTCGTCGGATTGCTCCTGAACGACCCCAACGCCTTCACCGCCCCGGCCCTCAACACAAATTGGTGGTAGATCGCCGCCGCCAACGCTCCCACCATCGGCCCCACCCAGAAGATCCACTGCGAAAATTTTCAGACATGGTCAACCTTAATTAATCTAATCTATGAAATTTATTACAAAAATGCACGCTAATTCGACAACTTACGTGGTCGTCCCACGATTTCTTGTGGCCATAGATCACGGCGGCGCCGAAGCTCCTCGCCGGGTTAATTCCAGTTCCGGTGATGGGGATGGTGGCCAAATGCACCATGAAGACTGCAAATCCGATTGGGAGCGGAGCCAAAACCTAGAAAAACCAACCTCGAAAACATTAATAATCACCCCTCTATTCAATTCGGACAGTGAAATTTGGTTTCTCACTACAACGACTTACGGGGATGTGGGAGTCACGCGCGTTTCTCTTGGGGTCGGTGGCGGAGAAGACGGTGTAGACGAGAACGAAGGTACCTATGATCTCAGCGCCGAGCGCCGTGCCGGTGTTGTACCCCGTGGCGACGGTGTTGGCGCCGCCGCCGAGGCGGTTGTAGGGCCCCTTCATGAAGGCCTTCACCAACCCGACGCCGCAGATAGCACCCAAGCACTGGGACACGATGTACGACACCGCCCTAATCAGCGATACTTTCCTCGCCAGGAACAGCCCAAACGTCACTGCCGGATTAATGTGGCCACCTGACAACATTGACGTAAGATGTTAGTACAAAAGTTGTCGGAAGAGAGGGATTTAGTGTTTTTTGTTCGAGTTACCAGAGATTCCGGCGGTGCAGTAGACGAGGATGAAGATCATGCCGCCGAAGGCCCAGGCGATGCCGAGGAGGCCGACGCCGTCGCATTGGTCGGCTGAGTTGAGCTTCTTGTGGCCAATGACGGTGGCGACGGTGACGTAGAGAAAAAGGAGTGTAGCGATGAACTCGGCGATGAGGGCCCTGTAGAAGGACCAGAGCTTAAGCTCGCCTGCGCCGATGAAGGCCGCCGGCGGCGGGTCCACGTAGTCCTTGCCGTGGGCGGCGGGTCCTTCGTTCACTTCTTTCGTCATCTTATCTCTCTCTAAATATATATGGGGTTGTTTCTGTTTCTCTCTAGTTTCTTTTTGTTTCTGCAGCTGAGCTTAGTGTGGTGTGATGGCATTTAAGGATGGGAGAGAGACTTGATGATTAACGGATAAGGTAAGGGTATTTCTGGAACACCATTATGGGGCCTAACATTTTGGTCTTTTCTTTATTTATATTATTATGGGCACATTACTAAAATTTATCTCGACTTATCATTATTTATATTCCTAATTATTAATTCTTGATTATTTAAAATTCGTATTATACCATATTATGTAAGTCAATCACCAGCTAAATTTGTTGTTATCAAAAAAAATGGCTGGGATAGCCTGAAAATTATGTAGCATAGCATTTCCAAATTGATGTTTAGAGTCGGTTTATTATGTAATCCACATTATGTTTTAAATTTCATGATCATCTTTTTAATACTTGAAAATTCGTTTATGATAGATTTATTACTTTAAAGATCAACATCAATATTTATTTAGTGTCTATTTTCAAACTTGGAATAGCAAATATAGGAGAATTTTCATAGAACATGTAAATGTACTATATCTTTTTTCTCATATGATAATATTTTATTAATCTTCATGTTCTATAGAATTTTTCTAATACAGATTAGCCTCGGCAATAGGTAATCACAGATTTGTGAACTCCACCATTAATGCACCCAAAGATGAACCAACTATTCTTTCTATTTTTGCTCACAATATATATAAGATAATAAATAAAGCAACGTGAATTTCATTTCTTTTTTTAGCATAGATGAACCACTATTCTTTCAATCATGGATAGTAATAATATTTTGACAAACTAGTATTTATTATATAATAATTCGCAAAATTAGATGAAAAACAACTAGGCTAAGAGAGGTGCATTATTGACTAGAGATGTGTAGATTGCAAACAACAAATTTGGAATGGAAATTGATTTGGTTCAAGTAAAGGTAGTCGTGAATAAACATGTCGGAATTACAAGTTGTCATCCCAATAATTTTGTTTCTTATAATTCTAAGGAGGGGGGGGGGGGGCAATGTAACAGCGAGACCATGTGATGTGAGGGCTAATCATCTATATTTGTGGTGGTGGTGGTGGTGGTGTAGTGTAGTAGGCTTTACTGCTGTGGGTCCCACCTCCCTCCCTCCCAACGGTTCTACGTCTTTTTCCGTTCCCCACACAATTTAACCTTCCCAATTCTAGTTTGATGGCTTTTCTCTTCTCATTATATATCAATATATCTAATTTAAAATTTTAAACACGAAAATTTAGCTAGGCTCAATCCTACCTAAAGTCAAATTATTTCGCTTACTCGTATCTAGATTCAGAGATTGTGAAGCTGTTTTTTCAATTGAATTTTTATTTTTTTTGGAATTATGAAGCTAGATAGAAATGATTTATACAAAAATAAATAAATTTGAAACTATATTAGTCTCATATGTATATTTATATTCAATATTATGCATGTTTGTATTCAATGGATATTTCTATTTAATAACATGTATGTCTTTTTTGTGTTTAACATTGCTTAAAAATAAAGTAATTATGTTACCATTAAAACTCAAATCCTCATATATATATATATATAGGAGATGGATCGAGAGAATGGATAATTTGGTAGGAAATAGGAATGAATCCTATTTGATTTGCTATATCAATGGTTGAGATTTAATTTTGGTGCTCTTCTGCTTTTGTTCTATGTGCTACACGGATTATTGTGCAACACTATTACTCTTCTTGTGCTATCAAGAATGAAAATGTCTAAACTAATATATTTAGCATATGTATACGAATGGATGAAATATGTGCTAAACTAACATATGCAATATAGTAATTCGATTGTGCTACACAAATATGAAAGATGTCTTACTATTCTTATTTTCGACATTAAGAGCTTTTCTCACCATAACCAACCCCTATATATATATATATATATATATATATATATATATATATATATATATAGTGGGTTCAAATAATTATTTTAACATGAGAACTAAGAACCATAAAAACACTATTAATAAAATGAATTCGTTATAAAAGTTAATGATCATTGATAAAGTTATTGAATCTAAAAATTGTAATTTTAACTCAGATTCAAATCACATGATGGGCAAAAGTTCTATTTTTTTTTTGATTCAGTAACTTATATAGCGGATTCATCAACTTTCACAACGAATTTATATTTTTTTGGTTTTCACATTCTTATATAAAAATAATTTTCACGGTAATCCTCTCATATATAGGATTGGATCAACTAGAAACCATCATTAATTCTAGTAACTGTAAATCAATTTAGTCTGTGTATTTGATTGATAAATGGTCATGATTGATTTTTCAAATGAGATTTGCTTTCTATATATAAGATAATATTTTCTCTATGCTATGCTTTTTTCACATATAAAATAATAATTTCTCTATTTCTTATATCTTGTTACGCATAATCGTAATATTTTATTCTTATTATAGTTATGTTTGTTTTAGTTACTAGAATAAAGAGAGTTTCTATTTGATCTTATATATATATATATATATATATATATATATATATATATATATATATATATATATAGGAGATGGATCGGTAGGAATGAATAATTTGGTAGGAAATAGGAATGAATCGAGCCTTTGATTTGTTATATCAATGGTTGAGATTTAATTTTCTAGTGTCTTCAGTTTTGTGTTTTGTGTGCTATACTGGATTATTGTGCAACACTATAACTCTTTATGTGCTCTGTTGCGATGAAAGATGTGCTAAACTAATATATTTAGCATATGTGCTACGAATGAACGAAATATGTGCTAAACTAACATGTATAATATAGTAATTTAATTGTCTACATAAATATGAAAGATGTGCTACTATTCTTATTTTCGTGACATTAATGAGCTTTCTCACCATAACCAACCCCTATAATCACTACTAGAAAAAGCAAGAAGACTACACAATATGTGTAGTCATGTGCGTGTGGGTGTGACAAAAGGTGTAGAAAACCAGCCACAGCATACACACGCTTTTTATCGTAGTCTATACCCACCATGACCACGCTTTTCTCACATAGACCACGCTTACCGTAGTCCATCACCGACGACTCACAAAATTTCGCACATAGACTACGCTTTTATGTGTAGTCTATACCCACCATGACTCACGCTTTTCTCACTTAGACTACGCTTTTCACGCCGTAGTCTATACCCACAGCATCACACAAAATTTCGCACACAGACTACGCTTTGCGTAGTCTATACCCACCATAGACTCACGCTTTCTCTCATGACCACGCTTTTCACGCGTAGTCTATACCCACAGCACTTCACACAAAATTTCGCACATAGCTACGCTTTTTATGCGTAGTCTATACCCACCATGACCACGCTTTTTCTCTCATGACTACGCTTTTCTGCGTAGTCTATACCGCTTTAATGCCAAATTTACTACGTTTTTCTATTACAACCCGTAGTCGATTTAATAACAACTACGGTTTTCAATTTCAACCGTAGTTAATTTCTTTATTTAAACCCACAATTAATAACGCACAAGCAAATGAGATTAAAATATACTTGCGATACGCTCAAAATCACTATTCAAAAAATATACAATATGTTTTCATTACGTATACGTAATCACTATACAAAATATACAACTGCTTTTCATTACAACTACAAAATCACTATACAAAAATACTATGCACATCACATAACAAAACAATAAGATCAGTATCCCATATCACAAGACAAAATAATTCAAAGATCGATAACTTACAACTAAAACATCACAAGACTATATGTGAAGAAGCATGAAATTTGCCCATGCAATGCGAACTTCATCAACGTCCCTCTTGAGAGTAAGACCGATTTTGAAACTATTAACAATTCAAAATAGAATATTAGCACTCTTGTAACAAAAAATGATTATATTAAAGAAATGAAATGTTTATCTTACATGTGAACGTAAAGAAACGGAACCACTCTTCATAACTTCTTCAATTATATCTTTCATGAAGCGTAGTACAAAGAACCCGCATTGCTTGGAATCGGGTTGTCTTGAACACTTTTAAAATATCAAATATTAGCAAGATGTAGATGTAGATGAAATCCAACATAAAACAAATGTGATTTGATAAATGAAAATACCTTTACAATTTCCCAAGTAGGTTCTTCTTCCTCTTTTCTCCAATTTTGCATTAAACATAAAATTGCCTTTCAAGCAATTAATAGTAATTAGATACTACCACAAATACACACATTTCAAAGTACAATACACAAGATCAAGAATGCTCAAACATTATGTTCATGGCAATGCAGAATAACATCAACAGGATATCTTTGATTCTTATCCCCAAAGTCGAGAATCAAGCTATGCTTGTATAGAGAAGCGAACAAACTAAATCATGTTTCATGTACACGCACTATTTACAACCTAATTTCTCTTAATAATCCTATCTATCACAGGGCAGGATTGGGTATTCATGTTTATGCCTCAATTTGAGGTTCGTGGTCTATGCCCAAATAATTGATTTCATTCATACAGACTATTTACAATGCTTCAACCGAAAGTAGAAACAGGCACTTCTCATTTACAAACAAAATCAACAAAGTCCATTTCTTAGCGTAGCTAGGTTCACATCAAAACCAACTCAATGACGGATAATATAAGCGTAATGCGTCAACAAAATCAACAAAGTCCATTTCTTACCGTGAATGTACACATTCTGAAACAATTCGCAAATAGAATGCAATACAATGCATAGTTGCAGCGCACTTCATATCAAGATTTTTTGCAATAAGACTTTAAATTTATACATGCTACCCTATAAAAAAATTGTATTACACGATCACACTTAGAGGTGTGATATAAAACCAGCATATGTGGTTAAGAGATACCTCTTTGTTATGCAAGATTTAAACCATATACAAGGACTCAAAGTTATTTAAACAAGATCAACACCAAAATTATGCATCTTTCACCTTGAGGTCGGCCGCAGATTTATAACTTAATGAGGACAACCCAAGAACTGTCAAATACTAAATAAATAAAAGAATGCTTTAAAGAATGAAATCGTTCATAATGATATTGTATCCGAGTCGAGAACAAAACTTATCGTGCCTGTGACGCCACCGACATCAACGAGATTTCTATCACCGAGCCTATGAGAGATATTAAAATTTGTTCATCCCTATCTGTGATTACAGTTTGGAGCTCCTTCCATTTTCAGGAGCGAGGATATCTAAAGATTATCTAACATTCAATCTTTCCTCAAAGGATCCGGAAACATCAAGAAACACAAGTACCACATACAACCTTTAATCAAGAATAATCTAAGTGAACAATCGGTAGAAATGAACTAGCTCAATCAATAAACTAAGCATGTGCTACAATTGCCGAGATAATTAGTTGGGAAGCTATTCATTTAAAGGTAGCTCATTTTAATTTAGATACGAAAACTAAATTTTTTCACCGTGGTCACATCTACCCATATGATCTTTTAGTAAGCAATTGAGGAACCTTAAAAATAATTTACGCGATCAACTTTGCAAGAAAGAGTAATTTTACGGATAAATATAAACGGGAAGGGCAAACGGATCATACCAGTTGGACTCAGATAGAATCTGAAGTTACTACCAAAAAAAGTATGGAGGACATCGTTTTTCATCCATGAAACAAAACTATGACTAGCCGAGATATTTGTATTCCATTTGTGAGCGATTACTTACTCGGTAGCATAACCAAGGCGCTGCCAAAGGAACAATGCCAATTAAGTCAAGAAGAAGACCAATCCTACAATACCAACAGTTATACATCCAAAAGAAAAAGAAAAGATTTTCAAGACTACCCTTTTTCCAAAATTATAGATAATTTCAGCCACTTACATGCGGTTTGGTAAAATAGTGTAGACATATTGCTAAGGGCCCAAATGGCGAAGACGTTGATCCTTGCTTTGATCAAGACGACATATATACTTGAGGATCTTGACTAGATTCATCTTCTTATTACCCAAGCAAAAAAATTGTGGGTGTGCGAAGATATGACGAGATGATTCAAGTTCGGTGAATGCATTTTATTTGCTTGGCTCGACACACTAAATGGGATCTCCTCATCGAATCAAGGTCTATCTTTCTTCACAGATCCCATCTCCACAAACACTCGGTTGCGCGAATCGATAAACGAAACCGATTTCAACTTTGAAAAAGCACCAACCGAGGCGTAAGATAAACTCAGTGTTGAGAGCTAAAGAACCATTTGGGAAAACTAGAACCGAAATTGGGAAACAAGCAATGTAATTTCAAGAATGCTCAATGTGTGAATTGCTACAATAAACAAGACTTCGATTCGAATAATAAATTAACCTAAATCAACCTAATCGGTATTTAAATCGCAAAAATCTGCAGATTACGCATCAAGT
This sequence comes from Salvia rosmarinus, assembly GCA_036937905.1. Lineage (NCBI taxonomy): Eukaryota > Viridiplantae > Streptophyta > Magnoliopsida > Lamiales > Lamiaceae > Salvia > Salvia rosmarinus. Next base: position 358,031 of record JAODLM010000047.1, on the reverse strand, counting down.
AAAACCTAGTCAACAGAGAAGAACACTAACAAACAAAAAAAATCCGAGATAAGTGTAAAACACAAAGCACCATAACTAGCTCAAGAACTCGAAATTAGATATATACCGAAAATGAAAAATAAAAGCGACCACATTTACACACGATCAAGATCCTTAAAGCAGCCCACCGGAAAACAAAGGCGAAAAGAGAAATAAAGTTCAAGTTTTCACCTTTATTATTAAGTAGCCAAGATTTTTCATCGATGCAGAGGTTTGAACTCGAAACTGCTCGAGTGGAGCCAAAATATCCCAAATTTTTTCTGAAACACGATAATTGAAAAGGGATTATATTTCTACATATAAATCTACTTTAAACATGTATACCAAAACAAATCGAAAAGAAAAAATCCCAGAGAAAATTATAAAAATAAAAATCGAGAAGTTACCGAGGTCCGAACATGAGAGAGACTCGAAGCCCTAGACTAGAAGGGCGACCGCCCCATGTATTCGGGACGTCGCGCCACATCCTAATCGGCCATGCTAACTGCTGGCGACGGGGAGTCCTCCACCACCGATTGGGTGTCGCCGCCGCCGTCTCTCCCATTCGCATTCCCATTCGATTAACCCTTAAGCGCGACCGGACACACCGAGAAGAATATAAGCCTCGCACTCGAGAATCTAGAGCTGCGGATTGTTGTTCAATGTAGTGTGGGGAGCATGGCCGCAACGAGCAAAAAAGAGAAAAGAAATGGTGTTGGTCGCTGGTCCGAAGGAGGGTGTGGGGATTGGATTGATTGGGATTTGAGCAATTAGAATGTGGTGTGTTGATTGAAGATGAATTGAAGAGAGTAAAAGTGTAGAGTGGTTTAAGATTGAAGATTAAGGAAAGTAAGTGGAAAAGTGGTGGCGGCGGTTGTAGGCGATGGAACCGCCGCCATGATGAGGAGAGAGAATCGGCGGGAGGAGTCGAGAGCCCCCATCCGTGGTGGTGGTGATGCGAGACCGAAAGGGTGGGATTCGTGTTTACTGCACGCATTTGAGATGAGGTTTATAAATCGCTACAACGCTTTTCCTCATTTTGCACGGGTTACGAGTTTAGTTTTACTTTTTTTTTTAATTTATGACATAGACTACGCTTTTTATTAAAACACGCACATACACTAGGCTTTTAAGCGTAGTCTATACCCACTATAGACTACGCACATACACTACGCTTTTGTTAGCGTAGTCTATATAAAAAATTGCTCATGACATGACTACGCTTTTGATAAAAAGCGTAGTCTATACTATAGACTACGCTTTTCAAAAAGCGTAGTCTATAAAGTGTAGAGAAAAGTGGTTTTTGTAGTAGTGAATATAGGAGATAGATCATATAGGAATGCTAAGTATTGTGAGAAATATGAATAAATCATGTCCATTTATTAACATCAATCAGTGGTCCATATTTAACTTATGTGTGCTGAATGTTGTATTGAAAATGCTATGTTTTAGACTGCCGAAAATAATGTTAAGGACATTTGTGTAAATTTAGTAATTTGTAAACCGTTAATTACCTATTATTGTGGGATTACATATCTTCTATTTATGGATTGGTTTATGTTTGATTTATGTTTTCGACGCACAGAACATAATCACTGCAAAAACCATAATTCTGTTCTAGTTTCATAATTTTCGTGGTGTTATAGGCTTCATGGAAAAGCAAGGTAAATTTTTGTGGTGTTCTAGGCTTCATGGAAAACCATGTTAATGATATTCTTGTTTATGTTGCACTTATAAGGTATATTTGTTGCATTTCCAAGGAATCACCATTGCTCAAAATATGTAACTTATCAGTTTATTGAATGTGCTTGGTTTGTTTCTTTGAAGCAGTAATTTATTTTTTTCGATTTTTATTCCTATTTGAAGTTTTCGTTATTCATTTATTTTGTTTGCTTAGTTTATATTTCTTGAATTTTGATGTGTTTTAATCAATCTGGTAAACCTTTTTTTCATTATGTTTTCTGATTAATGGAACATCAGTGTATATGTTAATGTATTCCTTGTTAGCTTAAGTTATGTTGCACTATTAATGTATACATGTTGCATTTATTACGTAGTACCTTTGCACAATATTTATAAATCAGAATTTTCTTTAATGTGTTTCTAATAATAAGCAATTCATAAATTTTTATAAATTTATTAATATGTAAACTGTTACCTACCTATTATTGTGGGATTACATATCTTCTATTTATGGATTGGTTTATCCTAAGGATATATTATTTTCGACGACAGAACATATTCAATGCAAGAAAATATAATTATGTTCTAGTTTCATAATTTTCGTGGTGTTCTAGGCTTCATGGAAAATCAAGGTAAATTTTCGTGGTGTTCCAGGCTTAATGGAAAACCATGATATTCATGTTTTTGTTGCACTTCTAATGTATATTTGTTGCATTTCCAACAAATCACCATTGCACAAAATATGTAAGTTGTCAGTTTCTTGAATGTGCTTCGTTTTTTTATTTGAAGCAGTAATAATTTTTTTCCGATTTTTAATTTATATTTGAATTTTCGTGATTAATTTATTTTGTCTGCTTAGTTTATATTTCTTGAACTATGATGTATTTTAATCAATCTGGTAAGCTTTTTTTTCATTATGTTTTCTGATTAATGTAACCTCAGTGTATATATTACTTTATTCATTGTTAGCTTAAGTTATGTTGCACTATTAATGTATACATGTTGCATTTACAACGGAGTACCGTTGCAAAATATTTATAAATCAGAATTTTCTTTAATGTGTTTCTAAATTTTTTATTGTATTGGGATATTTTCGTTTGAGGTTGATTTTTGTTTATATTAGTTGATTTCATTCTTAATTTATCAGCAATGCTTATTTTATGAAGTTTGTATTCATTTGATTTATTTTTTAGTTTTGTTTTACGACTTACTTTACTAATATATATTGCATTCGTGTATAACAATATAGCACGCCCTATATCTTATTGCTGCACATAATCAAATGAAAGGGTATAATTTTTTGTGTACTTAGTGCGTTTCCATATCTTCTATGCACGTTTTTTTTGGATATGTTCATATTTTATAGATTTGTATTACCTTAGAGAAAAATTTCACAATGCATGATAATTAATCTCTCATTCAATATATTATATTTTTCTTAATATTCGTTTGTGTTTACTTATTTATCGAACAATACTGTAATTTTTTTATATCTTTTAATGTATATTTGTTTCACTTTATTTTTATTGCACTTTAATGTATATATGTTGCATTCACAACATAGTACCTTTGCTTTAAAATTATTTATTTCGATTTTGCAGCTGATGTGGGAGGTACGCAAAAAAATTCCAATGACCTTATTTACCCGAATTGTCCTGATGAGCTGAAACCGATTGTGGGAAAGGTTTTTAATATCTTAAATGATGCTGAAAAGTTTTATCGAGAGTATGGTGTTTCGTGCGGTTTTGGAACGCGTATGACAACTTTAGTCAAGTACGATGATGATACTGTAGTTTGGTGTTATATAGTTTGTAATAAAGAGGGTGTTAAAAAAATAGTTTCTAATTCTCCAAGTATAACACAATCTACTATTACAAAACGCAAGAGGATGTCGACAAGGTCAGGATGCAGGGCGCGTGTTGCATTCCGTCTAGATGCTGGTGTAGGTTATGTTGTATCAATGTTTGTGGAGAGGCACAATCATCCAATGGTGTCAGATGGTTACAAACATCTCATGAAGTGTAATAGAAAGATTAGTTCTGCACATGAGATGATGATTGCTAAATGCCGTAGGGCGAATATAGGACCTATGCGTTCATTTAGACTTTTTAAGGAGCTAGTTGGAACTTTTGAGGATGTTGGTTGTACTGCCGTTGAATTCAAGAATTATGCGCGTGATATGAGGGCATTCTCTAATGGTGTTGGTGCGGAGATTTTGCTGCAGAAGTTGGAACGCAAACGTAAGTTTTGTAGTGGATTTAAGTTTGAGTATCAACAGGATGAATGGAATCAGTGAAGAGCCTTTTAGGCGATTCTCTTCTATTGTAAATTACCATATCTTTGGTGAAGTGTGTCATTTGATGCCACTTATTCGACTAATGTATGTTCCTTTTAATTTTGTTTTCAATTCCAACATTAAATGGATAATCGTTTCTTAGAATGATCATTTTTTTTCAGTGATAAGTGTGTTTGAGAAACATATAGAAAAACGATTTTGCTAAGATTTTGAAATGCCATGCTATGATTTTTTTAATGACAATTATTAATGAGTGTTTTGATGACAATTAATAATCTTTTCATACAAGTGTTATATGCGAATGAGTGTTGTGTAGATATATTTTCAAATTATTTTTGTTAAACATTTATTTAAATAGTGTCCTATGAATTTAGCAATATATGCAATAATTCACTAAATCTGTTCAAATTAATTAATTACATCATTTGTTCATATAACAGGTATAAAATGATATTTGCGCCGTTCACAAGTAAAGATAATCACGATAAGTGTGTGACTTTTGGAATTGGCTTATTAACTAGGGAAGACTTTGAATCATATTCATGGTTGCTTACAAAAATTTTGGATTGTATGAATTTTCCTCCGAAAATGTTGATAACGGACGAGGACCCTGCATTGAAGAAGGCTGTTGCAGTAATTTTTCCGAACACAAGATATAGATTTTGTATGTGGCATATTATGCTAAAAGTTGCCGAGAAAGTTCCAGCATCATTGAATGATGATCCTGACTTCAAACAAAGATTTAACAACATTGTTTGGTCAGAGATCAATGAATCGGATGCATTTAACCAATTATGGAATGAATTTATCAATGATTATGGATTGTCCACTCATAAGTGGTTTGGTAAGATGTTTTCTTTGCGATCTTTTTGGATTCCAGCATATTTTCGAGATTGTGAAATGAGTGGTTTATTTAAGACTACATCTATGTCTGAGAGCGAAAACAGTTTCTTCAGGCAGTATCTCAATGCGAACTCGGACTTGGCTGAATTCTATATTCATTTCGGAAGTGCTCTAGATGCCCAACGCAATACACATGATCAGTTCAACTATAAAGACGAACAGTATACCGATCCGAAGATGCATTTTCCTATAGAACGTCATGCGACCTCTATATATCGTCTAATATATTCTTGAAGGTTCAATCAGATTGAAGTCGCTATTCATGAGTGTTGTATATTGTCATGAATAATCAACTGATTTGACAAGTTATTCGATTGTTGATAATGGTGGATTGATTTGAAGTTGTTCGTATTTTTCTGGAGGAATCGATATCATGTTCATGCAAGTATTACACACGCAATGGCTTGTTGTGCAGTCATATCTATTTGATGATGTTGAACATGAATATGAAAGAAATCGGTTAAATATATTTGCAATAGGTGGACAAAGTATGCATGCTCTGATGTTGTTAGGGAACGTAACAACAGTCGTTATTCAGATGGTAGTGGGAATAACGAGTTGTTCTTTGAGGCTTGTAAATGCATCGGATTGGTTGAGGGGGATCCCGTCCGTAAAGCGGAGCTTTTGGATATATTTAAAGAAGCCTCCGCGAAGTTTTCAGTTGGTGTGCATCATGATGTTACTATCCGGCCAACTTGTCTTCAAAGCGGCTTTTCTTCTTCTTCCTCAATGGTCGAAGGACCCGAGCTAGTATAAAGATAAAGATGTTATGTTTGAGCAGTATTATGGTTCAGCTAAACCAACAACGGTTAGATTACTTCCGCCTCCGGTAGTTAGTACTAAAGGTAGTGCCAACATGAAAAAATCTAACAGGGAGAAGGCTATAGAAGCTGCAAGCAAGCCTAAGAGGAATTGTCGGAAATGTAATACTTTAACGAATCACGATTCCAGGAATTGTCCTGAGAACAACAAGGTTTAGATTTGTTTTGTTTTTATATAGGTTGATTAATTTATACAATTTATTCTACACTACATTATTTCTGATATTAATTTTCAATTCATATATACCATGTGTTCATCGTTCTGAGAAACCATATGATACAATTATATAAAGATATGATACAATTATATAAAGATGTGATATATTGAAATTTGATAAGTGTTAAACATATATAAATAATGTGTATATATAAGTATGTGCTATATAGATGCATTTCATGTGCAGTATGTCATATAAAATATTTTAGAAAGCTGTTGTGTGATACAAATATATTAATCATATGCTATATATTTTTGAAGATATATTATACGATATTTTAAATGACGAACAAATACAAACAAGATGATAAATATATTTATGTGCTATATGTATTTATACCATATGCAATATTCAAAATAACATATGCTATATATTTCAATCCTTAGATCTACACATGAGCATATTACTTATGACAAATTAATCGTCTCAATTACATTGTTTCAAACGTAATATTATAAAGTGCTATAATTATATTAAACATGTGCTATAGATCGGTAAATATATGCAACAACAGTGTAATGTTTATAAATTGACCTAAAACACAAATGATATATTAGGTCATGTTTATGCAATATGACTCTCGCATTGTGCATTATATACTATCAACATTAATGATATTGATGTTCAATATGTTATTAACATGTGTGCATTTGTTTGGGACACATGTTATATTATATTAACAAAGTATGCAACACAAAAATTTGATGGCTGTATAAGTTTATGTATCATATACTGTATTAGTTAACAATTTATATAATAATGTTGTATAATCATGAACGTTTAATACACAATGCACTCAACATGTTATTACATAATAACAAAATCCATGACTTATAAGTCTCAACATTTAATGAACAGTTTACTACATAAATTATAAATCTTATAACCATAGAATATATCATAAAAAACTTTCAACATAAAATCAAGTCTGATATCATTTATTCAATGTCAATACATAAAAAAACCACAAATCATCCAAACAACTAAGTCTCATACAATGTTTTCAATGTCAATATAAAAAACCAATTAACCAAATAACATTGTTTCTACTTTCATATCCGTGCCTGAAGTCACATCACGGTAAAATATTTCTGCACTTGCCATTATTGTATCATTCACGATATTTTACTCCCAACAAATCATTTCGCGACGATGTCGAACCCGCATTGTCAGCAGTTGTTTGTAAGGATTGGTCGTAATTCGATCGACCATTTTCTAGAAACGTCGCCCATGAATGTCTCAAGATGTCGCATCAAATATATTCCACTATCCACTGAATTTCTCTTGTCTCCCATCTTATTGTTGGAATTTCAAAGTTACCTCTTTCAACAATCTTAGCTTTTAATCGCTGTTCTCTGAAACTCAGGTATTCGGATAGTATATCAGGCTAAAAAAATAAAAAAAGTTTAATGTTAATAAATATGAAAAATATCAATTTAATTAATTTTGTTGAATGAATACTATATAATATAATATACATCATACCAAATTAGTAAGTAAATCATCATATTTTCGGTCGACATTCACTATGAAGATCATTCATACTATCAATCACAAATTTTTTCCACTCTTCACATCAATGCATAGTGCAAAGTATTTCTTGCTTCATATATAGGAAAGAAAACTACAAATAAAAAATATAGCATTATATTCCTATTATTTAAATAGAAACATAAATAAATACATATTAAACATAACTTACGATGTCAATATCCTTTAATTTGATGTGTTGGTTGCTCTCCAGCTCGGCTGTAATATTCTCAAAAAATGAATCACTTCTAACTTCATGAGAAAGGTCTCTTGCCACCAGTGAGTCCGTCTATGTATCAAACAAAAATACCACATATATTTAGTAATAAAAGTAATCTTAGTAGATCAATACATACATAGTGATATATGTTATGTTTACAGTTAACATTGTATAATTTTTTCCAGAACAGATATAGTACTGTCACATGTGCTATATATTTTTCAATATGTGATACATATAATGTTGTATATGCTACAAATAATGCACACATTATTTTTTAGCATATACAATTCGAAATCAGTATTTTATGACACAAGGATATATCAGTCTTTTAAATACAAATAATGCACATGTGCAATATTTGTTCCTATATGTGATACATATAATATTGTATATGTTACAAATACTGCACACATTATTTTATAGCATATACAATTCGAAATCAGTATTTTATGAAATCAGTATATATCAGTCTTTTAAATACAAATGAGGCACATGTGCAATATATTTTCCTATATGTGATACATATGATGTTTCATATGCTACAAATATATGTTATAAATAGAGTTAAATTAATGCATTATTACGTTTAAGATATGTTATAAAGAGATTTTATATGCAAGATTCATATCTCTAACAGTATGTTTGTTAGATATTTGCTATTTTTTTTTGAAAATGCTACATTATATTATTTCTTTTATATGTACGTATTTAGGCAATCATGGCAACGTATATTACGAACAGATGATGCATATTGATAGATGTATGTAATACAATCATTTGAATATAAAATATTTTAAAGAAAACTTACACCAATAAAAGTACTTGCAAAAAATCTTCTTGGTGAGCCATCACCACGGAACTTTTCCATATTGTTAAGCATTACACACCATGCGTCCACTACACCAACACATATAATGCTATCTTTGGACAACGTAGCCATATGCTTTCTTGTTAGTTCTATGTCTCCATGTGCAAACAAAGTTTCTTCCCTAATGTTAACAAATAATTATAATCATTTATAATTTAACAATACTAAAAAGGAGAAAATGATGAATTAATCATACTCATTAGGTGTAGAGTTGTAGAGCGCATAAATCCCACACTTTAATTCTTTTTTCGTGAGACTCTTGCATACGCTGATCTTTCTTACCAAAAATGGAGATTTTAAAGCAGTAGGCTTATTCGAAACACTCTTACTTCTTTGCTTTTTGTTTGCTGCAAACGTCACTGAATGTGAAATCTACAAGCATATTTATATCCATTAAGACAATAGTAATAAAAAAATATACAATACAAATATTACATAAAAACATATAATAAAATTGCAACATAATATAATTACAAAATATACCACATAATTGCAATATTACTTCCAAATATAACTGTGTCTTTAGACACCAAGCCACATCATTGCAACATAATATAATTTCAGACCGTACCACATCATTGCAACATAATCTAACTACATACAGCAGCACAACATTGCAACCATATTAAATTCCAGACTTTAATATTACTTCCAAGTATCATTCCTAGACTTCTTGTTTAATCTTAGTACAAACCAATCGAAACTAGTTTTTCTTTTTCCTTTTGTACCCAACAACAACCTTCTTTTTTCAACTACGGTTGGTCCGTCATTCTCTCAAAGTTGGTTCAATTGTAGTATCTCCCCACTCCATGTACTTGATAATCATTCCCATCTGTAATAAATAATTGTGAAAATGTTTTATGTTAAAAATAGTGTGAAGTAATATATATAACAAACCACAAATAATTAGGTCAACAGTAGTTCATATATTTGAGATTGCATATAAAACAATAAATATTTGACAACATAATATTGTATGTAAAACAACTAACTTGGAAATAATAATCTGTGGTTCAAACAATGTTGTGATATTGTCCGGAGGGTTTGGTGTATCATCCCTTTCTGTGTTCTCAGCAAACTGTTAATATGTAATAATAAATGTTTTCAATATCATCATATATACGTATGCTGTATACATGCATTCCATATGCAATAGTATAGTTCGTGCCAAGATATTCAATAACAGATTTGTAAATGCTGTTGTGCAAATAAAATACAAATGCTAAATAATCAACATTATATGCAATACAAAAATGCAATGTGCAATAAGTACAATTATTCTATTAATGTGCCAAGATATACAAAATCAGAATTTAAAATATTTTTGCAAATAAAACAGAAACAAAACATATTAAGTTTTGACAACATATTATGACAAAACAGTTAAAAATATACAAAGTCACATTAGTAAGCCAAATATATATATAATGTGATGTATACATACCTTCCATATGCAATGGTATAGATTGTGCCAAGATATACAATAACAGGTAAATTTAAATATTATTGAAAATAAAACACAAATGCTACGAAATCAGAATTTTATGCAATACAAATAATGCAATGTGCCGAGAAACAAAACATGTTAAGTTTTGACAACATATTATGACAAAACAGTTAAAAATATACAGAGTAACATTCGTGTGCCACATATATATATAATGTGTTGTATACCTGCCTTCCATATGCAATAGTATAGTTCTTACCAAGATATATATTTACAGATTTGTAAATGTAAGTGCAAATAAAATACAAATGCTAAAGAATCAACATTATATGCAATACAAATAATACAATGTGCATTAAGTACAATTATTCTATTAATGTGCCAAGATATACAAAATCAGAATTTAAAATATTTTTGCAAATAAAACAGAAACAAAACATATTAAGTTTTGACAGCATATTATGACAAAACAGTTAAAAATATACAGAGTCACATTAATAAGCCAAATATATATATAATGTGCTGTATACATACCTTCCATATGCAATGGTATAGATTGTGCCAAGATATACAATAACAGGTAAATTTAAATATTATTGCAAATAAAACACAAATGCTACGAAATCAGAATTTTATGCAATACTATTAATGCAATGTGCCAAGAAACAAAACATTTTAAGGAAAACAAAATATTATTTCTATTATAATACAAATGCAACAAAGTTTCCATTATATGCAATACAAATAATGCAATGTGCAATAAATACAAATATTCTGGTAGTAATGTATAAGTTTTGATAGCATATTATTACAATAAACAAAACACGTTACGTTTTATGCCACAAATATACAACAACAGAATTGTAAATATTATTGCCAACAAAACACAAATGCAACGAAATTAGTATTTTATGCAATACAACTACTGCAATGTGCATTAAACGAAATATGTTAAGTTTTGACAGTATATTGTGCAACACATGCTACATATATGTAAATATCTGCTGTAATTCTAGTAATATACGCAATTGCATTATAATGTTTATAATTGGACAAAAAACACAAATGCTATATTAGTTAAAGTTTATGCAATATGTTTATTGCATTATGCAATAATAACTAACATCACAAGGTTTATATATGTGAAACATGTTTTAGAAAGATGTAATATACAACTCCTAAAGGATCATTTTCGTGTGAAACAGATACATTATCCATATGACTAAACTATACAGAGAGGATATAAATTTGATAGTTAGACATATATAAATAATGTGATAACTATAATAATGTTTTGCATACAACTCTTCCATATGCAATATGAAACAATCAATATGCAACAATTACAAATAACAAATTTTTTTTTTTGACAAAGGTCAATTAATAACAGCAACAGGTAAAAAACGGTATGTCAAAAAAGGGGATAAAAAGCACAACAAACCAGTGACCAAATATTCAACGCATTATACAATAAACATTGTTGGGACCACCAAGAACATTCACATAATTCTTAATTCATGTATAATGACAAAAGATTTAATGTTCTACTTTTGGACAACATATTTTTTACTCAAACAGGAAACAAAAAGTATTGTATAAAATGAAACCTAATGCGTAATCAGCAATTTTTAAAAATAAAACAAACCCTAGATGTGAACACATGGAAAACGACACCAGAGAATCAATTTGTTGTATCTTTGCAAAACAAAACGATTAAACCCTTTCTAACTCACCATCGTCCTGTTGAACAGCTTTACCCTTCCGCTTCCTTTGTTCTTCGTTTACCATTTTAGTCTGCTGAAGATTAATCAACTACTTGTGTGTGTGAATCGTGCTTAATGTTGAACAATGAAAATGGAACGACGATAACTCCTCGGTAAACCAGAACAGTTATAATGATTTTTGTGTGAAAATACTGAATAATGGAATGTTAATGGCCGTCGTATTCCATATGCACGAGATGTGTTGCACAGTAAACGAAAGGTTTGTAATTAAATGTGGAGTTAATATCTTGTTCTTCTATTGATGCGTATACACCGCTGTTTTCCAGGAAAGAGATTTTGGCAAATCTTTGCCATGGATTAGATGATATAATTTTACTGCATTTGCCGTTTTTACCCCTATACGATTTATTAAGCCCCTCAATTTAGTTTACAATAATTTAACTGTGTTTTCTAATTAAAGATTTAAGCACAAATCTTTCCGTTAATTTAATTGGAATCAATGGATGAGATTTATTCCTATTTCTTACCCTTAATACCTTTCTCACCATAACCACCCTTATATATATATATATATATATATATATATATATATATATATATATATATATATGGGTTGAATCTACTAAAACTCTCTCAATGCTAGATACTAGAAACCAACATAATCATATTAATCAAAAATCATTATTTTATATGTGAAAAACATAAGAATAGAAAGCATAATTTTATACGTGAAAAAATATAATACCAAAAAAAATATTATCTTATGTGTAAGAAAGTATATCTCATTTGGAGAAAATCGTCAAGATTTATAGAACAAATTGATATCTAAAAATTGTGAACCAAACATAATAATAATAATAATAATAATAATAATAATAATAATAATAATAATAATAATAATAATAATAATAATAATAATAAATCATTATTTTGTGCATATAAAACATAAGAATAGAGAAAATACTGTTTTATATGTGAAAAATTATCATAGAGAAAACATTAACTTATGCGAAAAAAGCGCATTTGATTTGGAAAAATCAATCATGATAGTCCATTAATCAAGATCAAAGGAATAGATTGCTTTTTATTTCTAGAATTAGTAGACTTTCTATTTGATCCTTCTCTTAGGTTAGGTTTAAATAAAAACCTCTTATCATGAGAATTTGAAAATACTTACACTGAATCTATAAAGTTAATATATTGAACGCATAAAGTAACTGCACTACGATATCATTTTACATTTAGCGCATTATCGTAATACTATTATTTTATATGTTCAATGCAAATATTCTCACGATAAGACTTTTTTATTTGAACTCTTCTTCATTGTGCACATATACTAAAATTTCGTAAATTATTGCTAGTTAATTTGATTCTTTTTTTATGTATATATGTTGTGTTTATTTGTTTTTTGTTATGTTTGAGTGTTTTTTTTGCACATATACATATGTTTTGTTGCACATATACATCAATAATATTGCATATATACAGAACAACATATAAAATGAACTGACAATTATTTTTTTTGAATTTTAGTAGTATGTGCAACGAATAAGTGAAAAAATGCTATGGAAATAATACATCAGTGCTATAGTATGAATCAATATATAAATTATTTTACTTGTGTTTTCTATGGATTTGCTATCTTGAATCATAAATAAATTTGCATATATTAAGTATTGAAACTGAAATAATATTTTAGAAAATAAGTTAAATGATAGATTACAAAAAAATCCCTAAAAATAAGGATAAAACATGTCTTAATTAAGGGGAAAAACTGAGTCTTATAAGATTAAATTACTTATATAACCTTGGACGAAAATACAGGTAAAAATATATAGCACATATAGTTATTATTTGTAGCATAACAAAAATAAATCATGTCCATTGATTTACTAAAATCAATGATTTAGATTTATTCTTATTTCTTATACTTATTTACATTATCACAGGAATCACCCATATATATATATATATATATTAATCAATTTCGGTTAATCAGGTATAATCGTCGGTTAATCGATCATACCTGATAGTCAAAATTCACTTAAAATGAATAACAGATACCCGAACCGAAATCGAAAAAGTCGGTTATATATACTAACTTAAAGACTATATAAATGATGATCATAAAAAAACTCATATAGACATGGAATGGAAAATAAAGGGAGAAAGTGATATTATATATATATATATAAATATATATATATATATATATAATGCTGAAAATTGGTTTCTTTTATCCATGAAGCTTTTATCCTTGTCAGGGCATGTGATTGGGAGTGACTGGTTAATTAGAAGAATAATATTGGAGAGATATAATGGGCTTAGCTCAATTGATTAAGAGCTAATAGATTTGGAATAAGAATAATATTAGAGACTGTAATTCCTTGTTTAGATGCTTTTACCAGTTTTTCACCTTTTTTTCCTGTTGGAGGTTAAAGAGCTCGAATCACGTGAAATGTGGAGTAGCCTAAATGCAAAAAACTCCGGTTTCACTTTAGCAGCTCAAACTTTACTTTTCTCAGATGAAGTGATTGTTTGCATGACTTATATTGAAATCTATGACTAGTTTACCAAGTGCATTTTCAGAGTATATATTATGAGGAACTATATTTTGTGAGACGATATATATGAATTTGTGACGGGTTAAGTCATCTTCAATCATTTACTCCAAACTCAAACTCATTTTATAGTATGTGTCACATCAAACAGTAATTCATCTATAACCATTTACATCAAATTCAAATCCAAAAAATATTCTTCATATATTCCTTTTCACACTACTTTTTATATTTTTACAATCATACCTATATATTTTCTTCAAATTACATACTAGCACAAAAATTTAATTACTAATTTTATATAAATATATTTATTAATAATCAAAACTTGATTATTAATAAATAAACAAATAAATAATATATAAAATAAATTATTTATTAAATCTATAAAATTTATTATTTATTAAATTATCAGATTTTGATTTAAAGAAATGAGAGGAGAAAACGTCTTCTCCCCTCCCCTTTCTTCTTCTCTCCATCTTCTTCTTCTTCTTCTTCTTCTTCTTCTTCTTCTTCTTCTTCAATTTCCACAAATTATAGCTTCGATTTGCAATATTTCAAATATTTGCGTTTTGTGAACAGTAGAAACGCAAATTTGCATTTCTACTGTTCAAATCCATCGATCTCCTGGATTTTGCGTTTGGGTTTGGAGTATGATTGGAGCAATTTTCATACTTCATTTTGAGTTTTGCAGCACGATTGGAGATGGTCTTATAACTTAGTTAAATTTCAATCTATATTCGATGGAATTTTAATTACATTATAGTTATTTCATACATTTAGGTTCCAAACAAAAGATTGATCCTTTATCAATTTGCGACGTAAAAAAATATTATTAATTTAAAGTTTGAATGATTTAGTTATGATTTGAAGTCTCAAACCATCATTTTTGTGGCTTTCTTATTTTCAAATATTTATGATTTTTAGCCCTAAATTGATAGATCCTACTTTTGTATTCTGGATTAATAGATATTATGCTTTTCGAATCCTAAATTGATAGATTTCTATAATGTATATGAATACATTAATATTTTGTTCTTGTCAATTTAGAGATAATGGTTCGCGTGTCTTCTATAACAAGTGCGCAATGGTTTCGAGTGTAGAAATGTATGGATCGCATAAATCATGGAAAATAATATCTTGGAATAAATTAGATACAGTGTGTTCGTGGAATTTGACTTTAAATTTAATTTCAATTGTTTTACTCATGCCTAAATATTAATGCAATTAATCGGGCTTATAATTTTATTTTAGCAGTTTATTTTTCATGGTTGATAGGACGATTGAGTAATTTTATATTCATTATTAGGATTTCTTCAATTCTATGTTTTTAATAAGATATGAATCAAACTAATTAGTTCAAATGATATAAATTATCAAGGACATTGGCATATCCCGATTATCAAGATTGTCATCCATCAAAATAAATAATGAATTAATTTATATTATTTTTATATATCTAAGCTAATCCTCAAAAGTATACGTCTCTTTAAAAGTTATTATAATCTCAAATGAATAGTAATTGTTACCTTAGTTCAATAGCCTACTCAAGGTCTGGATAATATGCTTGTATATAAACCCAAGGTAAATGAATTCTTCAAACATGAGCAATAATTAATGCAAACTAATTACAAAATTTTAAACTAAAATAATATAAAATTTTGTGGAATCTTTATTTAAAAAACGAACATGTGGGTGAAACAGAAACCAACATTCTGTTAAGTAAATAAATAAATAAATATCTTCGAGCTTATCTGTGGCACATAAATCAATTACTTATATTTAAGGTGGAATAGTAGTCAAATATGCTGTCACTCAGATCATTTGGCATTACTCCAGTCCAAAAGTAATTTATTTTTATAAGTTAAAAGTACAATATTGAATGATTGATGCATGCTGCCTCATATAAAAACAATTATTTGTCACCACTTTTTTGCTGATAAACATTTTCAAATATCTTTATCCAATCGAATTTGATATATTTTTTTGGAATTGTCCACTCCAATTTGATTTATTTTTAAAACAATAATAATTATCTCTTTAAAAGATAGTTTCAAAGGCTGTAATTTTATTTTTCTGTTACCTGTTATTTATTTTGATAAACTATAAGAGGCAAATAAATCAAGTTAATTAATGGATTGCTGACTTAAGTTAATTACTCGACTGATTTTCGTTTAGAAGAAAAACTAAACTAAATTAGGAGGGAAAAATAATTGTTCTTATTCGGATGAGATATCAGTCAGAGGCCTTTGAATATACATGCGTACCTTGTAAATTACATGTTTTATGTATATAATTATAAGTATTTTCTAAAATATAATTTCATTTTTTTTACTTCCTCCATCCTTAATATTTTTTTTATTTTGACTGTATGAATTCGAATAAATGTAATGAGTGTAAAGTGGAGAAGATAGTCCATATTATAAAATATATTATATGAGTAAAAATTATAGATCATGAATGATTTTCTTTATAAATAAATGTAAAACTTATAGAATTTGTATGAAAATCATAAATGGAACAAAACAAAGTTAAATAATTATATTTTATATAATGAGTGAGTACTATTTTAATTTAAATTAAGACACCACCCGACCACAGTCAAAAGGAATCTTACTTTGGGAAGTGGAAACAGTTGAATTTGAGTGGCTCGATAACTATACAAGCTTTAATCTTGATTCTTCTATGATTTGGCTGTATAAAGCATGGATTTGTGTGGAAATAATTACGTGATCTAACTTTTTCAGAAGATGACATGTGTTAATCCAGGACCACCACATGCATTAATCTTCTATATATGGAAATTATATGAAACATTGTATCAATGAAAAGATTTATCGTTGACATCTTTTTTTTTTTAATTTAATACAAAAATTTAAAAGTCACGCGATGGTCGACCGAACCGGACGTTTGATATTGAGCATTAAGCACTCTACTACTAGACCAACACGTACACATCCGTTTACATCTTATTTCGAGATATCTACTCCCGTTTGTATTGTCATGCACATGAGATAGATTTCCACAAAATTATGATTCGTAGTCTTTCCATACCACACACACCATCAAGGATAGTCCTCATAGTCTTTCTATTAGTGTGTTTTTAATTGAAGATGGTCCAACTAATCATAATTTTATAAATTTATAAAAGAAATTTAATATTAAAATTATATATAAATAATACTTTTGATACATCTATAACACCGCTTAAACTAGGACAAGGATATGTTCATTAATTGATAAAGATGACATTCATAGTAGGATGTATTATTGTATAAAATATTCCATGTACGAATAATACTATGCAAAGCTCAAATGGAAATGCATATAACCTCAGGATATCATAGAACAAACAATTACAACATTTTTATAAAAACGAAAGTCGTATTGCTTATACCTGACTCATCATCAATTAGTTATAAATATACTTTCATTGACGTACTCATTTTATTGAAAAATTTAACACCAACAATGATAAAAAGAAAACCAACTTAATCTCTCTATATCACAAAAACCAAAACTACACCACAACAAATAATATTATTTTTTCATTATTAAATTAAAATCTATATACATACATCATGCCTAATTCTTTTATAGGTCAGTTAATGCGTATACATGTATTTGACGTTTGTAATTCATAGTTGGATAGATCAAATCATTATCACATTACGCTAACATTTCATAGTAAGAGTTCATAGTTACAACTTCATGAAAACAATAATTTTTTAGCAATTTTTTGTATTCAAAATCTGAAATAATTTTTTAATAGGCCTTCTAATCGTGGGCCTGTCACGCTGATGCCCAATAGGTTATAACAATATGAAATCCTTTTAGCTTTTTGTTTCTTCTTTAGTTAATTTTGTGAGGTTGAGGTTGGATGAAAATTTGAAAAGCATCACGTGGAACACAGCTGGCATTACGACATACTCTTTTTTAATTTAAAAAAGAAAAGAAAAGGGATATGCATTGGACAGACATACTATTCGCACTATTCGGTTCTCTTTGCGTGTTGATTCCATAGTGAGTGGGGGTGCAATGCACACTCCCTCACTATTCATTAAAATAAGAATATTATGTAGAAGAATATAGAGGGGATATCATCGCACCCCTCACCATGGAATCAACCCTCTTTGCGTAACAGTTCAACGTTCGGATTTCGGTCCAACTGACCGATAATTTCGTAATCAGTTCAAATAGTAATCTGATTTTAGATTTTATTCAAAATTCGAAATGAAGAAATAAAATTCGATTATATTTGATAGTATAAATGTATTCAGTATGATGGTTTCATCAAAACTTCATTACACTGACAAACTGAAAAAATAATTGAAGGGTTGCCAAAAATCGAAATGCCATCTTTGCTCATATGAGCTTGTAGGTCTATTGAAATTTGGCAATGCGAACACAATTAAAGAGGATACATGTAATATAATCTTCTAGTATCATAAATTATACTCCCACCAAAAAACTATTGTATAGAAAAATATGCCACTATGAGTTTGAGTCTGTCATACCTGGTTTTCCAAGTGTGATTTATCTATTTTGTGTGGTTTGCAGGCTATTGCACAGGAACGTGGAGTTTACCCAGTACACACCTAAAGTAGCGGCTGCGGGTTCCCATGATACCCAAAAAAAGAAAAGTATGCAACATCCAAAAAATTAGTTTATATATGAAGGGGTACATGAATTTAGAGTAAATGGTAATAGCCTAATTAGGAGAAAATCACTGTAAGTCTGTAATACTTTGTTCGTTCCTCAATTTTCTTCATAATTTTTTTTAATATATTCCTCAGATTTCTTTTTATTTTATTTATGAAAATTATGCCCACAAAATATTCTATATTTATTTATCTTAACAATACCCTTTATTTAAACTTTTTATCACATATAATACACCTCTATCTCTATTTATTATATTCAATAAAATCACTTATTTACATATTTTGCTACTCATACTCTTACCATTAATTTAATTAATAATATACTAATGTGGGACATTTACTCTACTCACAATACAGTCAATATCTTTTATTAAACTTGTACAGAAGATTCTTAAAAAGGAAATTGAGAGACAGTGAGTTTAATTTTCAAAAAAATGGATAAAATAGAGATTTCTGAATACGGTCATCTATATCAAAATATAATATTCCAATGAATACGTATTAAATTTTGTCTTTTCAACAAACGAGACTATAGTAGTTCATATTTAGAGCAAGCTAGGCTCTTAATTCACCTTTTGAGTGACAAAGAACTCTAATAAAATCAAATGCCTCAAAAAAAAGAAAGAACTCTTATTAAAATAACGTGTGAAACACGATAGTTTTATTAACACTTCTCTAATCATTGATTGAAAATACAAAACCGTATTAAACCACTATTTACAACCATAATTATAATAACAAATTTGACAAGTAAATCTCCAATAAAAAGATTTACAATGCTATCTTCAAAAAAAATAAAATATTATGAGATCGTATCATTCTCGATTTCTTCCAAATTCACCTTGTGCTGGAGGTACAATTTTAATTTTTCCCAACCACAGTAACAAAAGGCTACGATTTCGCCCTTCACCTCTTACCCGTTCATGTTCATTCTGCATATCTCGGGAACGACTTCGCCCTTTCACCTCTTACCCTAAGGATAGCTTAATGGTTAAGGATCTTAAGGTGGATTTCTATGGTCGAGAGATCATAGGTTCGAATCTCACTAAACGCCTATCTGAATTTGAGTCTGTCACACCTGATTTTTCAAATGTGGTTTATCTGTCCTGTGTGATTTACAGGCTATTGAACAAGAACGTAGATTTTACCCAGTGTACACCTAAGATAACGCTGTCAGTTCCTATTATACCAATAATCTACCTCGCACCCTAAAATGATAAAATTATAAAATAATTAATATATTGAGTTTTTTTACCGGAGTGGATAAGCCATAGCCAAGCTGACACGTCATACGTTTTCTCTCTTTCCCATGTGGGACCCACCGGCTACCAAAGTGAATAGAGTGATCGAGAGAATTCATGTTCTAGAATGTTGAGCGATAACGGTCTTATTTCCTGGCGTTTATTTATGGCCGTTAATGAGTGCGTGAATCTTAATAATCTACCCCCACCTGGCGCATTTTAATTGCGGGTGTTTGAATGAAAGCGACCCTTCGATGGTTTTTGTTTCAAAACAATTTAACTCCTCTTTAACCTATTCTTTATATTTATTCACCTGTTCGTTTCCTTTTCATTTAAATTTTATAAGAAGTTGTGGGTTAATTTTCTTAGGAATTATAAATTTGATTAATTTATTATGACACGACTATCAAATTATAAAAAATTATACATCAAAATTTTATTT
The DNA here is from genome assembly GCA_036937905.1 of Salvia rosmarinus. NCBI lineage: Eukaryota > Viridiplantae > Streptophyta > Magnoliopsida > Lamiales > Lamiaceae > Salvia > Salvia rosmarinus. The sequence continues at coordinate 337,389 of JAODLM010000047.1, read as the reverse complement.
TACTTTTACAGAAAATTGATATGTTATGGGCATTGTTTGCCAACGTTAGTATTTTTCTAATATCAACTATTTACTGTAATACATTATTAGCTACCACCAAACTTATTACTTATATAGGAATCAAATGTTGATTTATTTCTTTTTCTCTTCAATTTCAGAGAGATGAATTAAAAAGTAAATCCAACTTTATTTTTATATAATTTGTAAGGCATATCAGATGCTCTCTTTTCCACAATATACATTATATAGAAAAATAAAAAGTGTAAGCGTCATCAATTTTAGATAGACGACAATTTATTGGCCAATATCCAGTGTATTATTGTCTGAAAATAATGAGATAAGTTATTCTTGATTTTTTTTGGGCTCCGTTTGTTTTTTATAGTGATTTTCTCCCTCAAAAGTTGATTTGGATTGTCATGTCCATTTATAATTGACAGCTAAACTTTTCATTTTTCTATTAAAATTATTAAGATGGAGCACGAATCAAATTTGAATAAATAAAATATGCAGCTTGGAGTAGCCATGTGCAACAACCAAATTTCCAGACATGCACGACACCAACAAATTGCAACTAATAGTCATGTTTAAATTCATGGCATTTGTTAATTGATTAGTCTATTAGATGAAGCAGGAGAGTTGATGATTGAAAATTATTAATTCGAAGTGCACCATCTTTAAATTGAGCATATAATGTAGTTTAACTTTTTCTAAATAATTAAGCTCTCGCCCCCACCAAAATAGGTGTTTTTCGTAGCAAACCAAGAATGTGACATTTTATCTTAATCTACATTTTTAATACAGACGTAGACGTTGAGTATATCAAAATAGGTTGGCATATATTGTCACCACATGCAAGAAACCAATAAAATTAAGGAATCGACAAGAAAATCTCTGTGTGTCAATCATAGCATGTGAAGAAAATTTGAAATAGGTACAACATAGTAACCTAAGTTATAATATTTCACACACACATCGTCCCATTCACATAGCATAAAAGACCTAGTTTTTGGAATCATTCTACTCTAAACTGTATATGAGTCGGCCAAAATTTAAAATGATGAACGAAAATAAATTATCAAAATACGAGTTATTAACTAGTTCAATTTTCGACATCTTTTAGTACTTGAAATACCAAGTTAGAATCTATATACATGTAGGAAGGAATACTGGTACACACTTTTCGTCTCATAGAATACAGGAAATTAAAAATGACGAATGAAAATAAATGATAAAAATACGAGTTATTTACTAGGTCAATTTTCAACCTCTTTTAGATAGTACTTGAAATTCCAGATTAAAATCCATTATATATATATAAATGAAATGAGTATTGTAGAAACTTTTAGTCTCTTAGAAATTCGAAATTATGTTTTTCTAGATATACAATAATACTATTAAATGATAATAATTTTTATGGAATATCAAATATTGTGGAAACCAATTTAGATCATTGATCTTTATATATGATTGTCACCAAAAGATGCAATATTGCAATATATAAATGCATCATTTATACACGAAACTACATTAGTGTATTTTTTGTCCCCTTGGGGACATCCAAACGGTAATACTTCTCTAAATGAAGAGTAGGGGCAAGGTCCAACGATACAATCCCCACCGTCCCCTTTTATAACGAGGTTCAAATAAAAACTATTTTAAAGTATAAACATGAGAATCAAATAATTTTATTATGAAAATTGATGAACCCGTCAGAAAATTTACTGAATCTACAATATTCGAAATTTTTTATTAGATTTAAATTCCATGAAGGGCGAAAATTCTATTTTTTTGTATTCAATAATTTTTCCGATGAAATCATCAATTTTCACAACAAATTCATCATTTTTTTCTCATGGTCACACTTTAAAAATGATTCTCACATATTAACTCCCCCATATATGTGCCCGCGCGCGTGTATGGGTATATATATATTTGCATGGCTCTTTACTTAATTTCGTTAGTAATTAAGTGGCAAGCTTTAAATTTGAATACCAATAAAATATAAAATTCACGCAAATTAATTTCAAAAATGCTTTTCAACATCTTGTGGTCCCTTAACAATTAAAATAATCAGAAAGAGATAGAAATATTGCGTGATTTATAATATTGCCTGGATATAGGGTTTTGGTTCTACTTCTGAATTAAATCATAGGTAATGATCAATGAATATATATATATATATATATATATATATAGATAGATAGATAGATAGATAGATAGATAGAGATGTCAACATTTATGTCATTATCGTTGTTTTTTTGTTAGGTCGCCAGATAAATAACAATTATTTCTGCTAAAACAAAATGATTTTATTTTGCACTGGCTGGAGAAACTTGTGATTAATTCTTGGTGATCATCATGGCTTCTCCTGAAGTCATAACTAAATATCGTTATGTTACATGCGGTTCTGCTGATAAAACCTTTTAGCCGAAAAAAAACAACAAAGAGAGGAACGATGGGACCCCTAAATGATTAGGGTTGTGTATCGATCGATCGATCCAAATTCTTCAAACAAAAAATCGAATCAAATTGTATTTTTTTAACTGAACCGACTTGAAATTTCGGACCAACCGAAATCCAACCAAAAAAAATCGATCGATTTCGATAGGACCGAAAACCGACCAAAGCGTATATATAAAGTGAGGTTCAGATAAGAACAATTTTTAACCTGAGAATTAAGAACCACGAAAATTTGATATGAACAAATGAATTCGCTATAAAAGTTAATGCATCCGCTGATAAAGTTACTGAATCCAAAAATTCAGAATTTTCACTTAGGGTTTGTATACCATGAGGAGCGACATATTTTTTTTTTATTCAGTAACTTTTCCAACGGATTCATCAACTTTCACATCGAATTCATCATTTTTTGGTTCTCACGATAAAAATAGTTCTAACATTAACCTCATATATATATATATATATATATATATATATATATATATAGGAGGATCAAATAGTACCCGAACCCCAGATAATATGTAGTACTCAATCTCATCCATCCATCATATTAACCGTATGGCTGAGATTCGCTCCTGATTTTTAAAAGTTTTACACCTTAATTTGTGGTAGTAAGGGTAGATTAGTAATTTGATTTATTATGTGATTTCGAAAATAAATCATGCATATAGTTGAACCGAACTATGCATTCAAATGAACACAAAAATGCATTCACTTAAACACAAACATCCATATGAGTTTCAATTTTAATGCATCTGGAAGCGCTCTCGGTAGCTTCGCTCATGTAGAATCAGGCCTTCATACGCACTCAAAGTGCGGTTGGGTGCGATTGAGTGTTATGTTGTTTTAAATGCAATATTTTATTGTTTTAAATACAGTGTTATGTTATTTCATATGTATTATTTATGTTTTGTTGTGGCTCTTCTCAAACCCAATACCGATACCCAAAGATCGGACGCACCCAGTCATCCTACCGGCTTTCGACGCGCACCCTGGCGCCCACCAGCGTCACCTACCCAGTCGTCGGCACGCACCCGGCCGGTAAGGTGCGATGCGATGTCATGTTATTAAGAATGCGGCCTCAAACCCAAATACCGCGGATACCCAACGTTCGTGGACTCTCACCCGGCCACTGGCACCTTCCCATTTTGCCCTTAACGAAAATGGGCTTCCACGTCAAATTTTGATCGTCCACGTGTTCAAATGTATGGTATAGATTGAGTCTACATACTATCGGGGATAGGGTATTACGGAACTCAACCCTATATATATATATATATATATATATATATATATATATATATATATATATATATATATATAGGGAGTGATCATTGTAAAACCATCATTAACCTATAAACTACGAACTCTAATATCGTCAATTCACAGTGAAAGCGTCTGAGATTCGCCGTCTAAATATCTGAATTGAAAATTAAAAATCAGTCCTCATGTGATTCAACCAGCGTTTGAATTATCAAGTAAGGTGATGAATTCACCGTAGATCTTTACGAATCAAGAGCTGAAAATGGTTCTTATTTTATACTTTAAGATTGATTTGTATTTGATCTCATTCATATATATATATATATATATATATATATATATATTTATCCTAAATGCTTAATTAAAATATAGATTAATTATTATATAAATATATAAAAAAATTATTTCAGTTCGGTTACCGAACGAACAAAATTCAAAATCAAGAATCGAACCGAACCGAAAACCGATTTTAACAAAAAAAATCAATCGAACTAAAAATTGATGCTCTAAAAAATTTGAAACTAACCGGCCAAAAACTATTGGATTTGTCAATTTTTTTGATTCAATTCGATCCGTGCAAAACCCTAGTAATGATCTGCCAGCTTGTTCCTTCAAACTCCTTTTATTTTACTTATTTTAGTTATTTTAAAATTCCATCAGTATTTTGGATCAGTGGACCCAAAATTGGTTTTTAAAGCGTTCAGGAGCATTAGAAAAGGATTATAAAAAAAGACAAATATTATCAAACCCCAAATATGAGATTAATTAACCACCACCAATCCCACTTATACTAAACACGAAAAACAAAATAATTATAATCAACAAAAACCACTGTCTATACACGTACAAATTTTAATGAAGCTAAAAGAATATATTCGAAAGCAAAAAAAGGCAGCTAGAAGTGTTGGGGCCCATAAAAAGTCCAACAACTGACAGTACTGGCCCAATAAATCAACCACTGACTGTTTGGCCCATCCTAGGATGCCTCATTGATTTCAAATATTGTTTCTCGCATCATTAATGTAAGTCACGTGTGTTCACTTAATAACACTTAAAATTCATGACTATCATCTAAATAATACACTGCTGAAATAATAAGATATCCTGTTAGTGTGACGTTTTGCAAGAGAGATCATATGAAGAATAATGACAGTAATCCACATCCGGTTTAAGCAGCAGTATCTCCTTATTAATCTCTAATTTGTTAAGATCATTTATACCTGTAACTGAAAAAACAAGTTTTGTCATAAATGCAACGGATTTTCCTCAAAATAAATATATAAATAACATGAATTTTGATAATACCATCATATGTGGGAAAGCGATCTCCAAGATTCTGTGTTGTGGAACGAGTTGGATCGTTCACTTGTTGACGAACCTCGTAATGATCCAGTTCACCTATAAAGTGGATGATGCGTGTGGTCGCTGAGGATGTTTGCTTCATGGTCTAATAAAAAAATAATGTCAGTTTTGGAAAACCACTTACAATGTTATTATCATGAGATTTGAGGTAGAACCCTTGAGCAAGTATGATTATTATGTTTGAAGTTACAAAATGAAGATAGACAGTGAATGTTTTCCCATCCACTCAAATGCACAAGTCAAGCGTCTCCAGCCGTAAATATCAACCTGCAGCAAATGATATATGAGAAGAAAAACCAACTAAAATATATATCATGGTGTATTGTATTATTCTGATATCTGGAATTGCAATCATATGTGCTATTTGATCCTTTTCTTCTTTTCGGACAACTCTGTGCAAGTCATTTGTGTGCTCGTTGCACACCCCTTATCGAGTCTTCTTCTTCATGTCGTGATTGTTCTTTACATTCACTTGTGGCCATAATGTGAAGAACAATGTTTTGGAATAGCTTGCTAAATAATTACATGGCGCGTGTCGTATGATGCTTACCAGTGCATAGAGTAGGCAAAAAGTGATTCCAGCTGCAGCGGAGGTAACCATCAAATAGCTGATTGTGTATAATGATTTGTTAAGTGGCATACCTGAAGGCAAAAAAACAAGAAAATGGTTTCAAACTTAATCAAACTTAGTTAAAGCCAGCATCTGGTTGACAGCACTTTCCAGCCTCAAAATTGAGATATTCAATGAATTGATATGACTATAGAGCCCATCTATATTATCAGTAACTTGTATGGTTGCATAAAATACAAAATATCAAATTTATCTTGATCATAGTTTCCCACCACAGCAGATTTTATTGAGTATTTTCAATTATGTATTTGCATAAATTTTAGCATAACGTCCACATCAAATATCAAATCTTCTAATCCTGCTTCAAGAGATAAACAGTTCTAGCTATGCAAGCGAATCCTGACCAATGGTAGGTGCTCGTCTAAGCATGTGAAGAAGAGCTCCATAGCAGTTTGTTTAGTTTTACAAATGTACGTACCTACAAGGGCAAGTAAAGAACCAAGACACATCAATGAAACTGAGAATATGGCCCAGTTCCATAGCCGCTCTTTGTGATCCTGAAACATAATCGACTAAAGTTAGCTAATGCAAGTCATAGACAGTGCTTAATCTGTGTGCGTGTGTTGGCCTAGTGGTGAGTGTCCACCGTGATGTGGCCTTTAAATTTCTGTATTTAATTGATAAAAAAAGACATTGCTTAATCTTGAGCCAAACCATTATGCTATGGAGTGCCGTGTTTTTATGTGATAGATACAATGAAATCTAATCTCTCCAGTCTCCATTCTTGATTCTAGCCACAGAAGTATCAATGGTAATTATGTGTTTATCAGTCACGCAGAGTAAAGAAATGAGGTAAAAAAAATTGCATTCAACCTGAAATTGTATTAGAATGTGCCCATACTGGAGTCCAATAATGCAGGTCGCTGCAGCTGTCAGTGAACTGTAAGTTCACAGGTTTACATAAGGATTACATATAAAGATTCGATATAAACAGATATAGAGTAAGTAACCAAATAAAAAATAATCAAACAATAATAATAATAATAATAAATATTAATAATAATGCATCAAAATAAAGCTCATGCTAAATAGCATTTAAAAACAAGAGTATTACATCTTACCTCAAAATACCTTCAGGATCAAAAGGAGCGTGACACCACGAGATTGAAGTTTGTGGGACTTTTACGTCACTGGATATGTTGCATTCCTACATTTACAGAGCTCGATTATGACAAATGAATGAAAGGGTTTAAACCTGCAATTATTACAATATTAAAAACGAGCATACCTTTAGATTCCTGTAAACAGGTTTTGTGTAAAGATGATCGATTCCAAGAATATCACGGTCTATCATTCCAGCAGAGTTGCATGCAGGACCGAGATCTCCTCTTACAGAACATTTAACCTGTATTTTAACAGAAACTCATTTTGCAATCTTGAAAAAATTAACCAGCGTAATAAATCCGAGTGTGATAAACTATAGAGGAGGGAGACATGATTTATTTACCAAATAAACTGTGTAATTACTTGCTGTCACCGGAGGAATCTGATTGCACTACAAATTGCCAATCCGGTACATACAAGCCATACAAGAGCCCTAAATATACAACAGCCAGTAACAATGCAACACACCTACAAAAAGGAGAATTTGAAGAATTTTCAGGTATAACATTGCTAAAGATGAAACAAATATATAAATCTTTAAACTAGTGGATTTAATAGAAACTACAAGAGGACTTCTTCCATTTTGATTTACTATCATGCTGAAGACTGCAAAACAAACTCTGTATATAAGCACCCACTTGATAGAACCCATTATCATGCTAGTCTTTACTCACCATTGCCAGTTATAAATTCTGGGAGACCTTCTCCTCTCCACCTATGGCATGGAAGCCATAATTCACAGAATGCCGCTACTACATATCCAATTGCTATTCTCTACATGAAAGACAAAAAGAAATCTGCAAGAGTTAATTATGTATTCAGATTATTTTTCTTTTCCTGCACCTAATTCTATCAATTCTTGATCAGAGATGAAGAAAATAAACAAAATAGCCAACTAGCTGGTGATGTTAAGATATCATTTGCAAGCTGTAATATTGAAATAAGCTGAGAAACCTGTAAGATTCCAAACAGTCTTATCTTTCAATGTCCACTCCATATGTCAATGAAGTAGTGCCATGAAAATATCCACCTGAAATGAAGTAAACCTCTGAATATTATCTGACAATCAGCAAAATAAACAGGTATTAAATGAAAAGTATTTATATACATCAAGACAAATGAATCACTTTCTTGCCAATGAACACAAATGAAACTATGAAGTGACAGAATTGAAAACTTCAGATATTGCACTTTAGTAATATTCATTATTGCTATTACCACCGTAGTTCTCAGAATCTATTTCATCACTTGTTCATTTCCTGATAGAAAATCCATATTTCTTTACTTTGTCTATAATTAAAATGGTTAAATAGTCCTAAAATATTTTTATGCTATAACCTTGATGGAAAAGAGCAAACTATTATATCTTTTTAATTTGCGGCTTCTTCATACTAATATCCAATCATATTACACATACCAATAAGCGAACATCACAACTAACAGTAAGATCCAAAATAAGAGTGATTATAATACCCTGAAGAAAGACACCAAGGAGAAATAGTTTCAGTGCTCTAAGGAGGGCATTCCATGTAGCGTCGACTCTATTAGAAACTTTCTGCATATTTAAAACAACAATGGCCTTTCAGATTGAACCAAAATAACTGACCCTTCATACTTCTAACAGGCTAAACCAAATACCGATCACGTCATCATTCCTTCAATAAGAAAAATCAAAGAGTACAGAAAATGTTACCTTGTACACAATGGCCACAGAAATTCCAGCAACAAATAGGAAAAATGGCATTACGAAGTCTGCCAAATGGAGACCATTCCACGGAACATGAGCAATCGCTGGGAAAATCGAGCCAGCATAATCTACAAGCATCATTAGCTGAAAGGAGATTATTACTGAAGTCGACACAGAAAAAATCCATCACAACTGAATTGATGTTCTTCGAATCACAAGTTTACAACTCGAAAATATCATGTTTAACTTCTTTAAACTCCATTGATCACTCCAAAATTTACACCACCTCCAATAATGTTTACCTAAATGTTCTTCGACATACATGTAACAAACATTAAAATAAAATTAAAATCTCAAAAAGAACTGACAAGATTTTCTATTTATTCCCTACTTACTCTCAAAACAACTAAAAAACGATGAGGTACTTGATCGAAATCTAAAAACAGCTGCTCAACTTCGGAATTCATTTTATTACTGATCGCATCACAAATAAATTCTTAAATCATTATCCAACAATATCTCAGCAAATCAACAGCTCATCTAATGCGTCAAAAATACAAAGGCTAAGAGCTCAAGCTAAAGAGAGAAAAGGTGAATTACAAAGATGCAGAGACCACGAAAAACATCGAGCGAAGCCAACCGAGCAGCTTTTCTCTCAGCAACAGTGCTGCTGCTATTCTTCGGCTCCTCAAACTCGGCCGCCTTCTCCTCCTCTCCAGCGAGGCGCATCCGCAACAACGGTTCATCAATCTCAGCCATTATTTTGTATTTTAAGGACTCAACCTTTTTTTAGTGTTTTCGCAGTGTTGTTGGAGGAGCATGTGAAAATGCAAAGTCAGATGATTTTTACGTTGCGTTCGAGTTTCCTACAGTTATATGCAGACTCGGTAGATATCGCCGACGACAAATTGATGGGAGAATAGGAGGATTATGAGGGCTGCGATGAAAGCAAGGAGGAACAAAAGGCCCATTGCCGTCGCGCCACGTGGCAGAAGGCTATTGGATGGAAACATGATTGGGCGACTGTCCATTGCTGCCCGAGCTCGTTTCTCTTTTGATGGGCCATCATAAAAGGAAAGCAACTGTTTAATTAATGTAGTACTTGATTGGTCAAAATACATTAAGGCCATCTTTGATAGTCTTGTTTCGTCATGATAAAGTTATCGTCATTTTGGTAAATTACATTTTGTATCCTGCGTCTGTTTGGTAGCTCTGTTTCATATTCTACGACCCGTGTTTTAATGACGGGCTTGGTGGTTTTGTCTGTTTGGTAGCTCTGTTTTCTTTACTATTTTTTGGGATTTATAACCTACCTAAATGGTGGATTCTGAAACCTAATCTTCTAGACATTTTCACTAGACGAAACCTAAGCTGCACAATATTTTAACTAGATGAAACCTAACTAGACGAAACTTAACGAAACCTAACTAGATGAAACCTAATTATCCTACCAAACGGGGCCTAGATAGAATCATAGAGAAATGGGATGTGACCATTTCAGTCACCTGAATATTATATTTTTTGAAGTTGTATAAAATTAGAGTGAATTAGTTGATCTAAAAAAAATTCAGTATTGCCATTCAAAGACAAATTTGATGTACTAAAAGTGTCACACAAAAATTAGTCGATGTTGCTAGCTGGTTGGTGCTCGTTACATGGGACATTACAAATTGTTGATGATCACATAAGATGTGGGTACACATGCATATAATCTTTGATTCATACATATAGAACTTGTTTTTAGATTAGTATAAGATTCAAATGCATAATGTTATGTCTAAATGCACATATTTTAGGTGGGATACCAATCTCATTAGCAACTACTCGAGATAAAAGTTATAATAATTTGATATTAGAACCATGCTTTAAATATCAGAAATATGGTTATTGCAAAAGTACGATGTTTATCAATAGGCTCCTCAAATAGGACACAACTCACATAGGTAGGGATGTAATCCAACCGAGTCGAACCGAACATCATCATGTTTAAGCTTCGTTTCTTTGGTATCAAGTCGAGTCTCGAGTTTTATTTATCAAATATTTTGAACTCACGAGTTTATTTGAGCTTAATCGAACCAAAAAAAACTTCCTGAATTTAAATATATATTCAGAATATTAATTATTATTTTAAATAAATTTTTTTATCCATAATAACACAATATATTTATTGATCTCTTACAACAAATAAAAGTATTTAGAGATTTAACACAATAATTACTACTAATAAAAAGAAAATAATTATATCTAGTTAATAATTTTATATTTTCAAGCTAAATCAGTTAACGAACTTTTTCACAAGCTAATGAGCTGAATACTACCATGCTCATGTAGGAAAATCTTGTTTTATCCATGCTCCCGATAATCTATCTTGGATGTTTAATTCACCACATATTGATTATGTTCATAGCATTAGCATGCTCCTATATAATTAATTGTTAAACATATGAGTTTTCTCGTGTTTATCTGTGAATTTCTATGATAGCAGATCAATTGCGAACTCGACTCTAATCTTACGGATCGTATCACGGATGCATATTCTCTAATCTTAGAGTGAGAGCAATCTATGGAGAATCTTGTAAAATTTCACCTCATATATCTTCTATGTGATTTTCAAAAATCACAATGAGCATAAGATTATCTTATTTTCTCCTACCTTGTATTTATAATGCTTTCCTTAGAATACTATTTAGATATGACTCTTGCATATCTAATAAATATAATAATTTTCTTCAATCCCTGAAGATAATTCATATCTAGAATAATTATCTCTTGATATCTAATAATATCATATAATATCTATCTAGATATAGGAGATGTATTAAGATAATACATAAATCAGAACATAATCCCAATAGGACTTTACATAGGGGGAACAAAATTTATACAGCTTACAAGTTTTGATGGGTCAGCACAAGGATCAAATGCAAGGAATAAAGATTGACCTAAAATGAAATAATTATCTTATGTTCAACCCAGAACATAAATTAATTCATAAATATTTATTCATTCAACTAGAGAATAAATACTGACTTATCCTTTTATTATCGAAGTTGAATCTGATTTGCATTTAGACTTACGAATCCATGTATTTAAAATATCGCACGTCCATTAATTATTTTAAGAATTATTTATAGCACCCTAACTGCTTAAAATAATTAATCTCTTTAATTTCTTAAGTAGTACCACCCAGCCTTATTATTGTACTTGAGCTAACTCAACCCACAAGATTTAGTACAATAAATATTTTGTGCTCCTTAAAGGGGACATCGCCATCCTAAAAGGATAGTGACTCGATACATGTAACTAACATGACATACAAGCATTGTCACTACTTAAGATGCGGAGAATCTTAGGTTATCTCATGTAACTCTCACCCATAACAAGTCAAAGTGATGGTCAATAACTTATGCTCACCTAAAACATTATCAAGATTTAGATCAATGTAAAGTCATCGAGATCTAGGTTTTTCACGATGGTCAGATAGAAGAACTAATCTCATTGCGATCCATCAATATATCAAGGCGTACCAGCATAGACAAGCAACCAAGTCAAGTTACTACTTATCTATACTGCAGCCTATATTGATAACTTGTCCTCAAATTGTCTCAACTGTGATCATTTTTATATCTCAACTAGCTTAATCAATCATACAGACTTCTGTGATCTTCTAAACACTATATGATCTAATTTTTGTATGAGATAATGGGACAATATATGCAATCAAATAAACAATTCAGATATGAGATTCTAATAGTGGTAACATGAAACATTATACAAGCTCAACCATTCTGCTTTCAGTATACAAATCCAACAGCTCAAGCTTGATTTGTTTAGTTAACGAGTTTCACTAAACAAATTCGAATGAACTTTTATTGAGCCGAACTAGGAATAGCTCAAGAATAATTTGACTCATTTGCAACCCTACACATAGGTGCTGCAGATCTCATTCGACGTCATAAATAAATAAATGGTCTGTGCAAACCTTGATGTTTAGGTTATGGTCCATTTCGTTCCATTTTTTTTCTATCCAATGTGCAAATAAATGGTCCATTTAATAAGGAGCAAACGATCCATTATTTTCTGTCAAATGTGCAAATAAATGGTTCATTACAAAGGGCAAATAAGATACAAGAAGACTTAGGGGTGTTTGGCTAAGCTTATTTTAGAGAGCTTATAAGCATAAGCTCCAAAAGCTTATAAAATATTTTAAGAGCTTATAAGAGGTCATGTCTCAAAGAGCTTATAAATTGTTAAAGTGTTTGGATAATTAATCTTATAAGCTAGAGGAAGAATCAGGAGTTAGAGAGAGAAAATCATAATTAGAGAGATAAAATTGACGTAATGTGAAATTGATAGTATATGTATAGAAAATAACGAACTATAATAAGGTTATTTTGATAAATTCATGATTGTTTATAAGTTTATGAAAAAATAAGTTAGAATTGACCAACTTATTTTTAGGGGAGCTTATAATCTGTTGGAGCTTATTTTCACATCTTATAAGCTGTTTAGACGCTTATTTTGCCAAACAATTTACAACAACTTATAAACTGTTTTAAAGAGCTTATAAGCTCAGCCAAACACACTCTTAGTCAAGAAATCTTTTTCAATAACTTCACAATGAAGGATACATTTTGCAGCAATGTAAAATAAATATTAGAACGGACAATGATTTTTTTAAATACAAATGATACTTTTCTTTAATATAAATGATATTTTCGAATTACAATATAAAAAACAAATGATATTTTTTTTCAATATAAATTATACTTTTACTAAGAACAAATGATAATTTTGTCCATCAATACCGTGTAGACAGATATACAAGAATTTTTGTGATATTAGTAAACTAGAGATGATTTCAACCTTTTCATAAAATCAAATTGAAACCAAAACTTATAAATAAAAATAAAAAACAGCTAGCTTAGGAGAGGATGGAAGAAATAAGATTCTAATATAACCATCAAAATAAACCATGCCAAACACATGATGAAACAAGACATGCATGACAACAAAATAAGGCCAATTTGGAGACTAATAATGTCTTCAACATGATGAGATAAGATGCTATATATGTACTAACTGATCTAAAATGATATTACTAGAAACATATAAACTGTGGGATCTTATAGACATCATCATCACAAGTACAAGCTATTACTCAAACGCCCAAGCATTCTCACGACGAATATCCTCTTCCTCTTTGGGAGTGAAGTCGTTCTCTATGTTGAAAGTCTTGCGGATTTCCTCCGGAGTCTTGCCCTTGATCATATCTGCCACAGTTTGGCAGGTAAGGTCGAGAAGGCTCTTGATGTTTAGATAGTTTGCAGCCTGGAATGAGGAGGAAAAATGAACTCAAATTCAAGAATTGCCCCAAGCAGATCTAGATCTAGCTCATTCAAGAGGAGTTATTGCGAGAAAAAAAAATCACGCACAAAAAGCATAACAAGGAGTTGTAAGCAGAAATTCACAGGAAGAAAACCAATTCTTAGACTAAATCAGGCATTCCAGGTAACAGCCTTTCAGCAACTCTACCTCAATTGACAGAGACATACAATGAGAAAAGGAAATTACGTGCAAATAACATAGACATTAGGCCATCAATACATGTAGCGAAGGAGATCATAAGGTAAAATTTTTGAAGAATTCCCCAATGCAGTTGCCCTGCAGCAAATCTAGCCAAAGCCATACGCAATTCCCCTCAATCAACTCTAGCTCAATTGGAAGAGAACCAAAACAAGCAAATATTTAGGCAAGGGATTAGTTAATGACTCTTGAAATGATAAACCAAACCATATGCTGAAGTATAATACAATCACACAGAAAGAGGAACTTCTTAAAACCCCTAGTTACCAAATATGCACAATACCAATTCCGAAAAATGCTGCAAACCAGGAATTTTTAGCCTATTTTGCAAGTTACCATAACAATTGAAGAAGCAAATAATCATTACCATATAGAACATCAAATCATAGGTCAAAAATCAATGCTATGAGCAACAAAAACCTACGTTCAAGAGCGAGAAGCAGGAATCACATGACAGAAACACAAAAAGTCGGCTAAGCCTAGGGCAAAATAGTTAAAATGAATTACCAATATCAGGTCGAACAGCGTCCCCTGATCGACCTTCACGAACTCGGTGTCGAACGACTTAAGGTCCTCATCGACGACCTTCTCCGGTAAGGCGCTGCCGCCGGAGGACTTGTCCTCGGCGTCCACGTGGCGCTTACAATACTCGATCACCTTCGATAGGATCTTTGAGGTGACGTTGGGCAGGGGGATGCTGGTGTTGGCGCAGTCGTCCTCGATCATGTGCATAATCGTCTGAGATTTGACGGCTACCGCCTCCTCCACCTCGAACGTCTCGTCGTCGGAGCTCTTCAAAACGATCAGTTTCTGAGACGTGGCGTCCGCCGACGACATATCGGAATTCTATCGAGATTTTGGCAAAAACCTAGAGAGAGAGAGAGAGTCAGTTTCGAAGAAAACCGCTTCTGCGGAGTATGCATATATATGGAGAGTTTCAGTCGGTAAGGCGACGCGACTTTTCTTGCTGTGGTTAAAGCGCATTATGGTCTACAAATTGTTAAAAATATTTTTGTATAAATATTATAACCATAAATAAGTAAAGTGTTGCTTACGAATAATAATGAAATATTTAGTTTATTATGTTTGGTCATTGAGAATTGGGAATGCAAGTTCACGAACGAATCTTTATTAATTATAATGTACATAGACGTGAATTTGTGTTTACGGTAGTTACTGTTTCTTGAATACTACGTTTGTAGTGTGTATAGTTATAAATAATAAAACTAATTTATGAAGTTTTGTGACCAAAAAGAATATCTAGACTGCATATGATTTCTTCTTCTTCCTCTTTGAAATAATCGCATTATAAAATTATTCAAAATATCCAAACTAACATAATCGAAGTTCAACTATATGAATATTTTTAACACGTCGTTCAAAAGCTTAGTATTACGTAATTGCTGCATTTACATAATTAACAAGGAAATTAATTTTGTGTAGTGTGAATTCCGCTATGTATATATTTATTAGCGAAAGAAATGTAAACTAATTCCTAACAAACTTTAACAAACTAACAAACTTATAACAACTTGTGAAACTATCTTCTAACTGTAACCCAACGTCCTCTTTCTTGTATAGAGCAATGTTGAACTAAAAATTTCGTCATCCAAATTTGTAAGAGTATGGGGAGGGGTTGGTTATTCATAAGAAATTTGTAAGAGGGAGTGTAATTGTGTATAAGAGAGCAAACACATGCATTGGTGTATGTCATATCATGATCACAATCCTACCTTGATATCCCCTCTACCATTATGAATGACCAACCCCCCCCCCCCCCACACACACACACTCTTATTCAGATTTTTATCTCCCAATGAGAGTCATTCTCTCCCCTTAATCCCTAATTTTCGTAGCCTCTTCCCTCCCCTATCAAAAACATCATTTTTCTTCCATTTTCAAATTCAAACATGGAGAAAACACATTCTATCCTCAAGCACCACCAAGGCAGCCCCTTTTCCACTATTTATCATCCTTTTCAAGAGCTTGGATGAAAAAGAAAGAGCTAGGAAGAAAAAGGAAGAGAGTTCGAATGAGGTAGAAAGTGAGAGAGACGTTTATGGAAGCTTGTAGAGGTAGTGGCTTTTCTCTATTCTTTTCTTTGTAATGACCGATTATTTTTCTTGTTGAAGGTGTCATCCCTAGTTTCATATTAGTTTTAATTTGTTGTTGGTGGTGGTTGTTGAAAATAATCGATGGAAGGGAGATAGATACGCGAGAATGGAGTCTCGGTGTCATCTATGTGTAGTTTTGTGTTGATATGTGTTAGTATGTGACTTTGGCTTGTCAAAATATAGTTTCATGTATGATCTAGCATGATATATATGTGCCAATATGTTCATATCACGTTTTTATGGAAGTCTACAAGTTTTCTAAGCTTGGAATCATGTGTAGCAATTTATTTTCAAAGTATATAAAAATTGCAGTGAGCTACCCGAAAATATGGAAAGTGGCGTGATGTTTTTGACTATGTTAAAGTGCTTGTATAATTCTTTATTTTTATCCATATGTGTATATATGAGTCTTGATCAAGCATACCAAATTTCAGCTCCATCCCAATTCATTTGCTATTTTTCAAAAATTCTCTTTCGAAGTTGCGCTTTTCTGCTGAGAGAAAGATAGACATCGACATAAAAATTATTTCTCCCAAACCATGAAGAATTTTCACTAAAACCAAAGCACGTGTAAAATAGACATATAGAGCTTTTATTTAGTACTTTTCATAATTTTTGGCCTATTAGTTTGGTCGTGGTGATTTTACAAAATGTAAAAGCATGATGGCTTTCCGATAATATTCGGGACTATTCTATTTTAAAGAGAAATCTCATAGGGTTACAGAGCGACTCTGGATACCAAATTTTTGTGGCATATAGAAGAGTTCAATATCTTTCCAAAATGACCACTCTCATATTTTTGTAATAAATACACGATTTACTATGAATATTTGAAGTCCAGTGTGCACTTTATAAAAATGAGAAACTTATTGTACTTAGTCAAATATTCTATAAGTGTTGAAAAAACGTGAGAAAACCTATGTTTGTGAGTTTTTATGACTTATGAAGGGTATTAATGATATTATCACCTAAGTATAAGTATATGGGTATGATTCATGATTTTTGGGACTAAGTGTCCAATCTTATTATTTATAAAGTGAATAAAGTGTAGTCATAGTTTTATGTGTACATATATATCTAAACATGACTACGTGACACATGAATGTGCATCACGAAATGAGCATACGTTTTATCAAGGCATGACTTCGTATTATGGTAAATCAACAAAACATTGCATAGGGCCATGATGTATTCTTGTTTTTAAAAGTGACATCAAGCTTCACCAAGTCATGATTTCAAAGAAATATAAGTATAGAACTTGTAATTAAAAAAATGTGTGTTGCATATTGCGTATTCATCATTCATGAATAGATGAGCGGTTATGTGAATGTATTGAACCATGAGTTTAAAGTATGAAAGTTAGTACCGGGAATAAGTAGACCTAGGATCGAGATGTATGATGTGGCTAAGTTATATCATGTCATGAGCTTAAGGTCTAGACTTGTCATGTAGGACCTGTCAAGCAAAACGGAGAGATCACCAATTGAGATCAATCAATTCACCGGAGAGATCACCAATTGAGATCAATCAATTCACCGAGACGAGGTGGGTTATATTTTACAATGTATCTTGGGTTAATAAGCCCAAAGCTTTTAAAGTTAAAGTTGTGAATGCATGTAAAATATTTTGTTGTATGCTTACCTTACGAATTGATATCGACACCACCAAAACTTCAGTCAGTAATACCTAATTCAAAGGCACTACTCTATATGTATCTCCAGCGTATTTAAAGTATAAACTAGTAAGCAAAGAACATAATATAAAATATAATTGTTTAGGTAGGTTAATAATGTAGATTTTTTTTATTATTACATAAACAAAAGCTTGTTTCGAGGATTTTCTCAGTTTGATTTTTGTGGAGATTATTATCGTAGAGATCTTAAAATGATAGCAGAATGTGAAAATCTAAATCCAATAAAATGAGACATTAATTTGTTAATAATGTTAAAATGCACAAAAGATCGGCAAAAACAATACTGACTAGTGACAAAAAGACAAAAAAAACTGATATTAACTAGTAAAAGAAAATAGAATATTTTAATCAAACGCCCATGCAATCTCCTTCTTAACCTCTTCTTCCTCCTCTTTAGTATAGTCGGTTTTGATGTGGAATTGCTTGCGTATTTCCTCTGTAGTTTTTCCCCTCATCATATTTGCTACGGTTTGGCACGTCAGATCCAGAAGTATCTTGATGTCCAAGTAATTTGCAGCCTGAATCAAGTCAAATAATTTGAATCAATTCACTAGTTTAACAAATTCAATCCATGGGATATGACTTATGAGGAATGAATTAAATCAGAGTTTGATTTAGATTAGAGAATTTCGATTAATATGTTCCGTTGATTGTAGTAAGCTAAAGCAGATGGAGAAAAAAACGCCTAACCATGATGGAAGATTGAAAGAGAGGAACAGAGAGTTCCCCCAATAAACAAGTTTCATGCTGATAATATATGCAAGTATTAACGATCCGAATCATATTTGTGTATAGAAAATTGACGATATTTGAGATAGAAAGGAAATTTACCGAATCAGATCAAACAGCATCTCCTGATCATCCTTCACAGACTTCATGTAGTTGACGTCAAAGTTTTTCAAATCCTCCCCCCCGTCGCCGGCGGCGTGGCGGTTGCAATACTCGATTACCTTCGCCAGGGTCGGTGAATCGACGTTAGGCAGCGGGATTCCGCCGGCGGTGCAGTCGTCTTCGATCATGTTCTTCACGGTCTGCGAGAGGAGGCGGCGGCCTCGTCCACCTCAAACGTCTGCCCTTCCTGCTGATCAAAACGATCATCTTCTTCTCAGTTGACGACGACGACGATGACGAAGACGCCATTGGAAAAATTGAAGAGAAAAGCTGGTGTGTAGAGAGAAGCAGATAAAGCTGAAGATGCGAGGGAACGAATTGGAGTTATCAGTTATGTATTTATAGATGCCGCCAAGTCCGTGTCAAAGCGGGATTCTGATTGAAGAGTAAAAGGAATTGAATCTCAATAATATGATTGGTACTAGAAAATAAATATCGTATATTGAATATATTAAACATCTTTTGCACTAGATTCTTACCTCATTAAACGATATAATCTAGATTTAGACCCTTATGCTTGTCAAATAATTTTGGGCGGGGTTATTATTGTGCATGAAATATTGTTAATTTCCATATTCTCGTTAATTACAAAAAATTATATATGTATAATGATGTGTTGTTTAAAGTGATTGAAAGTTTTGATGGAACAATATTTCCTCTAATTAAACACTCGTTAAACCCTAAATCATGAGGGCTTATTCCAACTTAATTACAAAAAAACAAAACAGGATCTTGTAGTAATTTTGGTCAATTTGTGAATTCTATCGAAATTGAACAACGTACACGTACTGTTAGGCTTTTTCTTGGAGGAAGATTTTCTTGTTTCTTATATGTTAGAGTAGATCAGATATTTGGAATTGATCGAGTCACATAGCTTTAACCAGATTAATAAAAATCCAATGAATTGTCATAGGCAGATTATTGAATTGTTTTTGCAGGTTAGACTGTTGAGGTTTTCGAGGTCCACTTCAAAGTAGGCCTAAATAATTATTTGGGTCTGGGATTGTGATGGACTGGTCGTCCAATTTTTTATTAATAACATTATATAATTAGGGAAGAACTGGAAATTTGTTTTTCAAGGCCCATTGACCATAGTCAGCACAGGCCCTAAAAATAATGGCTTAATTTCTTAGATTTTTAGTTATATGTTTATGTAAGTCGTTGTATTTTCTTTTGATTCGTTGTATTTTCATTAGGTAGAATTGCTACGTGTCGTTGGTATGAGTTAATATGTCGCCATTGATGTAGCGTGATAACACGCATAATAGTAAGGGTAATGAGCTTAATTTGCTGCAAACGGGGATTTACCACTCCCATCACCACATGCAAATGATCTAACTCTTAACAAATCAATACAAAATGAATCACATGCCCTTTGCAATTTTCTCTTGTCAACACGAAATTCTTAACAAGTCATACAAGCTAAATCACATAGCGCATTCTCATACAACGGTTGCAATTTTCTCTCGTCACCAAAAACCACAACATTGCTAACGGATCAATACAAGCTAAACCTGAAAAATTGGCCGAGAAAGATAGCAAGCCCTAGAGTAATGGCTACAAGTGAAGATGCCCAACTTAGCTTCTCGGTCACTCTGGGAACCCTATCCTTGGGAGTTTCATTATATGAAACGATAAACACGGTGTAACTTTCCATAGCAATCATGGCCCCGACCAAGAACTTCACCAGAAATATAGCACCAGCCAGACGAGAAGGCATGGCCAGCGCCGACAAGATCATCATCATCAAGGCATCGGGCTACAGCCCGTGGACTATGTCCGTTGCAAATGTGGTAAATCTAACCTTCTTCCTAGAAATGGAAGGATGCAAAACAACTTCATAACCACAAATAATGTATTGATCAACACAACAAGAGGAGTAGGGGATCCAGAAGCTTCTCGTATCCCCATAGCTACGATCACAAGTAGAGTGACCCCCACCATCCGCGTCCCCAAGTCTGGATAACCTCAACTGAAGTTGATCTTCAAGAGTAGGAAGAGCATGCCGAATATGACCTGGCCAATGTCATGGCCGCAGCCAGTGGCGGACCAAGAAATTTTTATCAGGGGATCCAAAAAAATATCTGGGGTCCAAATAATCATAATTTTATGAATTTATAAAAGAATTTTATAATTAAAATTAAAAATAAATAACAATTTAATATGAAAAATTGAAACTCGGTGCTATATGCTTAAAAAACAATTAATGTCTCCACCAAAACAATCAAAAATTGTATTTTCATTACCAAAAAAAAGAAACAAACCATTCTTTTATATGTTTAGCTACCTTTCAATTTTTATGTATTTATTTCAAGCATAATATAGACTATTTTTTACATATTTTATACCTTTAAATATATATTTTAATTATTAAATATAAAATTATTATTATACCCTTATAATTTTTAAAATCCGTGGGGCCCAGTGCCCTACTAGACCCACAGGTCCGCCAGCGTCACGCATGACTAGTCTTAAGCAAAATAGGCCGGGCAGATGGGTCGGCTCAAGGTACCCGAGGTTTGGGCTAGGTTGGACTCCAAAATAAAAGGACTGAAAAAATTCGGACCTAAAAAGTCCATCCGAAAAAACCCTCGGGCCGACCGAGCTTCGGGCAAAAAAGCCCGGAATTTTCGAGCGAAAAAATCCGCTCGGTAAGTGTATATTTTAATTAACTACTAATTTTTTTTTATCTCTCTTTATTTCTCTGTCTTTCTTCTTATCTTTATCTTTATTTCTCTTTTTAAGTTATTATTGTTTTATTTTGGATTATTTTGGATTATGACTTCGATGCTTTAATATATTATTTGTTGTATTAGCATATAATTTTGAACTTTTAATTTTGTTATTGTTGATGTTAAATTACTAGTTTATAGACTTAAATTATTATTTTATATAGTTATTTATTTATTTATTTTATAATTAAATATATAATTTTATAAGTTAAAAGAAATTGAAAAATTGAGTGGGCTTAGCTCGTACTCCGGGATTGGTGGGCTTCATATTTATCACCTCTAGTGATCACCACTCATATTTAATCTATGTTAGCATTATCTTTTGTAACTTGTATATTTATGTTGATCTAATACCTCGGAAATTTTTATTGGCATATTTTTTTTTAAGTATATAAAAGTAAAGCTCTATATATATATATATATATATATATATATATATATATATATATATAGCGTTAACACGAGAATCATTTTATTTTATGAACATGAGAACCAAAAATGATGAATTCATCGTGAAAGTTAATTAATCCGCTACGAAAGTAATTGTTTAAAAAAAAGATCGCTCCTCATAAGGTTCAAATTCTGAGTGAAAATTCTGAATTTTTTGATTCAATAACTTTCTCAATGGATGCATTAACTTTCATAACGAATTTCCGTAGTTCTTCATTATCATGTTAAAAATGATTCTTTTTTTAACCACACTCTCTCTATATATATATAGTAACATTGCAATATTATCTTAAAATTTGAGTAAACATAAAAGTAGGAAAAGGTGAAATATCGATGTTAAATCACAAAATTTATACTAGTGATGACAAGAAAATGGAATCATTTATGAAGAAAATCAATAAAAAGAAAGGAAGTGCACTTGTAAAATAATAGACCAGCTAAGAGGATCTAGCTAAATAGTTAATTAAATAGAATGAAAAAGTTAATTAAATAGAATAGGAAGCACTCTGTCTTTGCGGATCTTTGTAAGATCCTTATAATAAGCAGCTTCTGTTGGATGAGCTGCATCCTAGAATACATACTCCGATCGTAGATGACAAGTGATGGAAAGTAAATTGCAAAGAGGTCCGAGCTCGATGGAACCAATTCCACAATATCCCTCGTGTGTGGTCTTGAATCCTAAAATAAATTTTATATATATATATATATATATATATAAGGGTGATTTATGGTGAAAAAGCTCATTAGTGTAGAAATAGGAAGATATATGTAAGTCTAACATATATTTTATATTTGTGTGACAATCGTAATTACTATGTTCTTGCATATTAGTTTATACGTATTTCATCTCTTAGTAGCATATATGCTAAATATATTAGTTTAGCAAATCTTTCATTCTGAGTAGCACAAGAAGGGTTCTAGTGTTGCACATTAATCCGCGTAGCACACAAAATCATAAGCACAATCGAAATTAAATCTTAACCATTGATCCGCAAATCAAAGGTCCAGATTCATTCTCATTTCCTACATGGACATCTCATATATATATATATATATATAGTGAGGTTCAAATAAGAATCAATTTTAACGTGAGAACTAAGAACCACGAAAATTCTTTACGAACAAAATGAATTTGATATGAAAGTTAATGAATCCGCTGGGAAAGTTACTGAATCCAGAAATTTAGAATTTTCACCCAAGGTTCGAATCCCATGAGAGGCGAAAATTCTATTTTTTTTTATTCAGTAACTTTCCCCACGGATTCATTAAGTTTCACACTGAATTCATCATTTTTTGGTTCTAACGTTCTCACGATAAAATAGTTTTAGGTTAACCCTCCCCTATATATATATATATATGGAAGAGTTCAAATAAAAACCTATTTTTTCATAAGAACCTAAGAACCAATGCACTTTATTTACAAAATTAATGCACTTTATGTATAAAGTTACTGCACTACGAAATATTGATGAATAATAGTATCTTTTATCAGAATTCAATGGTGTATTAGTTTTATACATAAAATGTATTAACTCTATACGTAAAGTACATTGATTTTTAGGTTCTTACGAAAAAATAGGTTTTTATTATAACTTGACCATATATATATATATATATATATATATATATAGAGAGAGAGAGAGAGAGAGAGAGAGAGATAGATAGTTAAATATACAAAGATAAGAAATATTATTGAAAAAGTAGTAGGCAAGTAGGTAGGTTACCAAATTTGTAAGGCTTGTTAATCATGTTCATAATAGGAGTGAAGATGTTAATCAAATTTGTAAGGCTTGTTAATCATGTCCATAACAATAGTGAATTTTCAATTTCCCATCTACGTAAAGAAAGAATGAAAGAAAAAAAAAGAAAGAAATTAAAATAAAATCCTCAATCAAAATAGAATTTCAAATCATCACAATGAATCAAATTACCTATGTATATTTGCTTTGTGGTTTTCTTTCAAGTAGCTCCGCTTCAATTGAAAGATGTAGTTATTGGGTTTATTTCAAATGAACAATTTTATAGACCAGAGCAACAAAGTAATGGGTGTTCTAGGAGCATTCACGTGAATTTACTCAGCTCATTTTATTAAAAAGATTATTCAAATTTATTGTTGTAGAAAGTTGTTATAGGAGCATTCATGTGAATTTACTCAGCTCATTTTATTAAAAAGGCTTATTCAAATTTATTGTTGTAGAAAGTTACTATAGCAACATCTGATTCAGGTACAAGATTAATGTTATAATATCTTATTCATGTACGAAATTGCTTTCAATTTAACGTGATTGAAATGAATTTACATATAATAAATAGTGTACAAGATTGATGTTAGATAGATGATTCAGTACATTGTAAATTCGGTTTCACATGAGTGAATTGAATTTACTGATTAATTATTGTAGGTGATACAATAATTGAGAGACAACTCATGTAAATAGTAGATTTTAAAACAAATATAAATAAATCGAGAGACAACCCAATTGAGAGACAACTCATGCATTTATAAATAGAAATAAAACAAATAAAACTATGTTGATTTTTTTTTAAAACACAAAACCGATCGAATCCGACCGATCGCACAATAATCGGATTCTCGTTAGATCGGAAATAAACCGGTAGTGTTAAGCACAAAAAAAAACGTTCGAATCCAGTAGAATCCAATCGATATTTCTTTAAGTTGTTGCAACAAAACCGATCTAACCCGATCGATTTCGAAACGAAATTTCTTTTGTATTTTTCCTAGGCATCGGGTTCTATCTTTTTTCAATATGTCTTCAGCAAATTTATCATTAAAAAACTGACTAATTATCGTCATTTACACTAAAAACCAAGACAACTTTGTCAATATCTAAGGTTATATTTCTCCATACAATATAACTCTACCTAATTTTATATGTTTTTATATAACTTGGAGACTTCCATATATACCTTATGAGATATGGATATTTTAATTTCTCCCTCTTTTTATATTATCTCTTCCCTATGTATCTAAAGAGTTCATCCTAATAGCATAGCTACTGTAGAGATTATCTCTATTTCCTATTTGTTTCAGGGTAAAAAATAATATTTCATGTTCATTGATTTATAAGGGCAAAACAACAGGGAATTAGACATGAAAATTCAAAAGAGGCATATAATCAACACATCTATATATGCATTCTGCACTTCACAAACGTCCAAACAGGGGTAAAAGCAATTTGTCAAGTTTTATGCAAAAGAATTGATTCCACGAAATCAATATAGTGTAGCTTAGCTTTCTTCCTTATTTAATCAAGAAAAGTACCAAAATGTTTGCAAAATGAATTGTTTTTAGAATTATTACATTTACAAGCTACTCGTAAACATAAATCTCGCCATGTCTATTTTCATATTACACTAAAAATTTGGGGTATCAAATTTTCACAAATCAAATCACGTATGTGATAAATCGGTTAAGAGGTGTGCGAGATTTATGTAAAGCAATAAAGAACACCGGGCTTTTCGTGGTTCGATCGTTAATGAGATCTCGTCCACGGAGGAATGATTCCTCGATACTTTACTAGAGCTTTTAGTACAGAGTATTGGTTACAAGCCTTTGCATTCATGAAATTGTCAACCCTCTAATGTCGGTTTCCTCCTATTTATACACTCTCAATCACTGCAATCGAAGCGCGCCCGACCTCTCCATTGGTCGTGGCGTGACTCTTCTCCGCGTGCCTTCCATTGGCGGAGCGAGGACCTTCGCCTTATGCGCGCCACTTGGAGGTGGCGCGACCTGGTTACAGGCGTCTTCTCCATTGTACAGGTAGCGGTTCGGAGGCTGGGGTTTTGGACAATGATTAGGGCTCGCCTTGGGCTCGACCCGCGTGGGCCCGCTACCAACGTTAGGCCCAGCTCGTTTGGGCTGTTAGTGGGCCCGATCGGTTGGGCTATATCCCATCATAGCCCCAGAATAGCCGAGGGCGGCGAGGCCGGTGGAGTGAAAGCGCTTCGCCGAGGTGAGGTGTGGCTTGGCTGAAGTTGTTTCTTGGAGTTGTTGTCTTTTTAATGTGAGGGTCTTCTGGTGCTGATCTGAGTTGGGTTGTTTATTGTCCGTTGCTTGGAAAAAGATGTGGCACCGAAGGAAGTCGATGTCCGACCTGAGATATCGCGCCTCTGCGTTGGTTACGCCGTGGTTCGGTCTGAAGTGGCGTTACTCCTGTGGTGGGTGCCGATGTCCGACCTGAGGGACCGACCTTTTCGGGGATGCCGTGGTGCGCCCCGGGCCGCACCGAATCTGCGGCCTGGTTAACCGAGGTCCGATCTGGATGTAGGCTTTCCCGTAAGGGCTGAAGCCGGTTGACAGGATGCCGAGGTCCGATGTGGATTTCCTTGGTATATGTGGGAAGGACGGGGTGCGACCTGAGGCGCCGCCATCTGGAGGATGCCGGGGTCCGTATGATGATTGCTAGGTCAGACTGGCGGTCCATCCTATCCTGGCGTACGTCATACGCGCCAGGCGGTAGTTGGGCACTCGAACCGCGTGCGCGCGTGTAACGCACATCCAATCACGTGTGGCGCGTGTTGAATTTGAAGCGGCGATTTGCGGCGCCTAGTCTTATAAATAGGCGCAAAAAGGCAACTGCTCACTTTCTTCTTGACACTTAGAAATTACGAGAGGAAAAATTAGAAATTCTCGACTTGATCCCGATCTTCACTTTGAAGAGCCATATACTACTTTGAAAAGTAAGTATGTTTTCCTCATCTTCTTCTCGCTCTGAAAGTTCCCTTTCCGCCTCGGGTTCTGGGCGTGAGTTCCCCGGCGTGAGGGATTATATGTGCTACAATGGTTTGGGTAGGTCTATAGGGCTGAGCTCTAGCGTTCACCCGGTATCCTCTGTATGGGATGGTATGAGGGTGGGCGTGGCGAGGTCGGGTTTGACCTTGCAGAACTTTTGAAGTTGTGAGGAATCTGGATCCGGAGGAGGCGTGGTGGTGCTGCCGCATCCGGATGATAGGCGATGGCCCTCAGGAGGGTTTATTCTTGTTTATGTAGATAGTTTGAGGCGGTCTTAGGTACCCAGCCCCGTTTATCTTAGCCTTCAAGAGTATTTCCGGATCCCTATTTGTCAATTGACCCGAATTCCGTTAGGTCGTTGGTGGGCCGGGGCTCTCTTGTTATGGCATTGCCGAGAGTTGTCCTTCGAGGTCTTGATCGTTTTTAGCGTGAAGACCATAGGAGGGTGTACTATCCGTCACCCCGCTGAAATTAAGGTAGCCGTCCTCCAAGGTGTCCCGTTGGCGAATAAGTATTTCTTTCTGCGCCGTGAGGCGGCGAGGTATGAGTGGGGTATCGGCGCATTTGGTGGACCCGAAAATCAAGCCCTTGGGCCACATGGAGGAGGTGTTGAGCAGCCTTGGTGAGATCTTATCCATAAGTTACACCGAGGACGACCTGAAGAAGGCCGGGCTGAGTGTTTACGGGTCGGAAGCGTCGGGACCGGGGTCTGGACGGGGTGAGGGCATCCCCTTTTTCTTAGTCCTTATTCGTTCGATTTTGCTGTGCTAATGTGTCTTTCTCTTGTGATGCAGTGAAGTTGAGGATGAGGTGGGCTCACCATCAGCAGGCGGGGAGCACGAGAAGAAGAAGCGGTGAGGGCCGGACTAGTAGGGGCCGAAGAAAGTGGACAGACATGGGCGGTGATGAGTGGGCTGAGCCGGGTCCAGCCGGCATCAGACCTCGGCCTCAAGGCCGCCTTGAGTCTGGTACCGCCCAAGTTTGGCCGCATCCCTCCCCGAGTGCGTGGGTTTCTTCATATTTAGATTTGTTTGCTTCGCAATCTGTTATTGACTTGTGCCTCTCCTTTTTCAGGGTGGGAGCTCGATGATGGGGCCCTGCGGTAGCTGCTGGGGGGGCTGCAGTCGCCGCAGGGCTTGCCGTGAGCTCGGCCCGGCAGAGGCGCTGAACGGAGCTTGCAGGCGGGCGAGGCCGAGGCCGCCGCGTCCACGCGAGGCGGAAGCCGAGGCCGCCAGGCTTCGAGGCCGGGAGGGCTGCTGCTGAAGCCATACAAGAAGAGGCACTGGGCAGGAGGCTGCCGGGAGGTCGAGGCTCGAGGAGGAGCTGGCCGGGCGAAGAAGGACCTCGCGGACGAGAGGAGGCGCAAGGTGGCCGATCGAGGACCCTGTTGAGGGCCTTTGCCAGAGCTCATCGAGTCGGAGGCTTCTCGGCTTTTATTGCCGATCTCGCCGCGTCTTTGGCCGAAGGTGGTGTCGATCACTGGGAAGTGGCGGCCGCCATGCCCGACTTTGATAAGGTCGAGCATGGGTGGACCGAGGTCGACCGAGAGAGGTGGACAAGGCTACGCCGGGTGATCTATGGGTGACTCCTTTCCGGTGTTGGAGGCTCGGCATCCAGCTCCACCGTCTGACTGTTGAGGTCGTCGCCCGGTCAACTTATCCTTATGACAAATGAAATTAACGATTGGACCTTATTAGACCACATCACTATCGCGAGAAGGGACTTGGCGGGAAGTTGTACTTGAGGTGATGTCTAAGCAATGACCACAATTTTAACAGCAGAAGATGAATTCTTAGAATTGGTATACTCACTCGGACCATACCGCTTCCAATTCAAATTCTTTTGTTATCTCATTTTATATCTATCTCTAGAGAACTTATGAAAATCGCACATGAAGCCGCGCGTGTGGGCGTTTACATGAAACTCCCACTTCTCAATAGATTTAAAATGTTTTATTTAGAAATCTCATCTAACAAACTTATGATAAGCAAGGCAAGCAAGCCGCGTGTGGGCGTTTACTCACGGTCGTCTCACTTTGTTTAGAGATCAAAAGTGGAGGTCTTGACATTTTAATTTGAAAAATTAATTTGTCGGGTTGCTTGCTAGTCTTTTTATTCAAAAGGTTTGTCCATGCGGATCACGTAATCTAGCATGCTTTTCTATAGAACTCAACATGTAAAACATGCTCATGAATTCTAAAATATGCTTGATAAGCGCGATAAACCTAGCATGCTTACTATGCGCGTCCAATTACGTAAAACACTTAAAGGTTTGTCAACGTAATATAAACATACATAGCATGCTACTTGCATAATTTAAACATCCACGACATGCATATGAGCGATAAAAATAAAATAAAACGTTCATCGCGGCCCAATCGTGAAACCCGCACATTTAAATCTAATCTATTACATAGATTTACAAATGCAATTAAACTTGAAAACGGGCCTCGCGTGCAGGCACGGACGGATTCAATAAATGGGCCTCGCGTGCGGGCACGGACCGGAAAACTGAAAAGTGTGGGCGGGTCGGCCCAATTGTCTTTGGGCAGCGCTAGGGCAAGGCCCAGCCGCGCCCACTCTCATGTCGCCGCCAACTCGCGTGTCCTCGCGGGCTACCTCGCGGTCGCTAAAGCGACCGCGACCCGACGAACCGAACACGCGGCCACCGCCCGAGCACCGAGCGCTGCCGAGACGTCGTCGCCCGGCGGCGAAACTTCGCGACCATGATGTCCGCCGCCAGCCGGGTTTCGCGCGAACGCGCCCCTCGCCCGCTAGCTCGCGCGCGCGCAGCCTCGCGGGTGATCCCGCTAGGCGCCGAGGATCTCGCGAGAGCGCGCGCCCGTCGCCGCAGCCCTCGCGATCTCCCTCGCGACCGCGAGGCTTGCTCGCGAAACCACCCGATTGACGGTAGAGAGACTGTTTTCCCGTCGTTTAGTTCTTCGTTCTTTCGTCTTCGTTCTTCTTTACGGATAAGATTTACATAATAAAATCTAATCTAACCACGGATTTTCTCGTGGTGTAAAACAAAACCAACAAAACAATAAGCGAGCCACGATGAGCAGCGGATCCACAATTATTAAAGCACGTAATAATCAAACGTGAATTAATCCAGCAGAGCGAGATTCGATCCCGGGCTCGATACCAATCGTAGGAAAACGTATGTTAACCTCGCCCGAGGATCCATCTTGGGTGTTTAATTCACCATACATTGATTATAAACCTAGCATGCGTCTATATAATTAAATCGCAACACGTTGGGGTTTACGTGTTTACCTTTGGATCGAAGAGGTCGATGGAATGAGATGAGCGGATCGAGCGGATCGGACTCGTGCTTTGACCTTCGGGATCAGTATCCGGTTGCCCAATCTCCAACGTCGGTGAGGGCGATCTATGGAGAATGCTTGGAAAATCACCCAATGCTCTCACTCACAAATTTTCGAGAATTCTCTCTCAACACAATGAGGGGGCCGAAAATATGTGTCTTGATTAATGAGCATTAACCTAGACTTTATCTCATACCTTATATTTATAATGCACTACCTTAATCCTATATGGAATATTACCATAATCCTATATGGAATATTACCATAATCCTATATGGAATATTACCATAATCTTAGGATTATTTCCATACTCTCAGGATTATTTCCATACTCTCAGGATTATTACCATAATCTTATATGGAAAGGATCTATGCATATACCATAAATATAATTATATCCTTGTGGGATAAAGAGAATAAAATCTTTCCTTTGAGAGCACATAGGGACCGATTTTCTTGTAGCTATGGGCACGGATGGGCCAGCCAGGATCAAATGCAGGAATAAAGATGGGCCTCAAATAAATTAATTATCTTATGTTCGACCCGAACATAAATTAATTTATAAACATTCGATCATGCCACTAGAGAAAGAATGTTGACTTACCCTTTATTACCGAAGTTGAGTCGGGCTTGCACTTAGATTAGACATTACGAATCCCGTATTTAAGATATCGAACGTCCATTAATCATTTCTAGCAATCATTGCTAAACGATTAATAACCTTATTTCCTTAAGTAGTACCACTCAACCTTATTATTGTACTTGAGCTAACTCAACTGCGGGGTTTAGTACAATAAACCTTTGAGCTCCTTAAGGGCGTCATCATCCTAAACGGATACGGTGACTCGTCTGAGATAACTAGCGTGACATACAAGAATCGCCACCACCCAAGACGCGGAGAATCTTGGGTTAGAACATATAATCCTCACTCATAACAAATCAAAGTGATGGTCAACCTTTCATACTCACCTAATACCTTATCGAGGTTTAGATCATCGTAAGTCACCGAGATCTTGGTTCTTCACGACGGTCGAAAGAAGAACTCATCTCACCGTGATCCTTCATACGTCGAGGCGTACCGGCATAGACAAGCAACTAAGTCAAGTCACTTCTTATCTATCTGCAACTAAACCGACAACTCGTCCTTAAGTCGTCTCACTGTGAAACTTTTATATCTCATTAAGCTTGACCAATCATACGGACTTACGTGATCTTCTACACTTTGTATGATCTAACTCGTATATGAGATAAGGGGACACGGATATATGCAATCAAGTATTCAAATCGGATAGGAGATTGTAATAGTGGTAACGAGAAACATTGTATACAAGCTCAACCAAACCGCTTTCAATATACAAATCCAACGTTGGTACTACCATATCCGAAGTCGACGACCGAGTCCGAGCTTCTTGGCGGAGGCATGGTCTTTGAGGATGAGGAGGGCCCAACAGCAAAGTTCAAAGCTGCGTCGACTCAGTGGTGAAGTTTATGGAGATGTATGATATCGTCATAACGTCGACGCCCGCGCCCGGCGGCGAGGCCTGGCCGGGCTCCGCCGACCCGATCATAGAAGAACCCGCAGAGGAGGTGGCTACTCCGATCATGCGAAGTGCTCGAGTTGATGGGTCCGGCAGAGGCGGATCATCCGAGGCGATCCTCGGGAGCGGTCGGCGACCGAGGACCTCAGTCGGCGGGGAGAGCTTGGTGGGGCGGTCGTACTCCCGGCCGGTGTCCGGTCGGGGGTCGGGTGTGACCTCGGTGCGTCCCCACTCCCGAATGCTCGTCTTGGCGCCCGCCACTCAAGTGTCCTGAGGCGGGTGGAGATGACCACAGGTCGCCGCTTGCTCGGGCCGCCTCGAGCCCGCCCGGCGCGCTCCGAGGCGGGCCGTGGTGATTCCGGCCTTATCGACTGGGTTGAAGGCACCGAGTTCGTTCCAGGCATACACCGTCGGCCTGGAGATTTTGTAGAGAATTGGTGCAGCTTCAGCAAGTCCTGGCAAGGCGGAGCCCGGAGGCCCGAATGAGGCTATGTATAGTGTAGAACTTTGTATGTAGATATAAATGTATTTAGACTCGTTTGAGTGTATATTTCCCTCCTTGAGAGGTATAAACATAGCTTAGGACTTCGTTTTGGTCGTAAATGCATTTACACTGTATACAGAAGTGTGTATTTTCCCAAATAAAGGGGTATAAACGAGCTCGGAAGCCCGGTTGATTTGTATATAGCTTGGCACTTGGTTTATAGTCGTTAATGCATTTAGACTTTGTACCGGAGTGCATATCTTCCCAAATAAAGGGGTATGAGATGGCGAGATCGGTGCGGATGTCGCGTGCGTAGAGCGTCCAACTTAATGGGTAATCAGATGCTTTGCGTGTAGGCGTCCAACTTAATGGGTAATCATGCGCTTTGCGTGTGGGCGTCCAACTTAATGGGTAATCATGCGCTTTGCGTGTAGGCGTCCAACTTAATGGGTAATATATACGCTTTGCGTGTGGGCGCCCAACTTAATGGGTAATCATGCGCTTCGCATGTAGCGTCGAACTTAATGGGTAATCAGATGCGTACCTACTTTGTGGGATTTTCATCTTCGTAAGGCGTCCCCATGAAGGTTTAAATGTGGTGTATCCAAACAGATGTTCACACATGTATGAGACGAAGTGAAATATTCATTATAAAAACAGATGTTTTATTGAACATGTAATCAACATCGTACTTTGGCAAAACAATTAAGGAACTAACATGAGGCCGACTTTAAATCGAGGCTATGTAAAATACCTCCTTAAATGCGTAATGTGCCAAGTTCGTGGGATAAGCGCACCGGACAAGTGGGCCAGCTTGTAAGCCCCTTTGCCGAGGTCCTCGTGAACGCGGTATGGGCCTTCCCATGTCGGATCCAGCTTGTTAAGACGCTCAGCTCTACTGGCTTCATTATTTCTTAGGACGAGGTCGCCCACATGGGCCGGAGGCTTTGACCCTTTGTTGTGGTGCCGTGCGACTGGGCTCATGCTTGGCTTCGTTTATGAAGCGAGCTCGTGCTCTCCTCGAGGCGTCGAGGTTGGCCCGCAGTCTTCCTCGTTCCGGCACGGTCAAGTGAAGAGTGCGAGGGCTTGGTGCGCCGATCTCGGTGGTATGACGGCCTCGATACCGTGACCCGTGCTAAAGGGGTCTCCCGTCGCCGTCCGAGGTGTGGTCTGTGGGACCCGAGGACTTGAGGAGATTTTCAGCCCGATCACCTTTAGCTCGGTCCACCTCTTCTTCAATCCTTATGCGATTGTGCGGTTCGTCACCCGGTCGACCATTCGCTTGCGGGTGTGCGACCGAGGTGAAGCGATGATCGATCTGAAGCTCTTCGCACCTCCTTGAAGTTTTTATCGGCGAATTGGGTGCCGTTGTCCGAGACCGGGATGTGCGGTATGCGAGCGGCGGACTATATTCTTCCACACGGCGTCGAATCATACGCTCGTGAGGCTCGAAAGTGGCTCGGCCGACCCATTTGTGAAGTAGTCTATGGCTACGACTAAGTATCGGCGACACGGTGCTCGGTCGAGCAGACCAACGATGTCGATCCCCACCGCATGAAGGCCATGGACTCGCAGCTACTCAAATCGATGCAGGCGCTTTTTGACCGTGGAGTGAATCGCACTGAGCACTTCTTGACGAGCTCGGCCGAATCTTGCGGTGGGCGGTGGTATCCCGACCTCGCGTCTTCTTTGAGAGAGCTCGCGACCCGATGTGGCTTCCGCAAGACCTCGGTGAATTTCGTTGAGCACGTGGTCGGCTTCTTCGGCCCGAGGCACCTCGGGAGGGTTGAAGGTAAGATTTCGGTGAGGCGCCCTCATGCATGAGATATACGGATTTCGCCATCATCTTTTGGCCGAGCCGATCTTGAGGCGGTCTTGCCGTGTTCGGAGTAGGCCTTGGAGACATCCAATTTGGCTCTATCTCGGTGATGATGCCGACGTGGGACTCTGCGATGCTTCTGGAATGGACCTCCTCCTCTGGTGGACTTGTTGACGACGCAGCCAATTTGCTGAGGATGTCAGCTCGGCTGTTTTCCCCTCGGGGGATTCGGTGGATGCTGAAGTACCGAGCAGGTCGAGATCTCCTTCGCTTTTCGGTATTGTTTCATTCGGTCCTCCTTGGCCTCGTGTTGCCTAACACCGGTTCACCACAACACAGGAATCGCCGAAGACTTGGATCTTGTCCACCCTCAGCTCCGTGGCGAGGCGGAGTCCAGAGATTAGGGCCTCGTACTCCACCTCGTTGTTGGTGGTCGGGAAGGTAAACCGGAGGGCGTAGGTGACTTCTTGGTTATCTGGGCCGAGGAGGAGGATGCCCGCATTGCCCGTCTTGCACGAAGCTCCGCCCACGTCATCCGCCAAAGAACCATCCGGTGGTGCTGGGGCGGCTTCTTCCGTGGGGGCGGGGCTGGAGTTACCTCATTGGTATAGCCTACCTCGGTGAATGGCCTCGACCGGAAAGTCGGCGAGCTTGCCTTTTATGGCCGGCACCGGTGAGTCGAGATGTCGTGCTCGCCGAGCTCCAGTGCCCACTTAGCTATCGTCCGGATGATTCGGTTTTGACAAGACTTGTCTCAAGGTAAGTCGATTAAGCACCTGTCGGAGTGAGCTTGGAAGTAGGGTCGGGCGTCGCTTGGCGTTCACGGTGGCGCTACTTTTTCGAGGCGGTGTACCTTGTCTCCGGTCCTTTGAGCTCGGTGATAAAATAGATGGGGAGTTGTCGTCCCACCTCATCTCGTACGATACCTGCGATGGCCTCGTCCGAGGCGGCCAAATATAGAGAGATTCACCTTGCTTGGGCGGACGGGGTCGGCAGTCGGCAAGTACTCCTTCACCGTCTGCGGCGGCCTTGTGTTCTTCCCGCCAGGTAAGTCCGGAGCTCTCTCGGGATCTTGAAGAATGGGAGGCTGTTTCTCGGCTCGAGGCAATCTGCGAGGCGGCTAGGCACCGGTGAGTTTGTGGGTCTCACGGATGGTCCTTGCACCGCATGTCGAGCACCGCCACCTTGGTGGGATTGGCCTTGAGCCTCACGAGAAACCCAAAGATCCCAAGAACTTGCAGGTCTTCACCATGAATGTACATTTACGGGGTTGAGTTTGAGGTTGGCCGACTGAGGAGTTGGAGGATGGTGCAAGGTCATCGGCGCAGACTCTCGTTCGACTTTGACTACTATGTCGTCGGCGTAGACCTCGACGATCTCCCGATGTGGTCTTTGAATGTTGCATCCACCATCCTCCGGTAAGTAGCCCCGGCGTTCTTGAGGCGAAGGGCATCTTTCGATCGCAAAGACGCCAAGTCGATGATGAATCGCGGTCTTTAGTGCGTCCTCCGACTCATCGAGATTTGGTGGTACCTTTGTATAGATCCGAGTTGAACATCTCGTGGCCCACCAATGCCTCCACTTTCTTGTCGATATCGGGGAGGGTAGCAATCTTTTAGGCGTGCTTGTTGAGGTCGGTGTGTCGGCCTTACGCGCCACCTCCTCAGCTTTCGGACCACGATCGGATTAGCCATCCGGTCGGGTATTCGACCTCGAACAAGATCTTGGCCTTGAAGTTGAGTCACCTCGTCCCTTATGACTGGCCGCGCTCACGCGAATATCCTTTCTTCACGGACCGGCTGGTAGCCGGTTCGATGTTGAGCGGTGTGTTATGAGCTCGGGTGACACTCGGTCATATCGGCGGGACCGAGCAAACACGTCCTCAGTACTCTCTCGAAGTTATACGACATGCCGGCGGACGTCGGTGGGCCCAGTGCCGACTGGATGACCTCGAGGATCGTCGTCGATAGATTGCGTGCCTCGGTCGGTCATCCGGGCGTCGGTCTCAGGGCTCGGTAATTGCTATGCAGGGTGAGGCCGCATCTTGGGTTGAAAGTCGTAGGCATTCTTTTCTTTGCCGTTTGGTCCCCGGATGCTAAGCACTCCCACCGGGGTGGGGATCTTAACGGTGGTGGTAGACCGAGCAGACGGCCTTGGTGGCGTCTGACCAATCTCCCCCGGATGATGTTGTGCGGAGAGGAGCTCGGACCGGGAAGAATCGGATGGCCTTTGTGACCGACACAGGAGCTCGTCCTACCGTGACCGGAAGGTAATGACCCCTGGCCGGGCGCCTCTTGAGTGAAGCTCCGTGGCGGGAGGCGGGAAGTACACGAATGCCTCCGACCTCAAGCTTATCCGACAGCTTTGGAAGATGATCTTGTGGAGGCTCCGATGTCGATATAGACCCGGTGGGCGTTTTGTTGCCCCATGGCACATATGGTGATGGCGTCTGATGCGGCATGATCTTGGGCACGGGTCCTCCTCGGAAACGTTATGTTCTCACCATCCGGAGTCGCTTGTTCTTGGCTCTTGGTGCCGGCCTCGGCGTCGTTCTTGAGGGGCGACCTCGTCGTCCCGAGGCGATCCGGTAACAACATAGACTGCTCCATAGCGTTGGGACCTTCGTCCTCGTCGTCTTCGAGTTGGGTCGCCACGGGGTCGGCCCGCGCTTGTTGCCGCCTCCATTCCTTCTGCGCTTCGTTTCTCGGACCGGCTCGTCAGGGTATTTCTTGAGGGCTCCACCTTTAACGAGCTCGTCGATCGTGAGCCTGGTTTCGCAATCCTCGGTATCATGACCATACCCTTGGTGATAGTCACAATACTGCGTCGTGGACCTCTTCTTGGATCCCCTTTCATGGGGCGGGCTTGGGAAGAGCTCGGCGTGGAGCTCGAATATTTCCCGTCGATTTGAGCGGGGAGGCGCTGCCGCCGAGGTTGGGCGAGGTCAAGCATGACTCGGTGGCCCTCTTTTGATTACGCCGAAGCGCACGCGATCGGCGCCTCGACTTGATCATCCGGCTTTTTCTCTCGGACTTACGTCGTCCCAGTTTTCCCGCTTCTTCCGATCCGACTCGTCTCCTTGACGAAGTTGTCCACCAGTTCCAAAGCTTACTTGCCGTCTTTGGTTTCTCCTGGTGATTTCTTTGTTCGTACGGGTCGGATCCCGTTTTGAGCGCGTTGATGATGTAGAGGTCGTTCTTGTCGTCGATTTTGAGCGACTCTTTGATGAACCTCGAGGCGAGTTTGACATCGTCTCATCCCACCCTTGGCGGATTGTGAGCGGTCGGAGGAAGGCGCCATTTGAGCGATCCATGAGGTCACAGGCGGTGTATCTTTGTTACGGCGGGCGAGGTGAACCAACGCCGTGCGTTGGAGATCGGCACCTCGGGAAGATTTTGCACATGTGAAAATCTTCCATTCCTTGATCGCCATGTTGGTGGTGTGGCGAAAAGGAAGTCGGAGGG
This sequence comes from Salvia rosmarinus, assembly GCA_036937905.1. Taxonomy (NCBI): domain Eukaryota; kingdom Viridiplantae; phylum Streptophyta; class Magnoliopsida; order Lamiales; family Lamiaceae; genus Salvia; species Salvia rosmarinus. The sequence goes on along the minus strand of JAODLM010000047.1, from coordinate 300,031 downwards.
TCTCAGAGGCCATCGTGAGCCGCTATATTGGGTGCCCGTGCATCGGGGCGGGGCGTGTCTAGAATCTCCCACGGAGAAAGGAGATGATCCTCGTCATCGGTCGAACCCCGGAGATCGTTGCCGTCTCTTTCGGAGGGTGGGGATCGATAGCGACACCTATCGTCCCTCCGGGGGTTCGACTCGCCTTTCTTCCTCTGTTTTGCTCGGCTCTCGGTCGGCATGGCGAGGCGGAGAGCGGCCCGCGAACGGCGAGAGGCGATTGATGGTGACGGCTCGCCGTGGTGGCGGCTCCGCGAATGAGGCGGCGGCTGCCGCGGCGAGCAGCTCCGCGCGTCGGGCGCGATGCGCGTTCTCGGCTATCACGCCGAGGGTGGCCGGTGGCTGTTTGGATGGGGAGCGGCGGGCGGCCGTGGTGTTGATCAGGGGGCCTCGAGGGCCCGCTTCTTTGGTCCTCGGTTGAGGAAGCTTTGGAATGGCGAAGATTGGCGTGGAGGAACTCGGTCACAACTCGGCCGAGGACCTCGTGGGGCGAATGAGTTGTTTGCTCGTCCTCGTTGAGGTCGACATCTTCCCTACGTTGGGAGGCGGTCTGAGGGTGTATGGAAACATTTTCCATGTTGCCTCGAGGGTGTGGCTTCGTGGCGTCTGCGATCTCCTTTCATGACGGTGACCACACGGTCGCCCTCAAGACGGTTGTTGCCGGCGTGGGCGGCGGTTGTGCGTGTTCTTGCCATTTAGTTGTAGAGGAAACGAAGCTTTGTTGTTCGAATGTTCCCATAGGCGGCGCCAATGATAAATCTGGTTAAGAGGTGTGCGAGATTTATGTAAAGCAATAAAGAACACCGGGCTTTTACGTGGTTCGATCGTTAATGAGATCTCGTCCGGGAGAATGATTCATCAATACTTTTACTAGAGCTTTTAGTACAGTATTGGTTCTGGCCTTTTGCATTGATGAAATTGCCAACCCTCTAATGTCGGTTTTCCTCCTATTTATCTGACTCAGAATCTGCCAGCGAAGGCGCGCCGACCTCTCCATTGGTCGTGGCGTGACTCTTCCTCTGGCGTGCCTTCCATTGGCGGGCGGGGACCTTTCGCCTTATGCGCGCCACTTGGAGGTGGCGCCGACCTGGTTCAGGGCGTCTTCCATTGGCCCAGGTAGCGGTTACGGAGGCTAGGGTTTTGACAATGATTAGGGCTCGCCTTGGGCTCGGCCGCGTGGGCCCGCTACTGCGTTAGGCCCATTTCGTTTGGGCCTGTTAGTGGGCCCAGTCGGTTGGGCCATATCCCATCAGTATGGTCTTAATTGAAACGTTCCAAAATCATATCTAATTTATAAATTAGTTGAAAGTTCGTATGCAATATTTTGGCAATCAACACTTCACTTCATGTCCACGCATCAAACAGTTGAAATTTGCAAATCTAGACTAGTCTAAGCTGGAAATGAATAATGGATATAGGAATGGACCATTACATTGAGTTTACATAAATAATTATATCCACATCTATTACGGCAAATTACATTAAAATATATTTTGATATAACAATATTGCACTAAGCATTCTCTTATATTTAAAAAGTAAGCTCAAATTTTATTTTCCTATGACGAAGTGAATAAAAGAAGATATAATTCAGGAAAAGTAAGCTCAAAATTCATTTTCCTAAGGCAAGTGAATAAAAGAAGATATAATTAAGGAAAAGATAAACAATGCAAATATCCTAAGAAAATATAATGAATTTCATGCAATTCTTTTATTAAAATGCATGAAAATCATTTTTGTATAAAATGTTACACTAAATTATGTTTAGAGATATCAATCAAGTCAATCTATTCGGTTCGGACTTATTTTTGGTTTTGGTCAATCGAGTTAAAATATTTTAACCCTAACTCATTCGACTTCGACTAACACCGTCGATCAACAATATTCAAGAAAAATTTACATGTAAAATTTTCATAATAATTACTCCTCAGTCCACCAAAACGTGCATCGATTTTGGTGGCGGGTTTTAAAAAGCAGAATGAGTGTAAAGTAAATGTGTATAAAAAGTGTGTCATTGGGATAATAAATGAATATATTAATGGATTGTGAGTGTAAAAAGTATGAATGTTTTTGTAAATAAGTGGATAAGTTGAGGTAAAAATGTAAAGTTGGTGTTTAAAAAGGAAAGTCACATTTTGGTGGACGGACCAAAAGCAATTAAATCTGCGTTTATAGTGGACGGAGGAGTATTCTATTGTAACAAAATTATATCTTGATTTCTCAATCAAAATATTTAAAGATAAGTAATAACTGATAGGTGCCTTCATGAGAGTTGGTTATTTGACAAATAGTTAACATAATTTTGTTTTCAATTTTCTCGTCATAAAGTTTTTATTCGGCATTGGAAAAACAAAACACACCCTTCAAACATCAATACCTCATTATCAAATTAAAATACAAAGTATGATGTTTGACAACCAAGGAATAGAAAAAAATTGGTTAATCAAGTCAATTCATTCGGTTCTTGACCTAGCCCTATTGGGTTTTGGCTATTTTCGGTTCAATCATTTGGGCTATCTTCGGTTCAGGCTATTCAAGCTAAATTTTTTCAAACTATAAATTTTATACTCTAAGGATCCTCCATTTTTCTCTCTATCAATTCAGATTGATCAATCAATTTCGAACTCAATTGACATCTCTACTCATATTAGATGAATCGCTCAAATTCTCTTATATTATTCTGAAAAAAAATCCTCAAATATTTCTTTTTTTTTCCCAATTTTTTCTTTTTGGGGTGCCAACAGCTATGTGGAAAAGGGAATTTTAGGATATAAATTATGACAAGAAAAGCAACACAAGCATTTCAAAAATATAAAGAAAATCGTTGCAATTCTTGTACGATTGCACAACATCTATGTCACAAGTAACTTTCATGCATTTTACCTACACATGGCATTGACTTTTCAATAGGCCTATTAGTTTTTGCGTGAAGATTGAAATTTGTACAAATACTATTCATTTTTAGAGTTACATGTTCGAAATATGTGACCGACGAGAGAAAATTTAAACACGCCATAGATTTGAGAACATAATAAAATACTTCATCCGTCGCATTTAAAGTGCTACATTTCTTTTGGGTACGAGTATTTAGAAGAAATGTATAAAGTAGTTAAAGTGATAAAAAGTAGGTAAGACCCATACTTTTTGAAATGATAATTACTTTTTAAAATGAAATGAGACATTTGAAATGGAACAATCTAAAAATAAAAGTGAGACATTTTAAATGGGACAAAATGAGTAATAACTATTTCGAGCGAAAGCAAAACGAAACCAAATCTAATAACGAACTACACAAAGTGACAAACAAGTGTGCAAAATAAAAACAAACGTAGCGGCATCTATCCAAGTATACTTACGTTCGAATTGTGGAGTCTGATAAAGTATTATATACACGACCATAATAATGATTCAAATATTCTAAGAGTTTTTTGTGTTTGGGGAAACTATAATCCAATTATATTTTATATTGATTATAGCTTTTTCCCTTGTTATAAATAGCTTATTGTAATTGTAAATTGATGATCACAAATTCATTAGTGAAAAATCTGATTTGGTAGGGCCACAAAATGCAATTTAACTAGATAAACAATACGTGTGTTTGTTTCCTGCTTTTCATCATCGCCGTGATAGCTTCCAAAATAGAGGTAATCTCTTGTACATTTGTCCGTATATACGGATTTTGATATTTTTCTTCAATATAAATGATATTTGATACTTTTATTTAATATTAATAATATGTTTATTTAATATAAATGATATTATTGTCCGTCTGTACAGTGCGAACGAATGTACAGAAATTTTTGTACCCAAAATATAAGCTTACTGGATAAATAACTTTGTTTCAATTATATTTGTTATGTGCTGCTATAAATATTCTTCTTTTAAATTAGCTACATAGACATAGTCGAACTCAATTTATTTTGTGCTTTTAATATTCTTCTTTTCTGCCGTATTAACAACGTAGACATAGCCGAACTCAATAAACAATTTCGCACGACTATTTCGCGATTTCAATATTTTTCTGTCGTCGATGAAAGTTAGTATTCTCTACACTTCAAACCTAGAAAAAAAAACTAAGTTAATTCAACAAAATAAAACCTAAAGAACACATATTCCCAAAATCAATATCTTAACAAGATTTAAAAAAAAACAATATTTAATTTTTTAATTAATAATTGATTCTGTCAAAGCAAGGCTTCCAAACTGGCCTTCTTTACAACATTACAAACAGGGCAGCAATCAAGAAACGCATCGCAATCTCTGCATGAGCAGAGATGTCTGCACGGCAGCATTATCACACACGACTTCCTAGAATTACAGCACCTGCAAACCATCTTCCTCGTTTCTCCCTCCAACCATCCCCTCTCCATCTCTCTTTCTACACAGCACGACTCTGCATCCTCTGCCGCCCCCGATGTCGCCGCAGCTTCCCTCACCCGCTGGATAGTGCTGCTCAGCGACGCCGCCATTGCCTCGCTCTCCTGCGCGAATCGCTGCCACGTCTGCCGATCCATCTCCATCTTCCTCACGCACTCCTGCAGCTCCACGTTCTTGCTCGCCGCTCTCGAGATTTCTTCGTCTCTCTGTTTTAACAGAGGTTGAATCTTCGATTCGTATCTCTTCATCAGGAGCGCCGTTTGCTGCCTGCGCTGGTCTTGCAGCGCCATTCTCAATCTCTCGTTCTGTTTCGAAAAAATAAAAATAATAATGAGGATTTTGAATATCCGAAGTTTATTTTATTTTTCAAATTTTCGGAGAAAATTTTGAGGTGTTTTGTGTGTGTGTTTAGGTTTAAATACCTGGGTATTGACGTAGTGATCTATCTCGATCCTGTGATTCTCGACTTGAGCTGAGATGATCTGAGAGAGTGGGAGATGATCATCGATGGCTTTGGGGGCTCTCTGCATCAATTCTTGATGTTGCTTTGAATTTGAAATTGATTGATTGAAGCAGAGATTGTTTAATCCATAGGTATTCTCTGTGAGCAGATCTTGACACTCACCAAACACCAAACGTGAACTTAACTGGGCTTGAATCGCCATTCTCTCTCTTCTTGCAGCACTTTCTCAAAGCAAAAATACGAGAAGATGGGGTGAGTGGTGAATTTATAAACCAAAGGGTGAGAACTGAGAAGAGATATAATTTGGTAGGAATTGGAATTAACGAAAAATTAAAAAGAATAGAGGGGGTGGGGGTGGGGGCCTAGGATTCTTGGATTTGTATGTGTGTGTGAGTCTTAATTCTTGTGATGCATTAAAGAGGGATGTTGAGCAAAAGGCGTACACATGCAGATTTTGTGACTAAACTATCGGGCCACAGATTTTGAAGAGGTTTTTCATTTCATTTTTACAAGTTTGGAGGGTTGAAAATTGCGTGCGTGCGTTGCGTCAATAACTCTTTCTTTCAATTTGTGCTTTTGTGAATAGGAGTAGTATATAATTGCGTTTTAGAGAGAGAGTGTGTCAGGGTTTGTCAGTTGGGTCATGTTGTAAATGCTGGAGAATAGGATTCCAACCCTCGAATCATAATGGCCATATTTGGATCTTGTGTTTTAAATTTAATGATGGGAGTAGACAAGGTTACCTAATATATAACAATGTAAAATTAATTCTGTCAAATGAATCTGCGGGATATGATTCATATCAACTATTATATATAAATTCGATTTACTTGTTATATAAAGCTAAGAGATCTTGTGGTGAATATGTGAGATTTTTATATTGTGACAAGGATCGAGAATTGGAATTAAATTCATATTGGATAAAATATTTATGATTTCACAAAAGATTTTGTAGACGAACGGAGAAAAAACATCATTTATTCTTAAAAAAAATATCATTTACATTGAAGAATAAATATGTAGACTTCCTCACAGAAGATCACCTCTTATCATTTTATCGATCAACTTCCATTAAAATACGATAAGTGATTTTTGAAATATTGTATACAGATTAAATTTACTTTTTATACAAAATAATAGTATCTCGTGCGAAACCATTTCATATGAAATTGCATATCATTTCATAATTTTGTTGATATTTGTTTCTACAAATTAATATACGATATTTAAAGATGAGTTTGAATCTGAATTATAATCCATCTCATAGTAAAATGATCTTATATCAATTTTTGTAATACGATTAAAGTATATAAAAGGGTGACTATTGGTGTGATTTTAAATGTATGGAACCTCATTTTTCTGGGTAATATTTTCTTGGTGAGCAAAATAAGGGAAATCATGACATGATTATGTGAACCTGATTCTTTAATTTCCGTTTTACGTAAAAATGTTATTTTGTTAATCGGTATGCTGGGTTATCAAAACCGAGCAAACAAATCCTTTATTTTAGGTTAATATGCGAAGATTTTTATTCTTATTTTTCTGTTATTTGAGAGATAATACGCGTAGATTTAGAATATCGATCAAAAACCACATCAATCACAACGTGACATGTCAATAACTTATCAATACGTAACACATTAAAATAAAAGTTGAAAATACGATTTGAATATTTAAAAGTATAACTTTGTGTAAGAGATGTCTAATCTAGGGTTCAATTCATACAGCTCTCCTTCTTTCAATTAAAATAAATATATAATTTTTTAAAGTCATAGAAGTACACGAAATAATCTAAAAATGAGAAAGTCGTGAATGGATACCCAAAATTAGAGGCAAAAAAATAAAATTTGTAGCCCTCTTAATAAGGACTAAAGTTGAGAAAAGTGGAAGCATTCAACACTTTATATGCAAAACCAATGCCATGACAAAAGCAAAGATATGGCTTTAATTTCAAGATCTTATGCAACTACCGTTTCTATTTGGTTCTAAATTTTTGTGGAATAATATTTTATAGTTTTATTTACAAATAAAAATAAAAAATCACGGTCATTCCATTGAATTTGGCTATGTATAAGTTTGATATATTAGCGCATAAATATATCAACTTTTGATCAATTTTGATTTTTTCCCATGAATTTTTAAAATGATCACAAAATACATAAACTTAATCACTTTAATGATTTTAACACGATTCAAAATTCAGGCCAAATTAAATATAACTCGACATCTCCAAAATTTATCGTAAACAAAACGATCAATGATATAAACGATATCATAGAGAGAGCATATCGATTGTTTTGATCCCAAGAAGAACCAATACTCACAAAGTATGATCATTAGAGTGGAGTTTTTCTTCGCATAAATGGCCGTCATTTTTTATTTTATTTCAATTCATCATTATATATTGTTTAAAAATGTTTAAAAAATAACAAAGTTCAGGATAAAATAATATTTAAAGATAATTACTTAAATAAGTATGGGTTAAACCCTCAAAAGCTAGCAGTTCCAAGAAGTTTCGGACTTCACCTAATGTGCATGAACCATCACGAGCCTTCTAAGTCTATCATTTCCTATAAAATATGCACATACATGAAAATTATCATTTATCTATAAATAAACATACTGATATGTCTCTGTCTATCCTAGATAGAAGTGCAACTAAGAAAGCAAAGAAGACCGTGAAGCCATATTAGACCGATAACAGGGCGATCTTCAAATAACTTGCATCCGCATATATTATCATATGAATAAGATTGAATATGAGACACGTTAATGTCTGCATCAATAAGTAGTAAGCAAGATCACAACGAGTCGATTTTAAAATTAGTATTGTGACATGCATACGGATGACGAAAATAATGATACTTGTGTGTGTTGACCTAGTGGTAGAGTGGTTAATGCCCGAGACTAAAGACCACGGGTTCGAGTCCACCGTGACTCAGCCTTTAAAATTTCTGCATTACATTGACAAAAAAAGAAAAGAAAATAATAATACTTATTATCACATAATTATGATTGAATTAGTATAAGCATTCATGTTTGCATCAAGAAGTAACAATCACCGGTTTGAAACTTTCTCCATGATTCCATGAAAGGCGCATAGTCGGCTCTTTGGAGCCATCATTAGTTTACACTTCAAATAGATAGACGTAACAAAAATAATCAAAAGCTTTTCTAATGTTTTAAGTGTTGATCATGATTAAATGAAACCGTTTTGTTTTTTTTGTTATGATATCAGCTATATGTGAACACGACATTAATTTATAATTATTCGAGTTTAGTGGATGGCCTTCTTTCCCCCTTTCCTCGCTTCTTCTTTGGCGGTGGCCTTCACTAACCCCTCATTATTTTAACTTAAATAATTAATTAATTATGAATTTTATTTCTTCAATGACGTGACATGACGCCGTCGTATTTTGTAACTTTAATAGTCTAACTAAAGATTGTACATTTTTCTTTTCGAATCATCGTATATATATAATAATAATATTTTTATTAATATATGTTAAATATTCAATATTTGGTTGAAACTAATTGTTACGAGTAGGGGCTCCCTCTCTCTCTCTTTGAGTTGGATGGGTAGGGGTTGTTTCTAGTTATCGATCATTTTTTTGCCGATTGAATCGTGACATTTAAAATTTTGATAAATTTTGTGCAACAAGTCTAGCTTCAATCATTTTTTTGCGCGAGCAAATATTACTTGAATTTATCTGAAGCGAACAGTTAAATATGTATTTCGAGTAAATATTATCTAGAGGATAAAATATAGTCGAACTAGTTATTGTAATTGGTCAATTTTATTTTGAGAATATTTTGGTTTTGCATATGAACTTGTGAATAAATTTACGAACTTAAATATTGTTGTAATTTTTCACAATTTGAATTTTGTTTAAATTAAATCGACATGAGAACTCGATGACATAATTTGAGTGAGGTGACATCAACATGGCACCACTCTAATTAAAACATCATCGTTTACTAATTAAATATATATAAAATGGGAAGTTGGTGAGATGGATTTTAAAAAAAACATTTTTAAAATATATTTCATTAACAAAGCAATGTCTTTTGATTGGAGTAGTGTCACGTCAACATCATCTCTCTCAAATTATGCCATCGAACTGTCGTGTTGGACATAATCTGGGCAAAGATTTAAATTGTAGAAAAAATAAAATGATATTTAAATTCATGTTCACAACTTTCAAAGTTTATGTGCAAAATCAAAATACATTAAAAGTTCATGTATTTAGACGACAATAACCCTAAGGACACGTTTGTTTGGCAAGAATTCCGTTTTGGGAAAGTGATATGATTCTAATATTTAAATTCTTATGTTTGGTTTTATTTTTACAAGATAAGGAGAGTAAGAATAATTATAAAAACAAGGAAAGTAATGTAATTTTTCAAACTCTTATTTCCCAATAAATCTTAGGTATTCTTTCCCATAGTCTCATGATTCTTATAGTACTTACATATTGAATATTTTTTTATATTTTTTATTGAAATACAAACTAAATTTATTATTATTATTATTCTAATAAATTTTTTGGTATTTTCCAAACAAAAGATAATGAATTTACTAACATTCATTTTTTTTTTAAATCATTTTCTTATGAATTACAGTTCCAATCAACTTTATTTTTGCTGCTAAATTGTACTTGTCAAAAGGAAAAGGTTTAATGAAATCGTAATGCAGGTTTGATATCAATTAATCAGCCGGTAATCGGGTTGAAAAACAAATATTTTAATTTGAAAAACTTAAATCTGATTTGTTTGGTCAGTTTTATTTATTTATTGGAACCTTTATTTGGCTCAATTATGATTTGTAGACAAATCAATACATTTGAATCTACTCGATTTTCTTAAATATTAGGCAAATAATAACTACAAAGTTAGGAATTATTGCGATTAAATTAATAGTAAACACAAAACTTAATTGCATGGAAAAGTCGCCCGCATCTTTTTGCGTCAATCGTGATTTGAAAAGGAGTAAAGTAGGTAACTGATTGTATTGAAAATATTGAAAATCGCGTTTCCTAACATCAGAAGGTTAATTAATCTTCTTTTAATTCCCCTAAATAGGTTAATTAATCTTCTTTTAATTCCCCTAAATTGATTGAAATTTATATTTTCGCTGTTATCAAACCCTAATTTAGACGTTAACTATCATTATATTTTAAATATAACTTCACCCTTTTTCCACTTTTTTTTTGAATTTACGGGAAATCCATAACCACTATATTCGATCCACACTGAGTAGACCTCACATTAATGTTTAATAGTTTGCAAACCATATGGGATAGATATACCACATTTAAAAATTACACTGGGTAAAAAACTCATATTTCTGTTTGATAACCTACAAACCACACGAAATGAGTAAACTACAATTATTATGAGACGGTTAAATCACACTTACAAAACCAAATGTGACGTGTTCAGACCCATATAAGCTTTAATGGAATTCGAATATGTGACATTTTCATCACAAAAACCTACTATACCACTGAATCGTCCCAAAGTTACACTTTTTCTTTTTCTATATTAACCTTTGCATTCGATAGTAATACTAATCTCATGCGTTTGTGTACAAATAAAATAAAATAAAATGTAAATTAAGAAGAAACGCTTATTGATAGTTCGACGACGTCTAAAATCTCGTTTTATTATATAATTCGAGAATTTGTGAAAATAATTTTTCCAATTATGCAAATGATTTATGATTTTCTAGACATAATTTGACATTATTTACTATGAATATATATATGTGATTTGATGTCTACAATCAAAATATTCGTCCCTCAAAATATACATACATATAAACAAATTCTAATTTTCACATCACATAATTTTCCCAAAACCATGTGACTAGATTTTAAATTTAGAAGTCACAAAATTTCTAAACAAACACACTCGGTTTTATCATTATCGTTTAATTTTTGATATTTGTTTTATGCACGATATATTATGGACAACTGATGATAATTTTAAATCGACATGTCATTATGAGTCATATCTTAAAATTCCATTAGTCAAAGGTGAATGTGGACGATTTACAAGACGTTTTAGAATTCAAAATCGATCATGGTTTTTATTTCGAAAATCTAATATATATTAACACCAAATAGCATTTAATATAGTATTATCAATTTTGGCCAAATTAGTTTAGACAAGTAAATGTCAATGCAAAAAAAAGAAGATAAAAAGATAACTAACGTTAATAATAGTAATAAGTTGGAGTTTGAGTACTAGTACTAATTACTTTTGAAAAAAAAAAAAGTACATGTACAAATTACTATTATTATTTAAGGAATACTATTATACAATATTGATTAATTAATACGAATATTCAGTAACCACGGACCACGTTGGCTGTATCTGTACGTTGCCTACTTGTCTTGTCCCTCTATAGTTAGATGGACCATTCTACCCCTTTCCCCAACATTAAATACTAGAAATTATTATTTGGCGGAGTTTTATGTGATGTCTTATTTCTACCCTTGCATATTTATCGTAGGCTGCATTTATGTCTGAACTTGACCCTGCACGCTCCAATTGTGATCGTTCGTATCTTCATAGGTTTTTAATTAAATCGAAATTATTTAAGTGGGTATTAATATATGTGGAAAATATGGTAACTGATATTTCTTTTTATTAAGTTGTCCTGTAACACAATATTTTACTCGAAATTATAGATTTTGCATGATTTTTAAAATTTAAATACAATATCATATTTTAAATTTTTGCAACATGTACGGTTATTGTTATTTTTATTATCTTTCTTGACCTTGTGTGGCACGAGCAATATAAATAGCAAGTAACAATAGAGTCTTGCCATTAGTAAGAAATAAAAATTTGAATTCTTCACTTAATCTAAGTTCAGCTATCTATAATGTATTGTTGTGAGTTAAATCGACTAAACACAATAAGAAAAGATGGATTTTGTTGTGAAATTCATATAAAAGGACCCAATTGAATCTTTGTTTTAATATTTATAAAACAATTTTCTATTTACTGCATTATACGGCTTAGTATTTACCCAAAAAAACGTCGAGTAATAATCAATATAACAAAACTAAACTTCATGCGAAAATCGTTGTGAATTGTGATACCAAAACTAAATTCGATATAACAAAACTAAAATTGCAAGATTATTTCTTTTATATATCGTCTCCGGCTGCCTTTTTCATCATCTTCGACAACTCTACCTAAAAGCACTATATTATTATTAACTGACAATATAACACTACGGTGAAAAAAATAAAAATGAATTAAATTTTTGGAAATAAAGAAACAATAACAAGCTGTGGATAAGCAGCAATTATGAATGTCGATGCAACGTGTGACTGGTTTCATCTACTGTGCCAATTATTTTGATTTCTGTAGTTGAGTGTAGTAATTCCCTACCAAATAAATTGGCCCCCATGTTCAGTCTGCAGTAAACTTATCTCAATAATGACATAAATTTTGTTTCCTATATAATTATGAGTTTTTTTGGCTGCTTCAATTTTCAAATGATCATAAAAGTCTAAATAATTCCATCAACTTCTACATATTATGACAACTCCTTAAAGATTGTTAATTTAGTAGGTGTCTGTCAAAATTAAGTCACATGAATATACATTGTTATAGCTAATTTCTTCATATATATATATATATATATATATAGAGTTTAGTTCAAATAATAACCATTCTTATCCTAAAACTAAGAACCAAATGAATTCGTTATGAAAGTTGATGAATCCGTTGAGAAAGTTAATGAATTAAAAATTCGAATTTTTCACCCGGGTTCGAATCCCATGAGGAGCTTAAAAATCTATTTTTTGGATTTAGTAACTTTCAATGGATTCATCAACTTTCACCGTAAATTCATCATTTTTGGTTCTCACATTCTCATGATAAAAATGGTTCTCACGTTAACCTCCCTATATATATATATATATATATATATATATATATATATATATATACATTATTATAGATTCAAATGAGAATCATTTTATTCTAAAAAATAAGAATCACAAGAATTCAATATGAACCAAATGAATTAACTAGAAAGTTGATGAATCCATTGGAAAAATTATTAAATCTAAAAATGTTAAAAGCTTTCGCCGATGTTCGAATCATATGAAGGACAAAAATTCTGTTTTTCTGAATATAACTTTCTCGACGGATTCATCAATTTCACGACGAATTCACAATTTTTTAATTCTCATGTTCTCACAATAAAAATGACTTTAACTCTCTCGCGTGTGTATATATATATATATATATATATATATATAGAGAGAGAGAGAGAGAGAGAGAGAGATAGGTTCAAAATAATAATCATTTTTAACTTGAGAACGAATAACCAAGAAAAAAAATTCGCACTGGACAAAATGAATTCTCTATGAAAGTTAATGCATCCAATGGAAAAGTTATCGAATTCAAAAATTTAAATTTTTTCACCTAAGTTCGAATCCCATTATGGGCGAAAATTTCATCTTTTTGATTCAAGAATTTTTCTCACAGATTCATCAACTTTCACAAAGAATTCATTATTTTTTAGTTCTCACAGTAAAAATGGTTTTCACGTTAATCCTGTATATATAGAAGATGGATTAGGTAGGAATGAAATTATTTGTAAGAAATAAGAATAAATATAAGCATTAATTTTAATAAATCAACGCTTGTTTCCTTGACTTTTGAGATTTGTTGTAATCTATCTTGTTACTTCTTACTTTAGACAAATTATATTTTTTTGTTGCACAAGTAAGATATATTCGTAGTATTTATCGTACAATAATAAATTATATTACGTGATGTATAATGTGTGCCATATATTTATTAAATATATACATTGTTTGTATTATATATACTACAGAAAATGTAGATAGTGCAACAATGAATTTTGTTACGTGATGTGTAATGTGTATGTACCACATATTTATTAAATATGTGCTAGAATGACTAGTTTGTGCAACATTGTATTGAACAGATTATAAAATCTATATTTTTTTTCGGTAAGTGACGATATTATCAAAAAGTGATGAGATTTACGTCTGGAGTGACGGATAAAATAAATTTTTATACCAAATTTACCCTTATTTGAATTATTTAATAAAATAAAATCTAAAATTATTAACTAAATTATCTTCAATCCGGACCGTTGATATGTGCTAGATATGTGAATGTGATATATTATTATTTTTACACTTATATATATGAGTAAATTTTGGTTGATTTGATATATCCTGGCCAATTATTGAAATGGAATAAATACTTAATTTCTATAAAACTGCTTTTACGTTTTATCATTCTAGCCTTTTAATAATACTGGAGTAATTGGTGCCATCGAAATCGCTCGATCGACCACGCACATTTTGCTACACAAGAATAAAAACATGATTTTCTAATACCATTGCGAAAATCAACTGGACCCAATTGAACTGACGATTTTAAACTTGATCAAAAATATGTCAAATTTTGTTTGTTTTGTTTCTATAGTTGGGTCTCATAACTTCGATCGGATAAAACCATTTTAATCATCAATCAAATATAATGGTAAATTAATCCCAAAATCTTCAGTGACAAGCCATATAACTTAATTTAGTAATTCTACATTTGTATTGTTAAATGCTTACAACAATCTTTCACCTAAAATTTGGATCTTGTTTTGAACTTTCTTAGCATAGAAAGATTCAATCAGTCATTTAAAACAGTTGATTGACAGATAGTGCATGCAATATGGACACTTTTGATGGCTCAAAATGGGTCCAATAATTATATGTTACATAAAATTATTATACACCCAGATGTCGGTTAGCTGCTAGCTACTAATTTGAAAACAATATAATTTTGGTAAACATCCTTTGGAATTTTAAATGTCAAATTAAACATTAATCTTTAAATTTTGTTGAATTGCGTCAATATTTTCTTCAGCTTTGGAATCTAGAAAAAAGATACTTCCTCCTTCCCACTCAAGATGACCTGTATTTTATTTTGAGTTGTCTCATCCAAGATGACATGTTTCCTTTTTAGAAAACAATTATCTTTTCAAAATTATGGATTCTACCTACTTTTATCACTTTAACCACTTTATCAATTTTCTTAGATAATCATGCCAAAAAAAGGAATCGTTTTGGATGGGATGGTGGGCATAATAAATATGAAATGTAGGCTCTTGGGTTTTTAAAATATAACTTTTAAGTGAAATTCTTTTAATATTTTAATGATGTTTGGTATTGTTATCATAGTTCTTCCGTGAACTGTTATTATGTCAAATTTAATGTTATTATGTCAAATTTAATAAGTGGTGTGAAATCGCTAGCTTGATGGTTCAAATTCTGACTAACTGAAACGTTTTTGTCTTTCATATCAAGAAAACCCATTTTTTTTTACTTGGCTACCTATAAAAGTACGCACTTTACTATTTTTGTACGAATGTGTGTATACCCAAAAAATTAAAGATTCGGACGCAACTTAACATGCATTTAGATATGGAAAAATATATAATTTTAGTATAATGAATTTATGTTATGATAATTTTAGCTTAATAAATTAATAATATTTTAATCAAATCTAATAAATTGATTTTGTAATAATTTTAGCCCGTAATTAATTTTTTAGTGTCGAAAAGCACAATTGACACTAAAAATAATATGCATTCCGTAATTAATTTCCAACAACGTTTCCAACTTGTGTTTTTTATATATTATTTTTCGATGCCGATTGTGTTTTTGGTGTCAAAAAACACTTATAGTCTAAATTGTCACAAAATCAATTTATTAGGTTCGATTGATATGTCATTGATTTATTAGATTAAATTCGTCACAAAATCGATTTATTAAACTAAAATTGTGAATTTTCTCTTAAAGTATCGAACAATTATTATTTATTGCGTACCAGAATAAGATATGGAAAAAATAACGGTTATTTTATAATGAGTAATATGTTTGAATTTTCTTTTATATTTTGGGTGAGTTCACGTGCCACCTACACCGGGTCATGTGAGGAAAAATGAAATGAAAAAGGTGACATTGAATAATTTATTTGTGCCAGAAATTTGCGAGAAAAATATACTATGATAAACGGTATGAACCCGATGCAAGTTTGACTATCGACCGCCCGTGATCCATCTACAGTCACGCTATCATAAACATTTGAATTTCTTGCAACAATCAAAGCATACATTTCATCTGCCTTCAAATTTGACTTTTTCTTAGTTTCCCAGAACCATCTATATCACTATCTCCCGCACACACATCAAATTTCCACAACTATTCATAAAACTTATAAATATGAGAATACCGACATGGAAATTAATTGTAGAATATAACATTTCCAAGACGAATTAAAAATGGATTCCCTAATTCGCGGGAAAGCCAAATTGACTAATCATTGAAAATTCTGCAAGATCGTCTTAATATGAGAGCTTAAAATTAAGATTCAAAGTCATATCCAATAATATATTTATAAATATTTTTAGTATTTATAATTACAGACATACTATTAATATAAATTTGGGTCCGGGTCTCGACCCGTCTCGTGATAAAATGTTCGTTTCTTCTTAATTTCCTTCATTCTTTTTTTATGAAATGGGCCAAAGCCCATTTAAACAAGGATATGATAGCCCTAGAGTTTTCTGCAGCCGAATGAGCTGCCTTTAATGTCTTCGGCTTGGCTACTAAGCTAGATAGTTAGGCCCATTACGATTGCAATGTGTTTAATTAAAAGGAAAATACCTAATTTTAGTCTAATAAAGTTGATTTTATGATAAATTTAGCTTAATAAATCAATAATATCTCAATCAGGTCTATAAAATTAAATTTTATGATAATTTTAGTTCATAAGTAATTTTGACATCGAAAGCACAATCGACAATCGAAAAATGGCGTATAAAAAGCACATGATAGAAACGCGCTTGAAAGGACTTACGACTACGTGTTATTTTCAGATCAATTGTGTTTTCGGCGTCAAAAATCACTTATGAACTAAATTATTTCAATTTATTAGATTTGATTGATTTATTAGGTTAAAATTATTATGAAGTCAAATTATTAGTCTAAAATATATACTTTCCTTTAATTAAACTGGCAGGAACCAGGAAGGTATGTGTGTGATATGCCTAAAAATTTATATTTAGATAGTGTATATCTATGTATCTGCTTTATTACGTGATACAGCTCGTTTTATTTTACATCAGAGGTATGGAGTATATTTATATATATATATATATATATATATATTAAATTACTATGGGTAGTGCTAAACGTACATAATATGTTAGTACATAATGCACTCAAAATATGAATCGATCAATTCGATTCTTTTAACTCGATTCGTTATTTATGGTAATAAGACCATTACTAAATTACCCATAATCTATTTGAGACAATTATATTATGAGATCATATTTTATTTTATTTTCCTTTTTTACTTAAATAATTTTAGAAATAAATTATTGATTTGTTGCCTAAAAATTGCCACTATTTACGTTTATTGCCACGGCTGGAAACAAATTAAAAGACCTGGATGATGAGTAATCAAAATTATAAACTCAAAGTAATTTTAGCTTCGCATGGTAAAAAGGAATTAATATGATTGTATATTATAATTACCAAGCTTACGAAATGAGCAGATATAAAAAGATTTACAACATTTTAAATTGTAGCAATAAAAATAGTCATGATAAATTATATATAAAATCAACTCTCAAACAAAAACATAGTTTTCCAGCGAAGCAGTGATGTTTGCTACATTCTTCACGAGTTTTAAAACCGTTTGCTTCTCCGTTTATCTGAAGGCCACTTGTTAATCACCCAAATCTCCATACTCCTATATCATATTCATATCCACCAATTTTGGAGGATGGAAAGACATAATACACTTTTTATATATTAAAATATGAATATTAATTCAGAGTGCAGGTGCACTTCACGGTGGTAACCAGTTGCGACATATGCATTTTTTGTATTAAAAGGAAAGATATACGATATCCTCTCTTTAATTATCACTCTAGGCAATTAAGTAAATTATAAATTCAACTAAAATATGATTAATCTCTTAATTTCTAAAATTAAGTAAAATGACAAAAATGTCCAATTATGTGTTATGTACATTTAGCATTTTCCAATTACTATATCATTCTAAAAACTAAAATAAGTAAGGGTAGTATAGAATATAATTAAATTCGTAAAGATACACACACTTTTATAGTAGTATATAATAATAGATTAAATTTGTATGAAATCTGCTCGAAATCTATTAACAGAAAGAATAACTCAGAACTAGTATGACTTAAATATTCACTATTGAAATAGCCATCGACATAAAGCTAATTAATTACTTCTTTTGTGAGTAAGTAGTATATATTATTTCATTCTCTTATTGGACATTATTCCACCTCGGGAGTGTACGAGTGCAAATACATTTAATTAGTTAACCTGTGAATAATGTAGAAAAAGTCTGAACTTAACTCGTCAAGTTCGTATGTGTGATTGAGAGTGATGTATATTTTTTTATAACCACCCTTTAGATATGTAACTTGTTTTATTTCTATTTAGTCCAATAAGTTTACAATATTTATTATTTAATTATTGTTGGAAAAGGTGTACAAAAACAGTACAGACTTGTCGGACGTATTACAACTTAACAGAAATGTAGAAGTAGGAGATCAAACAACAATGAACTTAAAACAGAATTGAAATACAATTGAAACTAAAAAACCGTATTCTAGATGCCGAGTCGAGAAGGCCTCTTTCCGCAAGACGAGATACGCCCCGGTAGTGCTCTCGGTTCTGGCGTATCGTCCCCAAAGATAAAACGGCAGCGTCTCGTGGGTGGTAGCACCGCAAACCAACGAGCTCCGGCGAACTGGACGGAAGCGAGGACAGAGCTTGGACACAAAATGTGAATGCAGAGAGTGCTCTTAGGTATGCTAGAATGCTTTTGCAGTAGGTGGCTTATGCTGGGGAGACATGTCCTATTTATAGGCGTCGTCCCTCATGAGAAAGCATCTTTGAGTCAACACCGCATTGATGTCGGGTGTTACGTAGTTATGTCCCTATTGAGTGCGCGGCGGTTTCGGAGACAACGTGGCACGCTTTCCGCAGAGCCATCATGTCGGACGTTCGACGGTTACGACGAATCGGACAACGCGTGCGTCGTGTTCATTGGACGATCCGGACGTCTCTTCAAGTGCACAAGCGAGCCCAACGGATTGGGCCACACGAGTCGGGCCTCGGACCAACTCCATCGCACAACGAGCCCAACGGATTAGGCTACACGGTGGGCCTCGGACCAACTCCATCTTTGGGCTCGATCAAACGTTGATCCAAAATATAAGACAACGGGCCACGGAACCGCACTCCACGAAGCAAGCCCACGAACAGCCCAAAGACCACCCAAAGACCACCCAAAGACCAATTGCCAAGATCCAAGATCCACGATCCACGATCCACGATCCACGGATCACGGAACCGGAACCGAACCGGGCCGAGCGGCGCGGCGCGGGCGCCGGCGCCGGCACCGCACCGGCCCGGCGGCGGCGGCGGCGGCGTGTCATGCACACAGGGGCTTTCCGACCCATCACTTGTGCACATAATTATACTAAGTGTTCAATGAACCACTTATATAGACAATTAATGAAGATACATTAATCAATGTGGGATAAAGATTAATTAATCCATGCTTATCCCCTTAATCACATAACTCCATGTTTAAGTGACCAACTTTGATCCACTATTTCTCACTCACCGAAAATCGGATTTGAGAATGTGAATACACCACGATCATCTACTCAAAACGTAGATCGATCCTATACCGTTTAATTTCACAAAATTAAACGTTACGTCACTCAAAATCTTGGTCAAAGTAGCTTCGACAAACTCGACCATATATATAATATATATATATATATACGCAGATTTTCAACAATCCCCCATGTAATACCCCGTATTTCTGTAGCAAAGATTAGCTCGTGATTAAGAGCTTAATAAGAAGGGCATTGCATCCTTAAGAAAGACTTGGTTAAGTTAGAAGCTTTGACGTTAAGCTTCGAGTTGAAACGATAAATTTCGGCAGATTTGAGATGAATCGAGATAAGATTCTCGGATCTTATTTAGGATAAGAAGACCTAGATTCCAAGGGTCTTAAGATGATAGGTACATGCTCAATAAGTTTTGATTTTAAAATTGAGAATTTCAAAATCTACGTTTTGTGACGTCGGCGTTCTTGATTAAGCTCGGATTAAGAGCAAAATAATTAAAATGGTTTTAAGGTCAAAATAATTTTAATTATTATATTTTAATGATATTTGATGATGGAAAAATTTAGTAAGTGATTTTGAAGGATTTAAGAATAAATGGAATATTTAATTCCATTATTTGCATAAAATGGAATTAAATCTTATTTTTATAAAGTGAGTTCCTATTATATATTTTATAATTTTGGAACTTTATATTGATGAAAATGATGAGTTTAAAGTGTTAATAAAATAAGATTCAATTTTGGAATTTTTGGGAATTAATTATGAAATTTTCTAGCATATTTTGGAAAATTACATGAAAATACATTATTATTATTATTATTTTTATTAATTCCGAAAATTCAAGGAATAAATATGGAGATTATTTTATGAAATTCTCTAGAATATGGTGTGTTGGCACCATTTTGTTTGGGAAAAATAAAGGAAATTTAATTTATAATGTGAAATTACTATTTTACCCTTATTAATTTAATTTATTACATAAGTATACCCATGCTTTTAAAACCATTTTCTTCCCAATTTGTAGCCAAAACTCACGCAACACACACATGAACACACACTAATTTTTGAAAATTCCAAGAGAAAAATAGGAAGATCCAGCCGTTGAATAATTAAAAGGAAAATACCTAATTTTCAATGTGTTTAATTAAAAGGAAAATACCTAATTTTAGTCTAATAAAGTTGATTTTATGATAAATTTAGCTTAATAAATCAATAATATCTCAATCAGGTCTATAAAATTAAATTTTATGATAATTTTAGTTCATAAGTAATTTTGGACACTGAAAAGCACAATCGACACCGAAAAATGGCATATAAAAAGCACATGATAGAAACGGCGTCGGAAAGGACTTACAGACTACATGTTATTTTCAGTATCAATTGTGTTTTCTGACGTCAAAAAATCACTTATGAACTAAATTATTTCAATTTATTAGATTTGATTGATTTATTAGGTTAAAATTATTATGAAGTCAAATTATTAGTCTAAAATATATACTTTCCTTTAATTAAACTGGCAGGAACCAGGAAGGTATGTGTGTGATATGCCTAAAAATTTATATTTAGATAGTGTATATCTATGTATCTGCTTTATTACGTGATACAGCTCGTTTTATTTTACATCAGAGGTATGGAGTCTATATATATATATATATATATATATATATATTAATTACTATGGGTAGTGCTAAATGTACATAATATGTTAGTACATAATGCCCTCAAAATATGAATCAGATCAATTCGATTTTTTTTAACTCGATTCGTTATTTATGGTAATAAGACCATTACTAAATTACCCATAATCTATTTCGAGACAATTATATTATGAGATCATATTTTATTTTATTTTTCCTTTTTTACTTAAATAATTTTAGAAATAAATTATTGATTTGTTGCCTAAAAATTGCCACTATTTACGTTTATTGCCACGGCTGGAAACAAATTAAAAGACCTGGATGATGAGTAATCAAAATTATAAACTCAAAGTAATTTTAGCTTCGCATGGTAAAAAGGAATTAATATGATTGTATATTATAATTACCAAGCTTACGAAATGAGCAGATATAAAAAGATTTACAACTTTTTAAATTTTAGCAATAAAAATAGTCATGATAAATTATATATAAAATCAACTCTAAAAAAAAAACATATTTTTCCAGCGAAGCAGTGATGTTTGCTACATTCTTCACGAGTTTTAAAACTGTTTGCTTCTCTGTTTATCTGAAGGCCACTTGTTAATCACCCAAATCTCCATACTCCTATATCATATTCATATCCACCAATTTTGGAGGATGGAAAGACATAATACACTTTTTATATATTAAAATATGAATATTAATTCAGACTGCAGGTGCACTTCACGGTGGTAACCAGTTGCGACATATGCATTTTTTGTATTAAAAGGAAAGATATACGATATCATCTCTTTAATTATCACTCTAGGCAATTAAGTAAATTATAAATTCAACTAAAATATGATTAATCTCTTAATTTCTAAAATTAAGTAAAATGACAAAAATGTCCAATTATGTGTGTACATATTATGTACATTTAGCATTTTCCAATTACTATATCATTCTAAAAACTAAAATAAGTAAGGGTAGTGATCGATCTTAAATTCGTAAGGAAATAAATGCGCAAGAACACCAAGGATTTACGTGGTTCGATCTATGAATAAGATCTACGTCCATGGAGAGAGAGTATTCGTGTATTGAATGTGTAAGCGATTACAAAGAGTGTGAATGCATCTATTTCGCCTAATCTAGCATCTATTTATACACAATTATTTAGACCTAGATCTTAAATCGAGGTCTTCTAAATAGGATTCGAGATCTAGGATAGGATCTTAATCCTATCCCTTCTCGAACTAGGATTCATTTAGATATGGTCGAGCCTTCGCGTTCCCAATCGGTTTTAGGGGTCTTCTTGGGCGAACTTGTCCAGCCGAGCTTGACGTCGCCTTTACCGTATTGGGTCCGATGCTTGGGCACAGTGGTTGGGCCATATCCTATCACAACCCCCAAAAGACGCAGGTTGAGGTCGTATTGGTTTTGGGTTGTTTATGCCGGGCGGTGTGCGAACGATCCGACTTGGTATGTGTCAATGTTTCCAAGTCATATGCCACGCTTGCGTAGGAATCGCCGAGGTTGTGCGCTACCGTTACTATCTCTTGCCGAGGCGTTAAGTCGAGGTTGTCTGCTCGGCTTCACCGACGGGCGTTAGCGAGGTCTCTGCCGACTTCACCGGCGGGCGTTAAGTCGAGGTCTTCGGTGGCCTCTTCTAACGGCGGCGTCGAGGTCCTCGATCGACTTTACCTACAAGGCGTTTAACCTGGGTCTCTGTCCCGCTTCACCGACGAGGCGCTTAGCCGAGGTATCCCGTGGCCTCTCCGACGGGCGTTAAGCGAGGTCTTCGTCTGGCGTCACCGACGAGGCGTTAGCGAGGCCGAACACGGATTTTTCCGCCGTCGTTGAGTACAGGACACGGGATACGCATTTAATGCGGCAATGGTTGGATTCCGATAAAGCGTATAATGGGGAATATCTTCCTTGATACGCCATTTCTCATATCACTTTTGCTATTTCAAAATTTCGGACTTTCAAACTTCAAAAAAAAGATAACCCGCCATTGTTGTCCCGAGATCATCACCATCATCCTCGAAAAACCAAAAGTAAGTTATGGCTTCTCTTCTTCTAAATCTTCCGAGCTTCAGATTAGTATGCATGTCGCCGTCGGATTCGCGGCGGTTTTATGTCTTCCTCCCTTCGGGATTTTGGTAAAGTGTCTTCTTTTCTTCCACCTTAACAACCTCCGATGTAAAGGAGATTGTTTCTCAATACCATATTTACGATATAATTTATGTTGCCCCGTCCGAGAGCATAGGGCTTGTGCCCTCCCAAGGGTTTGTCATCGGTAATCTAAGACGACCTCGGGCTTGTCTTCGTATTCCTATCCTCGTATATGTCGAACTTCAACAGATGTTTGGCATATCACTTGCCCAACTTACGCCAAATTCTTTCCCATCCGGTGGGCTTAGTGTCTATGCCTATCGGCATAATTTTCCTTTCACTTTGGGGCTTGTTCTCCGCTTTTGCAATCGAAGGGTGGTTCGGGTGGTATTATTTATCACCCCGTCAGAAATTCAAAGCGAAGATAAAGTCGAAGATCTCGAACTGCGTAAGAAGTTTTTCTTTTGTCGATTCGATGGATCTCTGAGTTTACATGGCGATCGGAGAAGATCGCCACGTGGTGGTTGATGAGATTGACGGTGGCCCGGAGGAGGCACCGGACAAAGTAGGTCTCGTTGATGAGGCCTTTACCGAGGCCGAGCTTGCACCGCGGGCTCGGCCTTATGATCCTACCACCGAGGTGGAGTCGGTGAAGGTGAGACCCTCCTCTCTTCTCGCTTTTGTTGCATAATTTTCCGTGTGTATGTCGACTTGTATTTTTTGCGTGAACCCGATCGTGGATAAGAAGAAGAAGAGAAGGAGTCGAGCGCGGTGCCGAGCTCCCTCCTCGATTTTGAAGGATGTCGAGCTCCTCCCGACGGCGTTGAAGGATGTCGGGGATATGCCTGAAGCGAGCGAGGAGGCTTCGAAGTCTCCTGAGCCGCAGCCTCTTAGGCGCTTTAAGAGGTTAAAGCGTGTTATCCCCGAGGCCACGGTTGCTGCCGACCCGGAATGTGTCGTCGTTGGCTCTCAGCGAGCTCCCCCTATCTTTCCCGAGGTAGCGTATTTATCCTTCTTCCTTGTGAGGTAATTTAAATAATGTATTCTTCCGACTGATGGGATTACGTATAGGGGTTGAGGTCGTGTCGGCCGAGGTGGCCAAGATGTCACGGATGGCCCGGATGTCGGTTTCATAACGGACTTCTTGAAAGGGGCCGTTAGCCAGTTTGATGGGGTGGCCGGTATGCTCAAGGAATGGAGGAGGAGAAGACTCTCCTCGTCCAAGAGATTAGCGAGGCCGAGGCAAAGATCCGGGACCTCGTCAAATGCGAGCGCCGGATACGGCGCTGGCGGTCGGGCGCGGGCGGCGAGGCGGCGGGCGAGGCGATGGGCGGCAGGAGGCTAGGGCGGCGGAACCAGCGCGAGGCAAGTCGCCTTAATGAAGGCAGAGTTGGAGGAGGCTCGGCGTCGGGAGGCCGAGGTGGCGAGCTCGCAGGGGGAGATGCTTCGGGCATTTGCGGAGAGGCTATTCCTGTCTGGGGGCTTCTCCGGGATGGTTGGTGATGCGGCCGAGGTCCTCAATAAGCGCGCCATCTCGGATGCAATCAAGAAGTCGCGAAGACTACCTGTAATGGATAAATCCAATATGGGTATGAGGAGATAGAGGATGATGTCCCGAGGCGGGCCTACTGATGTCCTTGTCCGCGCTGAAGGAGCTTCCCGTCTGCGGACCGACTTCATCTTGATTCTCACGACCGTGGAGTCTGCTCGCGCTCGCCTGTGGACCGAGATCCCGGACCGACGCTCTAATGGCTGATCTTGCAAAGGGGTCGGGGGAGGCAGCAGTTGGGGGTTTCAAGGGCGACGAGGCTCCGGCGGTTCCTGAGGAGGCCGAAGCCGAACTAGGCGAAGTTAGGGCGGAAGAGGCCGAGGCTTTCCAGTTCGGGAGGCGGCCGAGGTGGACAGTTCGAAGCTTCGGAGGGTCGATTGATCCCCTTTTTTTTTTTTTGAATGTAAATGTACATTTGGTTTCGCCTAAGGGCATATTAATAAAATCACAAGTTTATGTGAAGACACTTATCTTTTATTCGGTTGTCGCTTTGAAATGCTTGATGCTTCTCCTGGTTGAATCGAATTGAAGACTTGTCGCGGGCTCGAATTAAAAGAGGTCGAACTCACTCCATATAAAGGACAATCGGGCCATGTGCATTTTGAGTCGATATTAAGCATAGAGCTGCCAGAGAGCCGTGACAAGCTTCGTGCTCGTCTTTTGCAATTGGAGGAGTCGTTCGAGGTCGCCATGAGAAAGGCTAAATTAATAGGCGAGGAGCATGCCGAGTACGAGGAGGTCATCCATCGAAATGGTGGGATGACTATCCGGAAGTTGAAGTCGTAGGAAAACGATGTTAACCCTCGCCCGATGATCCATCTTGGGTGTTTAATTCACCATACATTGATTATAAACCTAGCATGCGTCTATATAATTAAATGCAACACGAGAGGTTTTCTCGTGTTTACCGATCCGCCGAGGTGGTTCGAACGGGATGAACGGATCGAACGGTCGAGACTCGTGCTTTGACCTTCTGGACTGTATCCCGGATGCCCAATCTCCAACGTCGAGTGAGGACGATCTATGGAGAATACTACAAGAAATCACCCTCAACCCTAGGCTAATTTTCGAGATTCACTCTTATGAAGTGGACGAAAATTTGCTCTCAATACTTAAGCATTAGCCTAGACTTTATCTCATACCTTATATTTATAATGCACTACCTTAATCCTATATGGAATATTACCATAATCCTATATGGAATATTACCATAATCCTATATGGAATATTACCATAATCTTAGATTATTTCCATACTCTCGTGATTATTTCCATACTCTCGTGATTATTACCATAATCTTATATGGAAAGGATCTATGCATATACCATAAATATAATTATATCCTTGTGGGATAAAGAGAATAAAATCTTTCCTTTGAGAGCGGTAGGGGCGCGATTTCTTCCAAGAGCTACGGGCCTGATGGGCCACCGAGGATCAAATGCAAGGAATAAAGATGGGCCTCAAATAAATTAATTATCTTATGTTCACCAGAACATAAATTAATTTATAAACATTCGATCATTCCACTAGAGAAAGAATGTCGACTTACCCTTTATTACCGAAGTTGAGTCGGGCTTGCACTTAGACATTACGAATCCTCGTATTTAAGATATCGAACGTCCATTAATCATTTATAGCAATCATTCGCTTAAAACGATTAATAACTTTATTTCCTTAAGTAGTACCACTCAACCTTATTATTGTACTTGAGCTAACTCAACTGCGGGGTTTAGTACAATAAACCTTTGAGCTCCTTAAGGGGCGCCATCATCCTAAACGGATACGGTGACTCGACAGATAACTAGCGTGACATACAAGATCGCCACTACCCAAGATGCGGAGAATCTGGTTAGAACATATAACCTCACCCATAACAAGTCAAAGTGATGGTCGAACTCATACTCACCTAATACCTTATCGAGGTTTAGATCATCGTAAGTCACCGAGATCTTGGTTCTTCACGACGGTCGAAAGAAGAACTCATCTCATCTGTGATCCTTCAATACGTCGAGACGCATCAAAGATAGAC
Source organism: Salvia rosmarinus (assembly GCA_036937905.1). Classification (NCBI taxonomy): domain Eukaryota; kingdom Viridiplantae; phylum Streptophyta; class Magnoliopsida; order Lamiales; family Lamiaceae; genus Salvia; species Salvia rosmarinus. Next base: position 273,092 of record JAODLM010000047.1, on the reverse strand, counting down.
AAGCAACTAAGTCAAGTCACTTATCTATACTGCAGCTAAACCGACAACTCGTCCTTAAGTCGCCTCACCGTGAAACTTTTATATCTCATTGCTTGACCAATCATACGGACTTATGTGATCTTCACACATCGTATGATCTAACTTATATATGAGATAAGGGGACACGATATATGCAATCAAGTATTCAAATCGGATAGGAGATTGTAATAGTGGTAACAGAAACATTGTATACAAGCTCAACCAAACCGCTTTCGAAGATACAACCAACAATCTCCCACTTATACTAAAGCAAACTTTAGTATACAATGTGTCTTTCTACTAGCTATTACAAACAACCATCACTTTTGCTTCTCCCACTTATACAAAAGTTTCCTTTCTAAGTGGGTGCCATCTATCGCAATTGAGCCTCTAACGCCTCCGACGTAGACTTATTGCGGCAGCTTTAGTGAATGGATCCGCTAGGTTATCCGTCAGATCAATCTTTGCAATCAAGACGTCCCTCGCCTAACGATTTCTCGTATGACATGGTACTTTCTCTCTATGTGTTAGGTTGCTTGTGGGTCCGTGGTTCCTTCGAGTTTGCCATTGCACCGAGTTATCACAAGAACTATGATACTCTTGGGCAAACCAGTACCACATCTAGATCCTGAGGTAGTTCTTGAACCATACCGCCTCCTTAGTAGCCTTGAGCGGCTACATGTTCGGCTTCCATGGTAGAGTCCGCAATGCATCGCCGCTTTGCACTCCGCCAGATACGGCTCCACCTCACAAGGTAAACACATAGTCCGAGGTGACTTATTCTTATCACGGTCGACTTGAAATCGACTCAGATAACCCAAAGGCATTAGACTATCTCGCATGGTAAACTAGCCTATAATCTCGAGTCCTTTTCGTGTACTTGAGTATATGCTTCTATCGCAATTCAATGTGCTTGTCCAGGTTAGATCGATATCGCTACTATGCTCATCGCATGCAGATATCGAGCCTCGTGCATAGCATTGCATACATGAGACTTCCTAAGGCGGAAACTTAGGAACTTGTCTCATTTCTCTATCTCCTTTGCGATCAAAAGTGATCGCCCTTAGATAAAGGAACGCCATGTCTCAAAAGTAGCAATCCTTTCTAGGCGGTCCGCATACTAAAACGAGTAGTCACAAGATCAATGCAAGATGCCCGAGATAAGCTCAATATTTTCCTCTTGCGATCTCGGTAAACCTTGATCCCAAGAATGTACGTCATGTCTCCTTAGTCTTTCATTTGAAACCGATCGGATAACCAACTCTTTACGCCCGATAACAACTTCACATTGTTGCCAAATAGAAGAATGTCATCACGTAAAGTGCAAGAAATACCACATCACCGCTGACATCTAAACGATACACACAACTTTCGCTAGCAACTGGGTAAATCCATGGGACTTTACCACCGCGTCAAACGTAAGTTCCATGATCTTGCATCATTGTCTTATATCGCCTCTGTTTGTCCATGGGTCGATTAGTGCTGCTCGCTTTCGGGACTAAACCAAGATTCTCCCACGAACATAAATTGCTCGGGTTGACGAACAACCCTCCCACTACGACAGTGCTATAGACATAATGACAACAATGGGTGCAAAACTTGTGGTTCTCTATCTTGCACAACTTCTTTGGTAGGTACCACTTGACGGTCGGTATCTCCAATGAACTCGACCCACTTCAATTTCTTGAAGTATCCGTGTCGATCCTCCCACTAGACTCGACATCTCGCACCTTCGGCCTAATCGGTGGTGGAATACGATCATCTTCTAATTCTTGAAGAATGATTTCAACTTTGGACTTATGATTTTCATGTAGTCATCTTCAAGAATCGAGCATTAGTGCTAATAATGACCTTCGATCCTTGGGACTATAGAATAAACCACCTTCGCTCCTCTAGATAGCCAATAAACAGCCTCAAGCGTCGGATCTAGCCTCCAACTTATCGCCTTCTTGTTCAAAGACATGTGCCGGATCGCCCATATCCTTATGTGGCTTAAACCGGGCTTACGCCCAAACCACAACTCGAAAGGGTCTTTTCGATCGACTTGATGGTACTAGATTTAGCAAGTATGCATGCCGTTTCTAAGGCGTGTCCCGAACGAAATAGGCAATGTTGCATAGCTCATCATTGATCTAACCATTTCAAAAGAGTCCTGCTTTCTTCGCCCGACACACCATTTCTGTGTGGTGTGCACGGTGAAGTCTTGTTGAGGTAATCCCACACTTCACTAGATAGTTCATAAACTCGTTATCGAGGTATTCGCCACCGCGATCGTAACGCAGCGACTTGATACTATTACCAAGCTTCATCTCCACTTCCGCCTTAAACTCTTTGAATTTCTCAAAGCATTCGGACTTGCGGTGAAGCGGTATACTTATCCGCACCTTGAGTAATCGTCAATGAAAGTGACAAAATACTGCATACCTCCACGAGCTTGTGTGGACATTGGTCCACACAGTCGAAATGGACTAACCCCAACATTTCTTTGGCTCTATAACCCTTCGCTTTGAAGGGTCGACATCTTACCTTCTATACAGATTCGCAGACGGGAACGGAGTAACCGTGAGATCACCCAACGCTCCATTCTTAGCCGCCTTTGGATCCTATTTAGATTGATGTGACCTAATCTAAGATGCCAGAGAAAAAATGGTGACACTTTGCGAAGAAAACTTTCTCATTTTAAGGTTTGAAGAAGATGCAACATAGTTATAGGTATTATGTTTTGCAGAAATAGTATAAAGCGAATTATATAATGTGCCAACACGTATAACTTCGTCATTTCTTATGATAGAAACACCACTATCAAAAATAATGTAATATCCATGAGTAAATAATTTCAAACAAAACAAGGTTCCACCGAAAATCCGCACATATAAAACGCCTTTCAAAACTTAAACTTCGTCCCAAAACATAAAGAACATCTCCAACCGCAACACTTCGACTTTCGCCATGTTGCCCATGGAGATCGTTATCTCGCCATCAAACAGCCTCCTTGTCCGCAGGAACCCTGCAGGTGTAACAAACATGATCGATTACCAGATCTACTACCCAAGTATGGGTAGAACAAGTCGCCAATCATGTTTCGTTATTAAAGCTAATGACGCACTTGAGCCTCGAGCATAGGGCACTGGCCTCCAATGCCCGGGCCTCACCGCACTTGAAGCATTTGCCTTCTCCTTCGCTTTTCAAACCACGGTAGAGCCTTTATATTACTCCCACTCTTTCTTTAGCCTTAGCATCTCTAGAATTCCACTTTCCTTTTCATCTTCGATAAAACAAAGGTCTTCCTAGAGGTGCGTCAAGACTTGCACCTTTGCTCATTTTGCTTTCTTGGTTACTAAGTCCTCTTGCAATGAATCTAGAGTATAACTCTTATCATAAAGGACTACTCCATAACGAAAGTCATCAAAAGACTTGGGCAAAGAATTGAGGATCATATCGATTCTCGACTACGCCATCAATATATCCTCCAACCAATTCGAGCTCTCCAAGAGATTGATCATCCGCTTCTACATGGTCATGCACCGAATCGCTTTCCTTCATAGAACTCGACATAATTAATTTTGTCAAATTATGACAAGCGATTCTGTCCGACTCTCATACAATTTCATGAGATTTAGCCATATCGTGGCGATCATCCATCTCTTGATGTCGGGTTGCAAGGACTCGCACATGGTGACCAAAAGAATACACTTCGCCATTCTATTTGATTTGTCCCATTTCTCGTGCTCCTTGCGCCCTCATCGATGATAAATCGCCTAGAGGTTTGGGACGAGGTGTAGTGAGAATATATAAATTTTCTTCGCGCAGAGAACATTCACAATGTTTCGCTTCCACTCGATAAAATTTGGACCGGATAAGGGATTTTGTGCGAGCATATTGATAATCGGTGTAAGAGACATAACCGAAAAGATAATGTAAACACATAAGCATACGATCGCACATAATTCGTAATAATAATATTGTAACCTTTTGATAAAACAATATTAATTGAAACCTCCAATCGCCCAAGGAATCCCACATGCAAGCCACGCGTGTGGGCGCCACACATGAACCCCCACCGCACTAAAATATACCTTTTAGTCGCTTAATTTCAATCCATGTCAACTTATCCTTATGACAAATGAAATTAATGATTGACCTTACTAGACCACATCACTATCGCAAGAAGGGACTTCATGGGAAGTTGTACTTGAGGTGATGTCTAAGCAATGACCACAATTTTAACAAAGAAGATGAATTCTTAGAATTGGTATACCACTCCGACCATACCGCCCAATTCAAATTCTTTTGTTATCTCATTTTATATCTATCTCTAGAGAACTTATGAAAATCGCACATGCAAGCCACGCGTGTGGGCGCTACACATGAAACTCCCACTTCTCAATAGATTTAAAATGTTTTATTTAGAAATCTCATCTAACAAACTTATGATAAACAAAGGCAAGCAAGCCACGCTGTGGATCGCCACTCACAAGCGTCCTCACTTTGTTTAGAGATCAAAAGTGGAGGTCTTGACATTTTAATTTGAAAAATTAATTTGTCGGGTTGCTTGCTTAGTCTTTTTATTCAAAAGGTTTGTCCATGCGATCACGTAATCCTAGCATGCTTTTCTATAGAACTCAACATGTAAAACATGCTCGCAAATTCTAAAATATGCTTGATAAACGCGATAAACCTAGCATGCTTACTATGCGCATCCAATTACGTAAAACACTTAAAGGTTTGTCAACGTAATTTAAACATACATAGCATGCTACTGCATAATTTAAACATCCACGACATGCATATGAACGATAAAATAAAATAAAACGCTCATCGCGCCTAATCGTGAAATCGCACATTTAAATCTAATCTATTACATAGATTTACAAAGTACGTAATTAAACTTGAAACGGCCTCGCGTGCTCGGCACGGACCGGATTCAACAAATGGGCCTCGCGTGCACGGGCACGGGCCGGAAAACTGAAAACGGTCCGGGCCGGTCGGCTCAAAGCGTCTTTGGCGCCGCCAGGGCAGCCCACCGCGCCACCACCGCCGCCGCGTGCTCTCGCGGGCTGCTCGCGGTCGCGGCGACCGCGACCGCCGAGCACGCTTGCGCGCCTTCCTCCGAGCGCCGAACGCTCGCCGAGACGCCGCCGCCAGCCGCCGAAACCGCGATCGCGAAGTCGCTTTCGCCAAGCGCCGGGTCGTTCGCGCGAACGCGCCCGCCGCCCGCTAGCTCGCCGCCGCTTGCTTGCGCGGCCGATCTCGCGATCGCCGATCGCCGATTGCTCGCGTGGCGCCACGGATCTCGCGGCGCGAACGCACGCCTGTCGCCGCGCCTCGCGATCGACCTCGCGAGATACCGCCCGGATGATCGCCGAGCTACATGTTTTTCCCGCCGCTTCGCTCTTCGTTCTTTCGCTTCGTTCTTCTTTACGTATAAGATTTACATGATAAAATCTAATCTAACCACGGATTTTCTCGTGGTGTAAAACCAAAAACCAACAAAACAAACGAGCCACGATGAACGACAAATCCACAATTATTAAAACGCACGTAATAATCAAACGTGAATTAATCCAACAGAGCCAAGATTCTGATCCCAGGCTCTGATACCAATTGTAGGGAAAGCGTATGTTAACCCTCGCCCGAGGATCCATCTTGGGTGTTTAATTCACCATACATTGATTATAAACCTAGCATGCGCCTATATAATTAAATGCAACACGTGAGGTTTTCTCGTTTACCTTACTGGATCTGCCGAGGTGGTTCGAACGGGATGAACGGATCGAACGGTCGAGACTCGTGCTTTGACCTTCCGGATCGTATCCCGGATGCCCAATCTCCAACGCCGAGTGAGGACGATCTATGGAGAATACTACAAGAAATCACCTCAACCCTAGGCTAATTTTCTAGATTCACTCTTATGAAGTGGACGAAAATCGCTCTCAATACTTAAGCATTAGCTTGACTTTATCTCATACCTTATATTTATAATGCACTACCTTAATCCTATATGGAATATTACCATAATCCTATATGGAATATTACCATAATCCTATATGGAATATTACCATAATCTTAGGATTATTTCCATACTCGTGATTATTTCCATACTCTCGTGATTATTACCATAATCTTATATGGAAAGGATCTATGCATATACCATAAATATAATTATATCCTTGTGGATAAAGAGAATAAAATCTTTCCTTTGAGAGCGAGGGGCGCCGATTTCTTCCAAAGAGCTACGGGCTGGATGGGCCACCCAGGATCAAATGCAAGGAATAAAGATGGGCCTCAAATAAATTAATTATCTTATGTTCACCCAGAACATAAATTAATTTATAAACATTCGATCATTCCACTAGAGAAAGAATGTTGACTTACCCTTTATTACCGAAGTTGAGTCGGGCTTGCACTTAGACATTACGAATCCCGTATTTAAGATATCGAACGTCCATTAATCATTTATAGCAATCATCGCTTAAACGATTAATAACTTTATTTCTTAAGTAGTACCACTCAACCTTATTATTGTACTTGAGCTAACTCAACCGCAGGGTTTAGTACAATAAACCTTTGAGCTCCTTAAGGGACGCCATCATCCTAAACGGATACGGTGACTCGACATGATAACTAGCGTGACATACAAGATCGCCACTACCCAAGATGCGGAGAATCTTGGTTAGAACATATAACCTCACCCATAACAAGTCAAAGTGATGGTCAAGAACTCATACTCACCTAATACCTTATCGAGGTTTAGATCATCGTAAGTCACCGAGATCTTGGTTCTTCACGACGGTCGAAAAGAAGAACTCATCTCATCGTGATCCTTCAATACGCCGAGACGCATCAAAGATAGACAAGCAACTAAGTCAAGTCACTTCTTATCTATACTGCAGCCCTAAACCGACAACTCGCCCTTAAGTCGCCTCACCGTGAAACTTTTATATCTCATTAAGCTCACCAATCATACGGACTTATGTGATCTTCTACACATCGTATGATATAACTTATATATGAGATAAGGGACACGATATATGCAATCAAGTATTCAAACGGATAGGAGATTGTAATAGTGGTAACATGAAACATTGTATACAAGCTCAACCAAACCGCTTTCAAGATACAACCAACGAAGCCAAGGTTGTCGAGGTCACGCCTTTGTGCGAGGTACCGCGTGAATATGGTCGGACCTCCGGCAATTCACTGAGCAAGACGAATTAAAAGGCTCGGAGGCATATATAAGACCGTCATTGCTCGACAACCACAAACAAGAATTGCTTCGACGGACGCAGAGGCTCTTCTTCCCACGGGCTTCCTGCCTACAATAAATGTCCAATTTTGACGATCCGCGTGATAGATCAAGATAGGCGTGCTATGGCCCTCGAACGACGTGGATCCTCGCGGGCCAAGCCAAGGCCATCGAGTGGCCGAGGTCGATCTAGCGTAGCTCTATCGTCGAGTGGCCGAGCGCAGCTCATAGTGTAATCGAGGGCGAGGTAGAGGTAGGATTAGTATAGATGAGTGTTGAATCCCGATTTTCTGGGATTGGCTCGGTTTTTCCCGCCTCCTCCGCCTCGTAATATGTAATCTGCATAACTTTTTTTGAAATAAGAAAGATGTATTTGCTTCAGTATTGACTTTATATTGAACAAAAGTAATATATGAAGTCTTCTAATAAACGAAGGAATCCGCTCGTAGAAGGGTAGTTCGTTCTTGAGAGTTCCGCCTTGGAATTAACGATTTTTGCCGAGGTCGCCGGAGGGTGGTCCCTTATTTCGCCTACATAGAGTATCGCCTTCAAATAAACGAAGGTAACTGATCTCGTATGCACGTGAATGGTTCTCGCTTTTGCCGAGGTTATCGGGAGGGTGGTCCCTTATTTCGCCTACATAGAGTAGTACCGACTCAAATAAACGAAGGTAATCGATCTCGTATGTAGGAATGGTTCCCGCTTTTGCCGAGGTCATCGGGAGGGTGGTCCCTTATTTCGCCTACATAGAGAGCACCGCCTTCAAATAAACGAAGGTAACTGATCTCGTATGTAGGAATGGTTCCTGCTTTTTCCGAGGTCATCGAGAGGGTGGTCCCTTCACGCTTAAATTCATCTTCATATAAAACGAAGGTAATCGACCTCCGTCGAGGGAATTTGTCCTCCGTAGAGGGTATAGAATAATAATGAAGATTAATTATGCATTAGTGACAAATAAAACATGCACAAAAAATAAAATTTTATTGATAAAAGACGACGTAACAAAGTAAGACTTAGACTCGATTAAACAGACTCGAAAACACGACCGAACAAGACTTGACCTTTGACACTTATGCATAATATTTCTTCGATGAATGATGTGCCATCGTTGGGTAATTGCTCACCTGACAACATGCGAGCTTATAGGCCCTTTGCCGAGGACTTCGTCGACCGGTGAAGGTCCTTCCCATGTGGCTTCCAACTTGCCGAGCTGCACGGCTTTGCGACTTCATTATTTCGAGTACGAGGTCGCCCACTGGAATTGTCGGGTTTAACACACTGGTTGTAATACCGAGCTACTTGTTGCTTGTCCGAACTTCCTCGATGTAGGTGATGTCTCTTTTTCTTCCAAAGAGATCCGGATCACCGTAGATTTTCCTCATTTGCTTCGAGAGAAGTCAATGGTACGAGGACTCTGTCTCCAATTTCGCCGGATTACCGCTTGGTTCCATACACCAAACCGTAGGCGTTTCTCCGTTCAAGTCCTAGGTGTTGTTCGGTATGACCATAAGACTGTGGTAAATTTTCCACCCAAAGGCCCTTAGCTCGGTCGAGACGAGTCTTCATCCTTCACGATGGTCTTGTTGGTGACTTGGTCCGACCCTTTGCTTGAGGATGGGCCACCGAGGTGAATTTTGTTGATCCAAGCTCGACACCACTCTCAATGTCTTATCGGTGAATTGTGTTCCGCTGTCCGAAAGGAGGATATGAGGGATGCCGTCGACACACTATGTTCTTCCGCACGAAGTTGAGGGCGTTCTTGCTTGTGATTTTGCCAAGGGCTCGCCTTCCACCCACTTCGTGAAGTAGTCAATCGCAACAATTAGGAATTGGGCGTCCCGGTGCTTTACAAAAGGGCCTCACGATGTCGATCCCCATTGCATAAACGGCCAAGGGCTCAGTATGGAGGTGAGGTCGGTCTGCGGTAGCCTCGATGCGCCCCGTGGAGTCGACACTTGGACACTTTTTCACAAGGTCAATTGAGTCCCGGAACATCATCGCCAATAGTATCCCATCTCACGACTTTTTTCGACAAGGCTCGGGGTCCCATGTGACTTCGCATGATCCTTCGTGCACTTCTCGCAACGTAATCAGCTCGGTTCGGACCCAAGCATCTTAAGAGAGGGAGATACGACTTTCAGATATGACCGCTCAATTGTATATCGCATAGATTTGTTCAGATCCTCCCGGCTTCCAAATTGTCTTGGGGCGGTCGCCATTCTCTAGTACTCGAATGGGAGTCATCCAATTGGGTTCTTCATCCGAGACTACGCTGACCTCGGCCCGCCATCGGCATCGCCTATGCTTCGCTGACTTCTTCTCATCGCGAGCTTGTTGACGACGAGGCCAATTTACTTAAGATGTCACCGGCTGCTTTGCTCCCTCGATGCGAACTATCTGAAAGTATGAGAAAATCCGCTGCGTGCTTTTTGCTTTTCCAAGGTATTTCTTCATCCCGTTGCTTTTGCTTCAGATTTCAACATTTGGCTTACTAAGACCTAAGAATCACCGTGAACTTGCACGGCTCGTATTTGGAGATTTTGAGCTAGGCGAAGTCCCGCGATCAGGCTTCATACTCTACTTCGTTGTTCGTATTTTGAATGTGAACCGGTGAGTAGGTGATCTCGCCGTCCGGGCTTAGGAGTAAGATTCTGCCCGCTACCCGCTTTCCCGAAGCCCGTCAACGAGAGTCACAAGACTCCTTTGGTATTTCATCCATTGGTTCGGCTTCGCATCGCCCCGACACGGACTCGGGCTTCTTTCCGACGGTTAGCCTCGCCAGAAACCGCTAGGCTTGGCCTTTGATGGTCCGGGGGCGAAGGATATATCGTGCTCGCCAGCCTCGATTGCCCATTTCGCGATTCTCCCGAGGCTTGGCTCACAATACTTGCGAAGTGGGTAGTCGGTGATGATTTGTATGGGATGTGCATGGAAGTATGGACGTAGTCTCCTCGCGGCGTTACCAATGCTAAGGCAAGCTTCCAAGGGGGGCGATACCTCGCTTCGGGCCTTTAGTGCTCGGTGATGAAATACACCGGAGTCGACGCCCTTCCTCTCGTACTCAAGATCGCACTTATGGCTTCGTCCGAGGCGGCGAGGTAGAGGAAAGGACCTCTCCTCTTCGGGACGGATAGAGTGGGAGTTTGGCGAGTAGCTCTTGAGATCTTCAAAGCGGACTTGTGTACATCATCCCATGAGAATTTCGGGCCTTTTGAGTATCTTAAAGAAGGGTAGTCGCTATCCGCGACTTTTGAAAGAAAGCTCGCTCAATATGGCTATGCACTGTCACTTATGTACGTCATGGATGGTCTTTGCATGTTCATTTCAAAATGGTTCGACCTTGACGGGTTGGCTTTTAGCCTTCTTGTGAAACCCAAAGATCCTAAGAACTTTCCGCACCGGACCGCAAACGCATTTCGGGGTTCGCTTTAGTTTGATTTTTCGGAGAAGGCCGAGGACTATCCGGAGGTCGGCAACACACGCGCTTCCTCCTTGCTTTTGACGACGATGTCGCTCACGATACCTCCACATTCGACCTATGTAGGGTCGAAATATTTTGTCCACCATCCTTCGATAGGTGGCCCTCGATTCTTGAGGCCGAATGGCATCTTTTATACGCAAAGACTTCAAGTCGGTAATGAAGGCGTCTTGGCGCGCTTACGTCGTCCATCGTGACTTGGTGATACCCTTTGTATAAGTCCAAGAAACCAAGACTTCAGATCCGACCAGCGCGTCGACCTTCTTGTCAATGTTGGGAAGGATAGCAACCTTTGGGCAATGTTTGTTGAGGTCGGTGTAATCAATACACATTCGCCATCCCTCCTCCTTTCTTCACCATCACCGGGTTGGCTATCCGGTCGGATATTCGACCTCGAACAAGATGCGAGCTTTTAACGGTGGTTCACCTCGTCGTGAATGACTTGGTTCCGTCGCAAAAAATTCTTTGCTCGCCGAACCGGTTTTATGTTCGGTCGATGTTGAGCCATGAGTGATGATACTTGGTGAGACTCCGGTCATGTCGAGGGAGACCAAGCAAACACATCTCGAATTCCGTAGGAGTTGGATGATCGTGTTCTTTATTTCGGTGCCTTGGTGAGACCAACTTTGACGACCTTTAAGGGCTCATCTTCGTACAATGTGACCTCTTCCGCTTGGTTATCGGGGAGTGTACTTCGACTCCAACTCCTCGGGTTCCTTTAATTGCTATGCTGTGGTACCGGACCGAGGTCCCCGCACTCGTAAGGCAACCCGCATACATTCTTTGGCTTGCTTTTGATAACCTCGGATCACGGTACCGTCCCCTTGTGGTGGGTATCTTCATTGTTAGGTGGTACGTTGAGCATACCGCCTTACAAATGCTCAATCAATCTCGCCTAGTATGATGTTATATGGCGAGTGGGCCTTCACTACTTAAGAATTGCACCACCTTGGTGGAGCTCGTTGGTGACTTCCCACCGTGACGGTAGCTCTATTATCCCTTCCGGGCGCGTCTCTTCTTGACGAAGCTTGAGTGGCGGCGCCAGGCGAGGCGCGCTTCTTCTATCCCTAGCTTGTCAAAACATTCCTTAAAAGGATGCTTACCGACGCGTCGCTATCAATGTACACGCTGCTTTCACCAACTTATTCGCGACCATCGCATGGATCACCGGTAGCGTCCCGGTGGGTAGTATTGCGGGTACGAGGTCGCCCTCGGAGAAGGTGATCGCCCGTCCTTTCTCGAACCTCTTGTTGTTAGGCTCACGGCCTCTGGACTTCGGCTTGGCCTTTAGGGAGGACTTCGTGACTCCACGGGAGCCCGTAATAGTGGAGATCACCGCGTCATAGTGGGACTCGCTGCCTCCTTCCTCATCGATGTCGCACTTCTTTTTGTGGGGCACAATTCCCTCTTCCTTTGCTTTCTTCCTTCTCTCTCGCTCGGCTTGGCGACCTCAGATTTGGTACTTCTTCGGGGTCCATCTTGAACCAACATCTCTATCTCTCCCATGAGTTCTTTGCACTCTTCGATGTCGTGCCCATAGTCTTCATGGAATGAGCAATACTTATCCTCGGTTCGCGCCTCTTTCCTCCCGCCATCGGTCGAGGCTTCTCGAGCAGTTCATATGGAGTGCGTGATTTACGCCCTCGGCATTAACGGGTGTATTGAGGTCGCTCCGAGGTGTCATGCGGACCGAGCCCGACCTTATAGGGCGATGTAATCTTTCAAGCGCGCTCACGCCTTGGTTCGATCTCCTTCCTTCATCTCTTCTTCCTTTTCCGGGGCTCATTGCTTATGCGCCGCGCTTTCTCTTATCGCCTCGTCCGCTTTGGCGAACCGGTTGGCTATGCGCCACTACCGTCAGCGATGCGGGGTTCGTGCCAGACGATCTCTCGGTATAAGGCCCCCGCAAGATGCCGCTTTGGAAGGCCGAGATGACTAACAGTCGCTCACGCCTTCGACCTTCAAACATTCCTTGTTAAACCTCGTCATGAAGTCACCGATGGACTCGTTACGGCTTTGCCTTATGGTGAGGAGGTGTGGCGCCGACGACGTTGACCGCCTTCGGAAGAACCTTCATGGAAGGCGCCATCGAGTCGCGATAGAGCCGATGCTTCCGTGAGTGCATCGTCGAACTACCTACAGGCGTTGTCGACGAGTAACTCGGGAAGAGTTTACACATATGAACCGAAATGAGACGCTGGTTGATCATGTTGTATTGAACCGTGAGAGGAAGTTCTGGGATCCTCACCCGTCATGGGGGCGATGCTTGGTACCCGTATTTATCCGGAGAAGTGTTGAGTATCCTATTTGAGAACGGGTGACTATTTTCCGCACCCATCGGCCGCCCTCCGAGATTGGGACGGAGTTCGACGATCGAACTCGCTTAGGTGACTCGGACCAACCTCACGGCGCCATGATGCCTTTTCCCGCCGCTCGCTCCTTGGAGAGCGGGCGGAGTTCGCGAATGGATTCGCTCGCGATCGGGCCGGCCGCGGCGGTCACGACGCCCTCTCCCGCCGCTCGTTCTTGCGCGGTCGGTTTGGGCCCCACCTCTCGTTGTGATGCCTCGCACCTAGACGAGGCTTGGCGTTTCCTTCGTCGGCGTGGCCGACCACGTCACCGAGGTACCGGAGAAAGCTCTCCTTATTCTTCTCGAGAAACCCTCGACGACGCCGCCAAGGTTTACTTATGGAGCCGGATGTTCCCTCGGATTGTTGCTGCGATTTCCTTCGCTATGGTAACCGCCTCCCTGCAGGCGGGTGTCCATGCTCGTCGAGACTTTGGACATATCCTTCGGGGTTTCTTCTCCGATTGGGCTCTTCCCAGCCGAGCTCGGCGTTCCTTCGCCGCCGGCGTTGTTGTTGCGACGGTCCCGGATGCATGGTTTCGTGTACTGGTCATGATTATTTCCTATAAACGGTGGTTGATCGAAAACACAAAATTTCGCTTCCCATGCATTTGCGCTGATCGATCTTAAATTCGTAAGGGAAATAAACGCGCAAGAATACCAAGGATTTACGTGGTTCGATCTATGAATAAGATCTACGTCCACGGAGAGAGAGTATTCGTGTATTGAATGTGTGAAGCGATTACAAAGAGTGTGAATGCATCTATTTCGCCTAATCTAGCCTCTATTTATACACAATTATTTAGACCTAGATCTTAAATCCGAGGTCTTCTAAATAGGATTCGAGATCTAGGATAGGATCTTAATCCCATCCCTTCTCGAACTAGGATTCATTTAGATATGGCCGAGCCTTCTGCGCTCCCACCGGTTTTAGGGGTCTTCTTGGGCCGAACTTGTCCGCGCCGAGCTCGACGTCGCCTTTACTCAGACGGGCGCGATCTTGGGCGCAGTGGTGGGCCATATCCTATCGTGTAGTATAGAATATAATTAAATTCGTAAAGATACACACACTTTTATAGTAGTATATAATAATAGATTAAATTTGTATGAAATCTGCTCAAATCTATTAACAGAAAGAATAACTCAGAACTAGTATGACTTAAATATTCACTATTGAAATAGCCATCGACATAAAGCTAATTAATTACTTCTTTTGTGAGTAAGTAGTATATATTATTTCATTCTCTTATTGGACATTATTCCACCTCGGGAGTGTACGAGTGCAAATACATTTAATTAGTTAACCTGTGAATAATGTAGAAAAGTCTGAACTTAACTCGTCAAGTTCATATGTGTGATTGAGAGTGATGTATATTTTTATAACCACCCTTTAGATATGTAACTTGTTTTATTTCTATTTAGTCCAATAAGTTTAAAATATTTATTATTTAATTATAACTTTTTCTAGTAATTATTGAACAGAGTCAAACTAACTTGAATTTAACGATAGATAACTCAATTATACCACCATAGTAGCGCGCTGCGGTGCCACACAATGTACACATGTAACATTCGCAGATGTCCAATATTGTTAATTTCGTTAGGTATATCTAGAGGTGCCAAACGGGTGAATCGGCCGGGTTACCTGAACCCATCGGACTTTTCCAAAAACCGGATCGGGTCGAAAATTCATCTGGTCAAAAATATCGAAGCCCAACCAAGCCTGAAACACATTTTATAGTACAAATTTTTCGGACGGGTCAGGCTTTGGCTAGTTACGGATAGAGTCGGATCAACCCGAAATTTCATTGGACCTATTTTTATTGAGCCCAACTTGGCCAAAAATCAGGTTTGGCCTGGTCCGTTTTGCCACCTTTAGGTTTATGTATATCTACTTCATTAATTTTCATATATTTAAACAAAAGGATTAATATATATAATAAATTGCATCATCCTAATATATATGCATATATACAAGTGGAGTGCGTTTGATCTTTCTTTTTTGTCGGAGTAGGTTGTAGAGTCACGTAATTGCTTGTTTACGGTAGTTCACAACGAGTCATATGTGTTCACATACATCATTATTAAAATCTGAATAAGACAATTTTGAAATAGTAATATGAAAATGATTTACTTTATCCATGTACAGTGGTGTACAATATATTTCAATTTTAAGAATGTTGGCTTAGAATTCTATCCACGACAAAATAGGATGACTTGCATGAGTCCAAATTCTTAGTATTTATTATGAACAAGACTTTTGGGATTATTGATCTTTCAACAAACTCGAATAAAGACTGGCAACGACCTAGCAACCACTTCGCCTTCAATATGTTAAATAATTAGATTTGGATATTTTTGCTTAGAGAATTATACTTTATATTTTCATTCGTTATATAAACATATCGTTACAGTTCACTGTTTAGTGGCGTCGGTACAATGCATATGACTCACATAAATTGCACATGATAAATTTTGAGTAGTATACATGGATTTATGGGCACATGATGTGATATGAATTAATTACTATTGAAAAATTATCTTTATAAGTTTTTTCTGTAGGATATGATAATATATATTTCATTCGTCCATAAAAAGTGTATCACTTTTGGTAGGTACGAATTTTAATAAAATTGTTAGTGAATATTATTTGAATGGAGAAAGAATCCCACATGTGATGAGTTGTGAGTGGAAGAAATAGTTTTTTGGTAAATAGTGAGTGATTGTAAGGTTGAATAATAAAGAGTGATGTTATAAAAAAATGATACATTTTTAATGGATGCCAAAAATAACAAAAGTAATACACTTTTTATGGATGTAGAAAGTATAAGATAATATAGTGGTAATACAAAGTTGAAATACCTTGATTGAATTGAGAGGGAAATATCAACTTTTATAATTACAACTAAATTGAGTACCAACTCGTTACTTATGGAGTTGCAATCATATTTAAGGTTCATGAATTTACTCCAATGCAATATACTATATAATATAAAATGGGATAAAATGTGGAAACACAAACAAGTGAATTACAAATATACTACTTTTTCCGTCTATCATTTTTGTTCATTTATTTTTATGGCACGAGTTATAATAAATTATAATGAGTATAAAGTGAGTGGAGGTAATAAATGAACAGACTAATAGATAATGTATGTCATAAGGATAATAAATGAATATATATAATGAATATTGGGTGTAAAAAGATGGATCATGATTTTTTTTTTAAATAAGTGGGTAGGTTTAGAATAAAAATGTAAAGTTGATGTTTTAAAAAGATGAAAGTGAATATTTTTTATGGACAGACCAAAATGGAATTAAATGAATCAATATGGTGAACGAAGAAAGTATATTGTATCTTCTGGTGCAAAAGGTCTGAACTTTCGAATTGATAGTGCAATTACACCTAAGAATTTAATAGTTGTTTATGTAACAACTTTTACATCCAATAACTTTATGATCCGATGTCAAATTATTAAACTGAAAGTACGGCTAGAAAGTATACGTCAAAATATTTTCGGTGGTTCATATATATTTACAGATAGTCATCTATAATTGATTGGAGAACTCGAGCACAAATATAAATAATTTTGTGATTTTTCTGCTCAATTTCAAGTTGTCTCCTATAAAATGCAAAGATAATAAGTACTGTTAGAAAGATCTTGCTATGATATTTTAAACAGTATTTCAATTTAATGATTGAATGACGGATGATGAATGACAGAGGATTGGATATAAAAATTGCTAGTGCAAAAAATGAATGTTCACAACTGGGGATATCAATGGATGAGTTTTACCCGAATCGATTCGGAACCGTTCAAAACTCATTATATTTTAAAAAAGCGGTTCTGGTTCTAGTTCCGGTTTCAGACCCGCTTTAGACCCGGACCGTTTAGATCTATAGTTTGATGGTCCGATCCGGTCCGGATCTGGTTCTGCTTCCAGAACCAGAACCAATACTTATTTATTGGTTCGAGTTCGAATAAAACTTATCTATTGACAAGCCTAAGTTTAAATAGGTTTGTCAATGAGCTGATTTTATCAATATCGATTCAAAATCACTCATAACACATTAAATTATAAAGCTATAGTTTCGGTTCTAGTTCTTGTTCGGTTCTGGTTCCAGACCCGCTCAAATACGGATCGCTTAAGACCCATAGTTGATGGTCCGGTCTGGTTCCAATGTTTAATGGGTCGGTTCCAGAACCAGAACCATTACTTATTTATTAGTTCTGGTTCGGGTAAAACCCACCCATTGACATCCCTATTCACAACCATCAAATTCTTAAGTATAATTATATTTTTTTCGCCAAAACATTCCTTTAACTTGATGAAGTATTTGTGAATTTCATGAGTGTTTATCCTTTGGAACAATATGTATATAAATATTTTTCATTCACATAAAATAACAAGCACGCGAACCCACGCTCCGAAACTTAATTACAAT
This sequence comes from Salvia rosmarinus, assembly GCA_036937905.1. Classification (NCBI taxonomy): domain Eukaryota; kingdom Viridiplantae; phylum Streptophyta; class Magnoliopsida; order Lamiales; family Lamiaceae; genus Salvia; species Salvia rosmarinus. The sequence continues at coordinate 255,556 of JAODLM010000047.1, read as the reverse complement.
TTTACGTCTAAAATGATATAACTAGAGAATATTAGCCAACCTTATGATACTAATTACTGACCTATCAAAAGGTACATGTATAAAAATAAGGAACAAGTGAAAATGTGCTTCGACCGACATAGCTTAACATATATTTAAAGGTGATGGGCCAACATAAAAATCACAACTCATGCATTATGGGCTTCAATCATCTTCCAATTCGGAAAGCAAATAATAAAATCAAAACCGAAATCAACGAGGCCAAGAAAGAAAGAAATTTTAATAATGGAAAAATACTATTCTATATTTTAATATTTGATTTTTCCTAAAATATGTATCTATTTATATGAAAAATTACAAGTATTGCCTAAACTATTGCCAAACAATTCCGCCCCCTATTAACGCTTAGTATTTAGCTAGCGCGTCGGATACACATGCATGAACTCGTCAGAAATAAAAATAAAAATAAAAATAAAAATGAAAAGAATGTGATCAAGAGCGTCATTGTTTGGAGACTACTCATTACTCATTAGGAACATTGGCCGTCAGAAACCAGATGACCCTACAAGATTAAGACGGTGTTTGTTTAAGCTTATCTTAAATAGTTTAAATTTTTTAATGATGTCTTAAAAAAATTTAAATATAATATTTGAAAAGTTTATAAGTTATCAAAGTATTCAGATAATTAAACTTATTAGCTAGAGAAAGAAGTATAAGTTAGAAAATAAAATCATAGTTAGAAAAATAAATTTAAAAAGAGGTAAAGTTAATACAATATATATTGAAAATAACTAATCATAGTAAAGTCATTTTGATAAGTATAATTCTCCGGAAATGATCAATTGAAACCCTCTAATGGTTTCAGTTATTGTTCATAAACTTATAAAAAAATAAGTTGAAGTTGATGAACTTATTTTTTTGAGAGCTTATAAGTTATTTGAGCTTATTCTTATAGTTTATAAATCATTTATGAATTTAACGTAACAAACACTTCTCAATAATTTATAAACTCATAAATAACTTCAAAATTATCATAAAAACTTATAAGTTCATCCAAATATCCTCTAAAAATGGTTAACAATATGGTAATCATTTGTAATTTAGTAGAGTTATTTGCCTCTAAGTAATCGAACTTTCATCAAATTCTGGTTTTGCATACTAACTTTAAAATTTACGTGATAGTTATCGAATTTTTGATTTGTTCTGGTTTTACATATGAATGTAATTTCGGTCAAAACTAACGCTAATATGGTAAGCTGAAAAATATGATTTGACGAAATCGTCCGATGATTAAAACGACATCGTTTTTATTAACTAAAACAACGTTAATTTGGATTGAAATCTTACTTGCTCATCGTCCATATTAGTGTTAATTTTGACCGGAATCACATTTACATATAAAATAAAAATAAATAAAAAATTGATAATTATCACATAAACTTTAAAATTTATATATAAAAGCAAAATGGGACGAAAATTCAATAATTTACAGTAAATAACCCTTCAATATATTTATGAGTTACGATCTCTACAAATCGTATTATGCCTTTTTAAAATACAAAGGATTTCGAGGTGGGGTCCAGTGGATCCGAAACCTATCAGGCGCGAGTCCACACTTGCCCATGATATCGTTTTCCCATAACCGTCAAGATCCGGGTCGGTGCGGTGCGGAGATATCCAAAATGGGAAACAAACCCAATAGGAAACTTCCACGTGGCTCGCATCCGTCGCTCCATCCAACGGCCAGTTTTAAACGGAAACTGTAGTCTGTCTATATAAAGCGTGCCCTGTGTTTCACCAAATCCAAGCAAAAAACAAACAACAGCCGATTTCCTTCTGTCAAAACGTTCAGACGAAGCAAAAGGGATCGTTCGTTCCAACTTCCAACTCTTCACTGTCCACACTTTCACAAACACACACACAGAGTTTAGGTGTTGGTTGCTGTAATAGTACGAAGTAGAACAAAAATTAAGGTGTGAGATCTTAATGGGGGCTTTGGATCATCTCTCCAACATGTTCGATTGCTCGAGCGGCCACTCCAAGCTCAAGAGGCGCAAGCAGCTCCAGGTATGCTCTCTTTCCCCCACGCACCTACAAACTGTGTCTGTTTGTTTTGCAAAATTTGGCCTGTAAATATCATGAGTTTTTTTCTTTATATAAATAATTTTACTGTACTTTGGAGTGTTTCTTGCTTGCTACGTAATTATTACCTGAGTAATTAAATTTTAGCGAGATGTTAGTTCATAATCATGCTATTTAATCAGTGAAGTATTTCAGAAGGAGATCTAGGATGGATCTGGGGTAGAATAAATAAGTTACTTGGTATTAGTTGCTGTGTTTTGTGGGATTTTTTATTTGATGATTTAAGTTAATTTATTCGTTGGAATGCATTTGTCGTTGGATTTGTCTCGAAATAATTGTGGCAACAGACTTAACATTTTCTAATGTATACATGTATATATATATGTTATGTGTGTTTTGTAGATATTTTACAACAACCAATACTAGCTCAACAGTTGGTCTTCATGAGTTGAAATTAAATTAAATTAAATATTTATTGTTCAAATCCGTAACTAAATATATTTTTCTTTAATATATATCTTAATTCTATCGAAGTCACCCTAAATAAATGGATAATACATCGAATCTAGAGTATTTATCTTGATGTCGACATAAAAAATGCTGTCTCTGTTAGGATTTTAGACCTTTCTTCTGACAACTCACCGCAGGTTTTGGGATACCTTCTTCGGTCGCCATTAATAGTTTCTGGTTATTAATTATTCTTTTTTCAATAAATATTGTGTTGCTGTAATCATGTAATAAGTACTAATTTGTGACGTATTCCACCATATGTGAAATTATTTGATCCATTAAATTGGACATCGGATGAAGTTTGTCCACTGTTTGCAGCAGCAGTATATCTAGCAAATTATTGATCTGATCACATTTTAAAATTCAGTGTCCTTTTTTCCCTGCATTTTTAGCAAACCAAGTAGAAAATTGGTGCATTCGAGAATGTTCTATTATATTGACGAACGTATTCCGCAGAAATTAGAAAATATAAAATTTACATTAGAAGAAATGTTAATGTGGTTATTAGAATGAATAATATTGGGGCCCGGCCCGATTGGCCTCATACCTCTCGAAGGTCCCTGTTCTTTCGTCCTTTTATTAACGTTTCATACGTTTGCAGGACACAATTTGTGCCAGTTTTGAAGATTCTGATGATGTCAACTGATTTTATTGGGATTTTATAATTTGCAGACGGTTGAGATCAAGATCAAGATAGACTGCGAAGGGTGCGAGAGGAAGGTACGAAGATCGGTTGAAGGGATGAAAGGGGTGAGCTCTGTGGATATAAACCCCAAGCAAAACAAGCTGACCGTGGTCGGTTATGTTGACCCCGAGAAAGTCGTGGCGCGTGTGGCCCATCGAACGGGAAAGAAGGCTGAGTTCTGGCCTTATGTCCCGTACGATGTGGTTGAGCACCCTTATGCGGCCGGTGTGTATGACAAGAAGGCTCCGGCTGGCTACGTTAGGAACGCGATGGACCCTCATGTCTCGCACCTCGCGGGCGAGTTCGACCGAGGTTCGCTATACGACTGCTTTCAGCGACGAAAATCCTTCGGCATGTGTGGTGATGTGATCTTGTAGGGCATCGTGGTATGTACCCATAAGAAGTAGACAGCTACCTTTGGCGCATCTAAGGTTGTTTTTGGGTTACATGTGCTTTTGTATATCTTTTATGCAAAATGAAGTAATTTTTTAGGTGTGTTGGTTTGTTTGAAAGTGTGATTTTGTTTCACCAGATGATTGGGTAATGAAATCTCGTGTGATGTTAGAGAATATGTGTGTAGTCTTTTCTTCCTTTTCAAAAATATGCTATCATCATCCAAACGAGATAGTTGGCAGGACGAGCGTGCATTTAAATATATTTCTTTCGTCCTTTTAATATTGGTCTGTGTTCTTTTTTGGATTATTCTATTATTGTTGGCAATGCCAAAAATAATATAAATTTAATTTACACTAAAAATATCTCAACTTTATATATTTACTTTAATCTAAGTATTTAAAAATACCTTTGTTAGGTTTTATTGAATTAGGTTTTAATGAGTTAGGTTTATTGCGAATGTTTCACTTTGCTAGCTCTTGTTAAAATACCTTCACTTGTGACTTGTCTTGTTATGATATTTTACAAGCTTTTGTTAAAATCATAAATAGAACAAATTTACAAGGAGTAAATCATTTAGAATTTAAAAGCAATCGTGGATATCACTTGTGGCTTGTTTCTTTTATGCTATTTTGCAAGTTCTTGTACTAAAATTTTTTCATTAGGATTAAATCATTTAGAAGCGATCGTGAATTTATTTTCATCGTGATGCAATAGAGACGAGGATAGATGATGATCGTGGAATTATCTTTTTCAAGAGAATAATGTGTACAATGAAATTTGGGTCGATGTGTGTGATTAGTAAATATGTTAATCGTGGATTTCTCTGTCACAAGAATAATGTAGATTATAATATTTGGGTCGATGAGTGCGATTAGTAAAGATGGATATCATTTCATTCAAGACTGCTAAAGATTAGTTAGATTTAGTGGAAATATTTGTTGATCACAAGTTTCGTGATTGAGTAGCAATTGTTTATGTTGCGTTGCATTTTGCTGGAATAATTAGTTGGGTTTTGCTGAATCTTTGGTGCAAATTCAGGATTTCCAAACCAAAAAGTAGTGATGGTTTACGAATAAAGATAAATTATTGTGGAATATTCTTCAAGTATGCTGCAAAGAGAATATAATCATGTAGTACTATTTTAAGGGTGTGGGAGCTTGGGGCAATTGTGATTTTGACTTGCTAATGGTGGTGAGAAACCATTTTAAATTACCTAAAAACACATTATTAATTTTCGTATGTGTGTAGCCATTTTCATGGTTCAAGTAAAAAGAAAATAGAAAACGAAACTATCATAAAAGTTAATTCTTGAATTCAGCTGAACAACCGAGCAAAATCCCAATATGTACGGAAGTTGAGATGATATTTATTCCTCAGTGTGGTATTTTGTACGCAATCATAAATCTATTAAAATTTGCATATTGATGAGGAAAAGCTTAATCAATGTATTTGGAAATGTGAATTGTAAAGAACAAGTAAAAAAAGAAAGATATGTGAATGTAAATTGCCAAATGTTCAAGGTTTACTATAAACTAGTTTCCAAGAATATCTACTATTAATATTTAATAGATTTTGTTGTTGTTGTTGTTGTTGAAAAGATTTAGAGGGTGTTTGGCTGAGCTTATAAGTTCCCCAAAAACAGTTTATAAACTGTTTTTAAATTAAAAAAATTTTTAAAATTGCTTTGGGAAGTTTTATGCTCAGCCAAACACCCTCTTAGTCAAATTTTATTAGATAAAATGAATTGATGATATACCTAGACTAATCAAAATTCAAAATTTTTAAATTTTATTGTAAGTTTAATTTTGATAATATTTTGGCCCAATAGGCCCAACCCACTAACAAGTCCTTCCCCGCGAAATTTTCGTTATGCTCTTACACAATTGGCGGGAAAAAGTACCTATTAGTTAATATGCTTCGTCAGTCAGTCGTGCGTGAAAACATTCCCCAACTGCGTGTTTCCACCCTTTGTCTCTGTCTGTGTAGAGAGATAGAGATAGAGATAGAGATAGAGATAGAGAGAGAGATAGAGAGAGAATGGAAGACGAGGTGATGGTGGAGGAGGAGTTTTCGGTGTGGAAGAAGAACACGCCGTTGCTGTACGACCTCGTCATCTGCCACTCCCTCGAGTGGCCGTCGCTCACCGTCCAGTGGCTGCCGACGCCGCCTGCGGATGAAGGCGGCGATTTCAGCACCCACAAATTGATCCTGGGGACCCATACATCCGATGATTTCCCCAATTTCTTAATGCTCGCCGACGCTTACCTCCCACGCGACCCCACCTCCGCCATTGAAGTCGACCCGAGAACTCCTTCGTCCCTAGGGTTAATACCGCAACGCCGATTTATTTCATTTTCATTCTATTTAGTGCACACTCCATTTTCTGTATGACCTCCAACTGTTTGATTCATTACCCACCGAAATGTTATACTAATTCTTTTGGGAGAAATTATCTTGTATGATTATGAATTTGTTGGATTTTTCTCTATTTGTTACAATATTAGGTATTTAATATAAGCAATGTCATCCTAGGTTGTTATTGACTCCTTAATTATGTTGATTATACACAGGTAGATATAGTTCAAAAAATTCGAGTAGACGGAGAAGTGAATAGGTCGCGGTGTATGTTACAAAACCCAGCTTTAATCGCTGCAAAGACCAATATCCCCGAAGTATTCGTGTTTGATACCACTAAGCAGCTGGAGGATGCCGATGATAGCTCCTGTAATCCAGACTTGAGATTGCGAGGCCACGATAAAGAAGGATATGGTTTGTCGTGGAGCTCATTCAACGAAGGATATCTTTGAGTGGTTCAAACGATTGCAAAATTTGCTTGTGGGACGTCTCTGCAATGCCTCAGGAGAAAGTGCTTGATGCAAAGTATACTTATGAGGTAACTTGTTATATTTGTGCCCTTTTGTAATGGATTCTTGTGCTGATACTAACCATCTTGCATATATTTGGGTTGCTAGCACGGCATTTTGTTTTGATCTAATGACACAATTTTTTTAACTAGCTGAGTTTTGTGAATGTTGTTGTAGGGGCATGAAAATGTGGTGGAGGATGTGTCGTGGCATTTAAAGAATGAGAACTTGTTTGGCTCTGTGGGGGATGACGGCAAGCTAGAGATTTGGGACTTGCGCACGAACAAGTTCCAGCACTCTGTTGTTGTACATGAGAAAGAGGTGAATGACTTATCTGCTGCATTTGTCTTGATCAGCTATCTTATGCGTTTTGCTTCCTTAAGTAATGTTTAATAGTGGTATGGCCAAACTATTTTTCCATAAAATTCCAGCTAACCACAAGAATCTGCCACATATTCAAGATTTTTTTTCTTTAATATAATTAACAAGAAAGCAAAACTGAGAATAGATGTTATAATGAAAAAAAAAGTATGCGCACATTATAAGTATGATACTTAACTAAGTGTTCCAGCTTGGAAAACCTCTTCTTTCCTAGAATTGAGGTGGACTTGTGCTTTTGTTCATACGACCCCATTCTATGCTGAGTTGGAGCTCATCTTCTATAACAGCTACCCAATGTATGAACGTAATTAGATGGACCACATATTTTCCATTGGCCCCTCTCCTTTGCGTTGGACTATAATCTGCTTTCTGTTCCTGCTTTAATGTTATTCAACCGCACTGCCTAACACCACTCGTTCCTTTTAATTTTAGGTGAATTATTTATCTTTCAATCCATTTAATGATTGGGTTTTGGCTACTGCATCCTCTGATTCTACAGTTGGTCTGTTTGATATGCGGAACTTGAGTTCTCCACTGCATGCTTTAAGCAGTCATGAGTAAGTCCTCTTACTACTAATATTATTCAGCCTCTTGAATAGGTACTTAACTTATATATTTAACAGTTCACGCAATCGGAGAATAAAATCGGTTTGCACATACTCCTTTGCTAAAAATACACGTGCACCTAGTTCATAGTCAATTGTTTCTTATGATCAGTATCTGGTACAAGAGTGCATTATTTAACCTTTGCACGAACAACATAAGAAAAAGAAATATCTCACTAAACAGAACTTACATTCTATGTTAAGATTCATGCAGATTATTTAGTCCCAAGAAAACTTCTAACTGGGTGCTTGCACTACCAATTATGAAATGGGTTTTGTGTAAATTTAACTTTGTGATTACTAAGTTTTCAATCAATAAACCAGATGACCCTACAAGATTAAGACGGTATTTGTTTAAGCTTATCTTAAATAGTTTAAATTTTTTAATGATTTATAAGATGTTTTAAAAAATTTAATATATAATATTTTAAAATTTTATAAGTTATCAGTGTTTAGATAATTAAACTTATTAGCTAGATAAAGAAATATAAGTTAGAAAATAAAATCATAGTTAGAAAAATAAATTTAAAAAGAGGTAAAGTTAATACAATATATATTGAAAATAACTAATCATAGTAAAGTCATTTTGATAAATTTATTATTGTTCATAAACTTATAAATAAATAAGTTGAAGTTGATGAACTTATTTAAGTTATTTGAGCTTATTCTTATAGTTTATAAATCATTTATGAATTTAACGTAACAAACACTTCTCAATAATTTATAAACTCACAAATAACTTCAAAATTATCATAAAAACTTATAAGTTCATCCAAATATCCTCTAAAAATGGTTAACAATATGGTAATCATTTGTAATTTAGTATAGAGTTATTTGCTTCTAAGTTATCGAACTTTCACCAAATTCTGGTTTTACATACTAACTTTAAAATTTATGTGATAGTTATCGAATTTTTGATTTGTTCTGGTTTTACATATGAATGTGATTTCGGTCAAAACTAACGCTAATATGGTAAGCTGAAAAATATGATTTGACGAAATCGTCCGATGATTAAAACGACATCGTTTTTATTAGCTAAAACGTTATTTTGGGTTGAAATCATACTTGTTCATCGTCCATATTAGTGTTAATTTTGACCGGAATCACATTTCATATAAAATCAAAATAAATAAAAAATCGATAATTATCACATAAACTTTAAAATTTATATATAAAAGCAAAATTGGACGAAAATTCAATAATTTACAGTAAATAACCTTCAATATATTTGTGAGTTACGATCTCTAAAAATCGTGTTATGCCTTTTTAAAAGACAAAGGATTTCTAGGTGGGGTCCAGTGGATCCGAAACCTATCAGGCGCGAAGTCCACACTTGCCCATGATTTCGTTTTCCCATAACCGTCAAGATCCGGGTCGGTGCGGTGCGGAGATATCCAAAATGGGAAACAGAACCCAATAGGAAACTTCCACGTGGCTCCCATCTGTCGTTCCATCCAACGGCCAGTTTTAAACCTAAACTGTAGTCTGTCTATATAAAGCGTGCCCTGTGTTTCACCAAATCCAAGAAAAAAACAAACAACAGCCGATTTCCTTCTGTCAAAAACGTTCCGACGAAGCAAAAGGGATCGTCCGTTCCAACTTCCAACTCTTCACTGTCCACACTGTCACAAACACACACACAGAGTTTAGGTGCTGGTTGCTGTAATAGTACGAAGTAGAACAAAAATTAAGGTGTGAGATCTTAATGGGGGCTTTGGATCATCTCTCCAACATGTTCGATTGCTCGAGCGGCCACTCCAAGCTCAAGAGGCGCAAGCAGCTCCAGGTATGCTCTCTTTCCCCCACGCACCTACAAACTGTGTCTGTTTGTTTTGCAAAATTTGGCCTGTAAATATCATGAGTTTTTTTCTTTATATAAATAATTTTACTGTACTTTGGAGTGTTTCTTGCTTGCTACGTAATTATTACCTGAGTAATTAAATTTTAGCGAGATGTTAGTTCATAATCATGCTATTTAATCAGTGAAGTATTTCAGAAGGAGATCTAGGATGGATCTGGGGTAGAATAAATAAGTTACTTGGTATTAGTTGCTGTGTTTTGTGGGATTTTTTATTTGATGATTTAAGTTAATTTATTCGTTGGAATGCATTTGTCGTTGGATTTGTCTCGAAATAATTGTGGCAACAGACTTAACATTTTCTAATGTATACATGTATATATATATGTATGTGTGTTTTGTAGATATTTTACAACCAATACTAGCTCAACAGTTGGTCTTCATGAGTTGAAATTAAATTAAATTAAATATTTATGGTTCAAATCCGTAACTAAATATATTTTTCTTTAATATATATCTTTATTCTATCGAAGTCACCCTAAATAAATGGATAATACATCGAATCTAGAGTATTTCACTTGATGTCGACATAAAAAATGCCGTCTCTGTTAGGATTTTAGACCTTTCTTCTGACAACTCACCCCAGGTTTTGGGATACCTTCTTCGGTCGCCATTAATAGTTTCTGGTTATTAATTATTCTTTTTTCAATAAATATTGTGTTGCTGTAATCATGTAATAAGTACTAATTTGTGACGTATTCCACCAGTAGGACACCTTCAAGGTTCGGGATTTTGAAATAATATGGTAAATTAGGACTATGTCTATTCGTTTTGGTGAAATAAGAGAATAAAATATGGGAGACAGAGAGAGTGTACCGCTACATATATTGCAAGAAGTGAGCATGAAGTTCAACATCGGGTAACTGAATTAATGAAAGTAACAAATTATTCAAATATTATGTTTTATAAGCTCTTGAAACATCTTATAAGTTCTTGGAGCTTATAAACTTTTAAAATAAGCTTAGCCAAACACCCTCTAACCCATGTTTGAAATATTTAACAAATTTGAGATCTTCTCGTCATAATATTCCAACAAACCTTTGTTAACCCTAAATTTATTGGAATAGGGAATAGTTGACAGGACAAATATATTAATGCACAATAAAGGTTCTATGGCCCGCCCACTCAATCCTCGAGAATTGGGCCAAGTCAGTCTGTATGTTTAGATCTGAGAAAAACATAAGGTTTCTTTGTCTAAGAAGAAACATAATATTATAAGAAGAAAGCACATAGTTTTTGCATATTGACTCATTCTAACTTAATGTACATTTATACTAGTCTAACACGGTTCTATACTACTATTCAATACTAATACATAAACTAGTAAGTGAACCATAGACTCAAAGATACGTTAAAAATTGAAATAAAACCTTATCATTTAATTTTGAAATGACAAAAAAGATGTTCACGTAGAACGCCTATAATATCATTCATAATTTAGGATAAATTTACCTATATATATAGATGTATATAATATTGTGATTAGTGAATAAAAATGATAGAGAAATAAAAATAAATTCATGTTAGAAAATATCCATTATTTGGCAACTCTAAAAATGATAGAGAAATAAAAATAAATTCGATCATTTGGGCTTTGAGCCCAATAAAACCGGTCAATACAAAGTGGAGTCATGCAAGAATGTTAACCTGCTCACTATATCTATATCTTTGAATCTTGAAGCATTAATCGATCTATCTCCGTCTCCAAACTTAAATTTTGACTAATTTCGTATTCCCTACTTTGTTTCGAGGTAATAATTTTACTATCTTTTTTATTGTGCAAAATCCTTTCCTTACACAGATCTCTTGAACTTCTTATTTTCCTTCTGTGAATTAGTTGCTTTTAGTGGTATGTAGTTTGAAGAGGCAATCGTAAGTTGCGATTTTTATTGTGGGTTCGATGCGAATTAGTGCAATTTGATTCTAAGTTTGGTTTTAGTTGAAGAAAACCAAATCTAAGTATTGAGCTTCAGCTTTTTGAATTTATTGTGAGTCGTAATTATGTAATCCGTAATCTCGGAAAGGGTTTTGAGAAAACTTGGTGATGGGGTATGAGTTTCTTTAGGATGAATTTATTTTGAGCTATATGGTTAAATTGATTGCTCAATGTTCTATAATTTGTAAATCTCACACGGGTTTTGATAAAAATTGGAAGGAGGAGAGAGCGCAATGGCAGTCCATGACGATTCGAATGGACGTAAAAGAAATCCAAATGATGCATCGATGAGATACCGACTTTCAATGTCGAAAATATGCGAACAACACAAGAGTTATCAATTATTGGTTTGCTCATTACCTTATTTGTGTTACCATTTTGCAATTTTGTTTTCATTTAATGTAATTATACGTTCTAATTTTGAATATTGATTGCAAACATATTGATTTCGCTTAAATTCTCACCATTGTCCTTTTCCTTTGTTGCACCGCACGCTTATGTCCATCATAGGTGGAGTGGTTGCGGAATTATGGGATACACGGCCTTGACGGGATTTATTTTCTATTTCGTTGTCACGGTCACATTACTCTTAGGTCGGCCGCAAAGACCGGTTTTTCTGCTCATTCTTTTTCGATATTGGAATCGATTGTCTTTGATGGCATTCTAGGCGGACTTTGGTAATCTTTAACATATCTTTGTCTTGTTTATGTAATTCTTGAGGTGAATGTGTGACTCGCTTATGCATATAGATGTGTTGCATTCTTGTGATATGTGCTTTTATGAGCGAAGTGGTTTTGCGGTTTAGACTTTTCTAATTGATCTAAGAAAGAATGGGTTCGTCAGATAGACTTTGAATATCGTATGATTCGTATCGCTACACATACCGAGGATCACTGATATGTTGTGTAAGAGCAAACGAAGTCTATGATATAGGTCATAAAAGAATTCAACTGTCCCTTTGTGAATTGGAATGTTGTATCTTGTTTGGATGCGTCTTTCATGATTATCCGTCTAACCATGGTGTTATCTTGACTTCTTTCATGATTATACGTCTAACCATGGTGTTATCTTGACTTCTTGCAGTCGTTCGTGCTATTCTGGACGTATCCTTATTCTTTCTCTTTGATCTAAATTTGCTAGCTTTTAACCAACTGAGTTAAATCTGTGGGAGCAACTCTTTTTCTTTCTATTGCTCTTCATGCATTAGACCCTAACAAAGTTACTAGAACAAAATCATATTGCTTGATTGCATCAAGTGTTAAACTGGTTTTGATCTCTTGGCAATCAGGTATTGTTTCACACACACACACACATGTATGCTCATGTCTATTTATGCAGATCAATTCATTTTCTATTCCAATCGTTACTTGTTTCCTTGACATCGAGAAAGATTTGCCTATGATATTGTTCATATATTCTGAGGAATCTATCATCACGTTGAGTTGTGCAATGAAGAACTGAAGCAAGAAAAAACAATTGAGTTCTGATTTAGGGATAAGAACATCAACTCCCCCCTCCTTTATTCTGGATTTTGCCAATTTAAGATTTTTGTTGTAGAAATCAGGTATTGACTTATTATATTCCCTCAAGGATGCGTGATATGGCCAACAATTTATGACAATGGGTTTATTAGCTTTGCTATTCTTCGTATAGAAATTGTTAATTACAATATTCAACAAAAAAGTTGTACCATTTAGAATTATGAGAAGACCAGAAAAACTTTCTATACCTGCTTTTAGGTAACACAACAAAAAAAAAAATTCACAAGACTATTGTAGGCTTGTAGCCCTTCACTTATTTATTTCTCTAAAATGGTATTTCATCGTCTGAAAAATGTCACCATCAATAAATGTCGTGGAAATCGCAACCGTATAAAATGGTATATGATTCACAACAGAGGAATGCAACTCCTCAGATGAGAATTTTACAAGTGAAAAAGGTTATAGTAAATTTTCATGACTACAACAGCACTATATTTTCTATACACAATTTAACAGACTTCTCCCATATACCATAAATTCAAATTGAGTAATTGCTCGGTTGATCCAAGAATATGCTTTTGCGAGCAATCAATGCTCCCGTTTTCTGCTATCCATTCAAAAAATTTCACACCTGCATTTTTGGCGTAGGAAATTACAACATCTTATGGAATAGATTTGTTGATGTTCTATTTTGTTTGGATTAGGATCTTGATTTGTTTCATAGATCTCTTCTCATCGGATGGTTAGACACATGACTCACTCTTTTGCTGTTTTTTGAGCAAATTTTTAGTTTTCCTATCTTACTTTTACCGTATATTTTCGTGTAAAGATCTGAGAGTGGTGGAGAGATAATTTAATCTGTTTACTAATGCGCGGCGTATGGCTCCAAAAAGTCACTTCTAATAAACAGGGAACACGACAAATACAACTGTTAATCAATTTATAAATCATGAGATTCCCTTTACGAAAATAATTTTTCTATATACCGCTTGGCCGCTGCAAAAGGGCACGGCATGATTAATTATTATGCTAAAAGCAAGTCCTCGTACTTTCTAGTTCACCCTTTTTTTTTGCTCTTTCACTCCTCATATATTTAATTGTAAATATAGTTATTTTGAGGAAGTCGGAATTAAGTTTTATGTATGTTAAATTTTGTATCTAATGGATTTAATTTGACCACAAAAAATTAGGGACTCAACTAAAAAAAGTGAAAATACGAAGGCTCGATTTTAAATCACCACACACATAGAATTCCAATGAAAATAAAATAAAATAAAATAAAATAAAATACAGTAACTATGCATGCTTCATTCCTAATCATTTGAACTTGTATATTTCGTATAGTTGGGCTACATCATATGTTGATGATTAAAATAAAGAAACAATTAAATACAAGTTAGTATTCTACGCCACTGGACCCTCTCCAAATTCATTTTTCAAGCCTATATTTATAATAGCATCCTAGTTTGTCTAAATCATCAATTTGTAATTTAAAAAAAGAAAGAAAGAATCAATTTGCATCCCCCACTTTTATTAGATTCACTTTACTAGGCAAGAAAAGTCTCTTTTTAGACTATTCAGCTTCATTTAGATTAGATTTAACTCTTTTGTTTGCCACTTGCTCAACATATTTAGAGGGTGTTTGGTTGGGCTTATAAGCTCCCTAAAAATAGCTTTTAAGCTCAACCAAAAAACAGGTTATAAGCTGTTTTTGGGAGCTTTTAAACTCAACCAAACACCCTCTTAATATTCATAGTTGGGGGCCATGTGATATGCTCAATTGGAGAACAATAATACTTCCACTTTTATTTTATTTTTCTCCTCCTTTTTTCTGAAAAATAAAAAAACTAGAACTTTTTCTGAAGATCCACTATCAAGAAAATGCTACATAGTATCAAAACTATGAGAGGTGGAGAGTAAAAGATGTAAAAGAGTCTAAGATAAGACTATGACCCAGTAAAATGGCCAATTGGAATAGTAAAACCAAAGTCCACATCCCAATGCTGACCAAAAGAGGAAGCAACATCCAAATGCAACTCTCTCTCTCTCTGATGTTTACATTTTGTCCACAAGTCCCAAATAATTATGCCAAATACTAATCTATATACCAAGTGTAGCCTAATAATCATGTGCGAGGAGCATCATCATCTGTAAAAAGAGAAAAACACAGAAACAAGAGCTTGAAAAAATCTGCAAGCTTACACCTTGGAGTTTCTTGCCAGATCATGGCAAACATTAAATATTTGCTCATGGCATAAGATTATATTTGCTCATTGCCACATCGCATGATACTTCACGTTTGAGAAACAAGATTCCAAAAAAAGGAAAGACATTGTGAATAGAAAATACAGTCGACAACACATCAAAAACGAAACAAACAAGTTCTGGTGCCTTGTTACCTGGAGACTAAACCTAAGAAAGCTTAAAACCGAAAGATTAGTCCTCTCCTCGAGTTCTGCTAGCTATGCTCTGATCCTTCCGCTTTACAACACGTATTATATAAGAACTACTGTACACGAAACCCAGGATATAGCTCTAGCTTATTAGAATTTAGAGGGAGGTGATGGGACTGATCTCAAGATTGAGGATGGAAATGAGCAGAATGCTCGTTCTCAACGGTGAGATTGCCCCTGTTTACAACCTCTTCAACTAGCCACTGCAGCGCGCGAGCCTGCTGACAAAATATACAAAAGCAACATTGTGTTTAGACAAGACAGACGAGGGAATGCAAGTTTCCGTAGGCACCATTACTATTTATGATCCACTAGATAACAAATCAACACTTAGGGGCATCAGAAGATATTTGACACGAAAAACAATTTTGGGCATTAGCTATTCTTAAACCAGAAAACTTAGCATAATATGCTTTTGACTCAGCAGAAACTAAGACAAAACTTTACATGCACAAATTTGCTATTCGCTATGTCAACTATACACACTACTATATTTCCATTCGCCTCGAGACAAATTAAGCATCCAAACTAGTCTCTCAACGGTTCGTTAGGTACCATTCATGCGAGCCATATGCTTCTCCATGTGATCCTTACCAAAATAGAAAGGTACACTAAACATTGCAAAATTCTAGTGTTCTTTCCTCGTTCATATAAATGTATGGATAATAAAAGTATGAGAAACATGGATCTACCCTACACACACATATAAGGAAAAAGATCGTAACCATACTGCACAAGGAGACATGAAATATCACACTATAAAATTATGAAAGACGCATTATGGTAAATATAGACTCTTCATCACATGTAACCTAAATATATATTGACAATACCAACAACTTTTACAAAATAAGCAAAAAGAGATATGCAGGGCAAGAAAGCGTGACTGGTTTACAGGCAAGCAAATAGCCGGAGATGGAAAGCATTACTATTTTCCAGCTAAACAACTACTACAATAAGAAAATATGCTAACCTACGGAAAGTGATATAAATTAGAGAAGACAAAGATACAACAGAGAGGTTCTTAAGAAGGTGAGCTGAAAACAAAGAGGCATATACAAGTTTACCTTTTCTTTTACAGCCATTGGAGGCATTGACATTAGAAAGAAGGTTAACATTGCCGAGTCCAGAATCAGGGAATTCCTCGGGATCAGAATTTTGATTTCCCGAACATGGAAGATTGTCGAACCCACAATCCCCAAGTCCTTGTCCATTTAACCCACCTTCTGATCCAGGATGAATGCAGTGAAGCGGATCATTACGTTGCATATTACATGAATTAATCATGTATCTTCCTGGAAGATTATGATTCGCCATGTTTTGCAAACATCTCCACTCTTGTTTGACTTCGGTAAGGAAAGAACCAATTTCTCCTCGATCCTCCCCTGATGTCCACAAGCAAGCACTTAAGTCGAGCAACCTCCGCCTCCAACAACGCCTGTCCCTGGAGCCTCTTCATTAGCTGCTGATTTAAAGCCCTCAACCTGATAACCTCATCCTCCAATGATGCAGCCCTAGCTTTCTTCTTTTCCCTGTACTTACGTACTGCTTCACGGTTGCCCAACGGCCTCTTTTTAGATTTCTTATCCACCGACTCAGCAGTGTTATCACTGGGGTCCTGACCTTCACTAGCAGATGGCATAATTTGGGTGTGGACATGAATACATGTATGCGTGTGGGATTGATCAGGGCCCGATGGGTTGCAAGCATGGGCATGTGTGCAGGCTTGTGTTCGACCAAGACCATCAGTGTAAGCCTCTGTTCGACCAAGAGCATCATTGCAAGACGGCGTTCGACCAAGAAACTCATCTATGTCGAAAGAGCAACTGCTCTGAGCATTAGTTATGTCCAAGCATGATAACATTGGGTCAGTTGGGAAATCAAGCTCTCCATCATCCATTTTAGCAGATATATACTGTTGCAACAAAACCAATACTCTAAATCTTACAGAAAAATATAAATCTGACCGCCTTCCACGGATACTGAGTCCCCTACTCATTTTCAGCAAAATAAGAACAAAACCCTAGCCGAATAAAATATAACAAAATTTCACAAAATTGACAAAATTAGCAGCGAATTAATTTCTATTAACGTGAACCAAATGAAACACTCCAATAATTCCACGCCAAAAACCTACGTGCTGTAGGCTACCATGTCAAAAATCAAAATTAAGGAAAAATTAAAACCCGCTCACTTCAATTTCAACTAAAATCTACCCTTAACGAGCACAAGGAAACGGTGAAAGTCTGTAGATAAAAGTTGAATTACGATCAACCACCCACAAAAACTAACGCAGTTCCGAAAAAATTAAGAAAAGCAAACAACATATCGGGAAGGAAAAGAAAACAACTTACAATCAAGTGATGAATTTCAACGCAACCTTCAAAAAGTGAATCTTAGCGCAAGAGGCACGACGCGGAAATTGGGGGTGAGGAGGGGATTTGTAGAGGCGAAAAGCAGCCCCAAGAAAAGGGCTGAAAAGAGCTTTAAAGAAGATACAAATGGCGATAACTTAATGGAGGAAAGAAACGGGACGATTTATAGGAGCCATTGATCCAGATTCCTCAAATTCCAGACAGCTGAACAGATGCGGTCCAATTTTACTGCAATCTTTTATTTATACGAAAATTTTGACATCGTTGATTGCGAATCACTAAGCTTTGATGGCTTTCTTATTTTGTTCTACTGTTTTGTTACACTTTAGTTTCCCCAATTTTTTTCTTAAAACTCTTTGATACCCATTTTAATAAAAATTATTTAATATATTATAAATAGAATAAAAATCTAATATTAATATAATATTTGTTAAATTAGTAATAGATCGTGATAAAATATATAAATAAATAGTATTGTTGAAAAAATAAAATAAAAAATTGGACTAGTTTTTATAAATGAAAGCGAATTTATTTTGACGGATGTACTATTTTTTAAAAAAGAAAAAGAAAACGAAGAGAGTATAATAGTAGGAATAGGTGACTCGATTTGTTCTACAAAATCGTATAATTTAGTTTTAATTGTATACTAATTTAGTACAGTAAATTATTAATATGATGGTAAAGAGAAGGTGTATGCATAGATTATCTTCGCATTTTTCTATTGTTTTCTAGAACGAATATGGTGGCTGTAATGTGATTACTGATTGGTGGTTGCATTACTAAATTAGGAAAGATGTTTTAATTAAGACTTATTAGGGATGTCAATAGGTGGATTTTAACCGGATCGATCCAGAATCGCTCAATAAACAGCGATTCTGGTTTCGGTTCCAGACCTGCTTTAGACCCGAACCGTTTAGATCTATAGTTTGTTGATCTGGTCCGATCCGGATATGGTTTCAGTTACAGAACAAATACTTATTTATTGGTTCCAGTCCAATTAAAATCC
The DNA here is from genome assembly GCA_036937905.1 of Salvia rosmarinus. Taxonomy (NCBI): domain Eukaryota; kingdom Viridiplantae; phylum Streptophyta; class Magnoliopsida; order Lamiales; family Lamiaceae; genus Salvia; species Salvia rosmarinus. Next base: position 236,945 of record JAODLM010000047.1, on the reverse strand, counting down.
GTTTTTTGACAAGCCTAAGTTTAAATAGGCTTATCAATGAGCTAGTTTTATCCATATCGATCTGAAATCACTCATAGCCAATTAAATTATAAAGCAACGGTTTCTGTTCTAGTTATGATTCTGATTATAGACCCGCTTAGATCTAGACCGCCTAAGACCTATAGTTGATGGTCTGGATCCGATCAGGATCCAGTATCTAATGGGTCGGTTCTGAACCGCAACCGTAACCATTACTTATTTATTGGTTATGGTCCGAATAAAACTCACTCATTGACATCCATAGAGCTTGTTATTTGGAAAATGAGAATTTTTATTTTTAGTTGTAATTTTAAAATGTCGTGGAGTTTAAATATTATATCATCTTTTATTTTGTACAATTACTATATACATATTTCATCTATCTCCAAAATATGATTATGAAAATATTCGATGTGAATTTTAATAAAAATTATTGAGTATACCTTGAGTGGAGTTGTAACAGCCCGCTTTTCCAAAGGACGGATTAGCAGGGACTATTACTTGGAACGGGAATTAAGAAACGTAACAAGGACATGGAACATCAAATTGTGAGACACATATAAGGAATATTTCTTAGAATTTCCAAAAGATTAGGATTTGACAAACATAATATATAAATGACTTAGTATTCTCAGCAATGGAAAACATGTGAATACACATATGACGATGTGCACTCAAGGTACTAACTTTCAGCGACAAAAGAATTCTATTGCTCAACATTGCTCCATCGCATCACCAGCTCAACCTGCACATTTAAAAACAAACATGCAGGGCTGAGTACAAGAATGCACTCAGTGGACTCATGCCAAAAACATTTTCATCTTTAAATTACACTGCCCCATCAGTAACCCACGAGGTTTTATTTGAAATACTCGTGCTTACTAAACATTTTCTTGCATTTTCATAAATCGTCTGGCCAGACATTTTCTTTGTATGTATGATCCATATCCTTTCATTCCTCATATAACATCATCCTGATTCCTGAACGCCGTAGAAGGAGGCCTCCCTCTACGTCGCTGTGACCGGCCGTGAATTGTACTTACAGCACACAGTCAACTTGAGTGTACACGTTAATCCAGGCTATAAAGCACGGGATCCGAATTGCTTCCATGAATTGGAGCGACCCAACAACTTTTCTTTCATTCATTGTCATGAACCAACACATTGATAGGATACATACATAAAAACATAAACATTTTGGGTAGGTAATTTCATAACATCATTTCATCATCATTTCTCAAAAGAGAAAGCGTCATAAATAAATACTTTTCATTTTGAAGAAAACATCATAAATAAAGCATTTTATCCTTGAGGATAAGAAAAGAAAAGCCCACCTTAAGAATTGACCTTCTTGACATACATGATAGTGATCCTTTGTCGTTTTCATTTACGTCCACGTTGGACCTTGTCAATGTAAGAAATATAATTTAATACATCATTCATTTTTTTTCGAGAAGCAACGTTAAGATTTAACGAATTCGTTATTTTTTTAAAATCTTAGAGTTTCATGATTTTCGTTATCGGTACGACTTAGTTAACAATCTATACTTCGTCTATTAGATTCGTCTCGTCATGACGATAGGCGATACTTCGTCGTTGCATTCTTTCATTCCATAAATGTTTCTCCACGTCGTTTCGTATAATTTATGAATCCTAAGTTCATAACTAATCTTCGTCGTTTGTTAACGCGTATCGAAAATTCCGAGTTTTAATTACTCATCCATAACCAATATTTCTTCGTCGCATTTCTCACCTCACACGTCCCATATTTTCTATTTAGAAAATAATATCGATACTACACGATTAATAAGAATTTCTCTTACTTCAATCGTCTTCAAATAATCATTCTATAAACTTGAGTTACTTAGAAACAATATTTCTTAAGTATCTACTTGACATAATCAACTCATTAATTAAATCTATGATTTAATTAATTAAATCCATAATTAATCTTAATTAAATGGATTAAATAAAATCCAATAATATTTGATTAATCAATCAAATTAATTTAATTTATCTTAAAAATCCACTAATTAGGATTTTATTCCAATCATTCCTTACATAAAGTTCATCTCATTACATACATAATCACTTAAAAGAATAATTCTCGTGTGTGTGTGTTGGCCTAGTGGTAGAGTGGTTAATGCCCGAGGCCAAAGGTCTCGGGTTCGAGTCCACCGTGACGCAGCCTTTAAAATTTATGTATTAAATTGACCAAAAAAAATAAAAAAATAAAAATAAAAGAATAATTCTCAAATTATTCCTTAGCATAATTAATTAATTATGTTATTAATATATATATATATATATAGACTTTATTCAATCTCATGAGTTTAATTAACTCACTATAATTAATTGGTCTTTAGATTACTCTTTAATTAAAGAGTCCATCATTCATTTAATCTAGGGCCCAATATTAAAATAAATCTAAGTCCACCTCAAAAATTAAGTAAAGTTCTATGTCAAATTAATTCAAGAGTCCTTCCATTAAATATCAAAGCCCATAGCTATTTATTCTAAATGCCTATCTTCATTTAATTCTAAGGCCCACATTAAAATAATTATAAGCCCACCTTAGAATTAATTAAAGCTCATATCAATTTATTCAAGAACCCATGGCCATTCTATTATTCTCGGTCCATTTACTAATTCCGAGGCCATATTAAATTTTATTTCGTGCCCGACTTTTATATCTAGCCCGTAATCAAAGCCCGCACACAATTAATTTCAGCCTATTGCATTAAATTAAAAAAATAAGCCCAACTTAACATATTTCAAACCACAACATTTGGCCCAAACCATTTAAAACAAAAGGCCCAACACTCAAGCCAAGGCCCAATAAGAATTAACTTAAAACTAAGCCCTAGCACCCCCCAATCTCCTATCTCCCTCACTCTCTCTGCTCCCACATACAGACACACACTCACACATCTCTCTCTCTCTCTCTTCAATCTGCCGCCACCGCCGTCTCGTCTCCGGCGAGCTATGGCGGCCGACGCCTCGGTGACCCCTCGTCCATCTTGCCCTTTCTTCCGTTCACTCAACACACACACGTACGCGACTGTCGCCGCCCTCCCATGTCCGGCGAGACCCCACGGCAGTCAAGCCGTCGTCGGCGAGCCTCACCGCCGCCATTGCGGCCTCATTCCCCTCTTCCTTCCTCTCGGTTCACTCACGAACCAACACATATACACACTGCGCACATCTCCTCTTTCTTCCTCGGCCAGATCGCCGCGCCGTCGCCACCTCCGGTGGACGGTCGCCGTCGCGACCTCAGACCCATCTCCTCTCGGATCTCTCGCTCTCTCTCGATCCGTTTCGCTAACGAACACACACACACATGCACATGATCTCTCTCTGCGATACACAAACACACGCACACGCTGCCGCTCCCGCCACCGCACCGCCGTCTGGTCGCCTTCCTCCATTGCCGTCGCTTGAGTTAATGGCCGAGCCATAAGTGGCTCGGTCCAAACACTAAAATTCTTGGTTCAACTCTATGACTACAGTTCCTAATATCTTTTCATTTTTTTTTTTCATGAGGTCCTGTATACTTAGCTAAAAATACCATCTGTACACCATTGTAATTCGAGTGTTTGCTATGGTTCTGTAAACTTATTTTATAACCTATGCGATATGGAATTATACATGTGGTGCCTTGATTCAATTTAAATTCCATGTGTTTCTGCTACTGGGCATGTAAATGGAATGCATAAGAATTATAATAGAAAGAATTTGGATGATATTGAACTCGAACGAAGCAAATTTAACTTCTCACTGTGATTTTTGTTGAATGGAGATTGTTGCGCTTTTATTTTTGTTGTTGGTTTTCTTTAATGGCAACAAGTTTGAAAATGAGAATGAAGAAGTATGGGTTGATTTATTGAGAGAAAATGGAGATTGTATAAGAGTTTTCATAGGATTCTTTGAGTGTAATGATGAGGTTTGAAAAGAGTGAGCATGTAGTGAAAAGTTGAAGATTTTATGGGATTTGAAATGATGGGTTGTGATGTGACAATTTATCCAGTGCAAAACATCTGGTTCGATTCGTAACTGTATTCGTTTAAATTTTCTCGTTCAAAAATAAAATCGAACGTCGACGATTATAAATTTTTAATAATCGCTCTAATATCCGATTTAGCTAAATAAATTAATAATTCAAGGTTTTAAATTTCTCGTATATTACATTAATCGAAATCATTATTCGATAATTAAATATTTCAAAAATTCAGCGAAACCCTAAATTACGAAATTAATTATCGTAATTAGATTTTTAATTCTTCGGGATATTACAGGAGTAAAGATTCCACATTAATGTAATACTCCCTTTGTCCCCAAAAATTATTTATGAGAAACTTCGGTGTGGGTTTTAGTAAAAATTGTGGAGTGTTTTGTGAGTGGAGTAAGAGTATTATATTAGTGTAATATTAAATTAGTAAGTTGTAGATAGGGATATGGATGGACCGTGAGTAATAAAAAGTGTAAATAAGTGGTGTTGTTGATGATAAAAAGAAATAATAGTGAGTCATAGATGGTAAAAAAATATAAATAAATTATGTTTTTGAGAATAATAAATGGAGAGTATTTTGTGGAATAGTTTATCTATATAAAAAAGGAACAAATTTGGGAGATGTACCAAAAAGGAAAACTATGAACAAATTTTGAAAACGAATTAACTATTAGATTAATTAGTGATGAACTATGAATAGTAAAACATATAAATAAATTATGTTGGTAAGGATAATAAATAAAAATAATGATGGACCATTAATGATAAAATATATAAATAAAAAGTATGATCGAGAGTAATATGTAAGAAATATTTTTGTGAAGTAATTTATATAATTAGAAAATGAATGAATTTGAAGTATTAAAAAATATTAGGAACAAATTTTGAGAATCAGGAAATATTTTTAAAAAAATGGTGGATATCGTTCACCACCAAATAATTCCTACAATCCTGCTAAGAATCAAGATTATTATAACAATAAATAGGGTCAAACCACATAGAACGGATTGCTGGATTTAATTTCCTAAAGATCGAGTTTGATGTAGCCACCACGCCTTAAATTGGAGAGAGTGGTAATTAACTAAGGAAACAATTAAATATAACTCAAACAAATAAGAAATAAATCAAGATAAAAGAGATTTGGTTCAAATAAATCCATACTAGTTACTATCTCTAATCATGGACGCAATATATATTAGTTCTCATGGACTAACCAATTATAGGATATCGTGAGTGCAGCAGATATACCCCAATTCATACGTGCTTTATCGATAATAAGCAAGAAATGTTGAACTAATTATTTCTCTTATCAAAACACAACCTAGTTGGAAACGTCAAAACTAAATTTAATGTTCTAATAGCTTTAAGAATTGAATGAACCCAATTTAGATAAACTAACTAAGAACGTAAGTAATAATTAGTCCACCAATTTATTCCTTACTACTAATACGATAACATTGCCACTAATTAGCCCTATTCCAACAATTACGGATTGGGGGAACCAATTGATACTAATCTGGATTAATCTAAGGCGATCAGACTTAAGAAAATCAGATTAAAATTCTCTACTCATGGAACAAATCAAAATCCAATTGAATTAATTAAACAACAAATTAGATCTAACAGATATTGAACTAGTGTTTCATTATTCTAACTGAATCAAGAAATTTAGCCACTCAAACAGTCAAACTATCAAATAAAACTCAATTGAATAATACAGAGACATCAAAATCACTAAAATAATGAATTAAAGTAATTAAGAAAAATATCACCAGTAATTCCAATCCGAAAAAACAAAGCCACGAATATCAATCTCAACTCCTAGCCAAAGGAAAAGTAAAGCTCTCCATGAAAAAATAAAACTAGCTTCTCCAAATGCAAGTTAAAAAATCCACTAATAGTTAAACTCCTATCCTTTCCTCCTACTGCTGCTCACGTCCAGACGCCTCTCCCCCAATATATGATAAGAAAGTCATTTAGGAACAAAAGTTATCCAATCAAAGTCAATCCCTCTCGTTAAAACCGTCAACTCCTATAATTAAGGAAACATAATATTAAATAATTCTTAATCCTAATCTCTTCCTAAAAGCTGTCGACTCCCCTCTTCTCTCCTTTGATAATGTGATAATCCCTCCTTGTCATCTAAGCCACGATGCCAACTTTTAGAATTTATGGGCTAATACAAAACCCAAATTTTTCTATTTTGAAGTCCATTTAATTCTTCATCTTTTTAGATCTTCTATATTTGCATTAAAATTCTCTTCGTTTTCTTCTTTCTTTCACTCGATTTCCTCAACATCAATCTCTTTATATTTTCTACACAAAATAACACTTAAAATACAATTTAAATCCAACAAAACATATACTAATCCAATAAATATGAACAACAAAATACACATATTAAAAAGTAGATTACTAAAAAGATATGTTTAAATTATAAAATTATATTGTCTTAGTGTACACGTCGAATGTGAAAATTGGACGTTATGATCACCATACATTTAAAGATGGTACTGTAATTAAAATGTTTCTAAAATTCCGTGGCCGAAAAATATAAATATGTGTAATGACTGTGATTTAGTTATTTTCCGTCAAATATTGATTTATACTAACTTACTATGGTGTGGTTGGATGCTACATTTCAGTTACAAAAAGTGTAGTTCAAAAAAATGTGGTTAAAGAAAAATCATGATAGAAATAAGTAAAATATTCGACTATCACATCAGACCTACAATTATTAGGCTCTACCTAGACTATGTTTTTGTCACATTCTCATTGTTTATGTAGGTTTGATGCTGCACCACTCCTACATTGCATCTCTCTTCCTAATCGGTTGTAATTAACTTAATTAAAATCACAATAATTGAAGGTCCAATAAATCGAATGAGAATCCGGCGATTTCACAATTTACCATGTATCACCATTCTGAAGAAAAATATAATATAAGAAACTACAGCATCAAATTTACCTATTTATAGCCAATACCAAATCAACACTTATTATGCATGGAAAAAGTATAAAATATCAAAGAAACTTTTTGGACTTCCTTGTCCCGAAAAACCTCAACCTTCTGTCTCGAAGCTCGAACAGCCCAACTTTGCATCATGAGTTTCAGCTCTATTTTTTTCACCTTTCTATGTTCTTAACCCACCTCAGACCTTTTCCTAGCCTAGCTCAATCCTAATTATGGCTGGGACCGTCCCAAATCGGGCCTGACCAATTTTATCGGCTCTAATTTTACCCTCAGATCTTCAAAACCCAAGCTTGGGAAGAAATTATTGGAACAAAACAGTATATCAATCTTAATTTTACAAATATTTGGTTGACTGCGAAGCTGACAACTTAACATTTATGAATTTTATTTGTCCATCCAATATAGAACTACTCCAATAGCATACACTAACTTTGCCATACGTGTGCTATCCGAAGTTTCCAACTACTCCGTCGTCCATCACTGTTGTGGGCCCCCAAATTCCCAAGCCAAACTCAGATAACTGATGAGGAAACAAAGGACACTGAATCAGTAGCCATGCATCGAAGATTTTAAGATTAGTAGCTACTTGCATTCTGACTTCTGAGTACCTGTGCTTCTAATTCATGAATATTCCAAGACTTGATGTGTATATGAATGACATATTCGTTGTGTTAGGTGGTTTAATGCTTCAGCAATCCGAGTAGCTATACCTAATCTTGTTTCCCATGTCAACAACAACACAGTGTTCCTTAGTGTTACCTGCTTCAAGAATGAAGTCCACATGAGGTGATGCAGTGAGAACTTGGTATGAATTTGAGACAAAAATAAAAATTGTGAAAATCCTCATTCAAACTCACCATGTAGATTATCTTCAAGGTCCCTCGTGGCATCAAATTATAAAGGGAGATCAAAGCATCATCACATAAATCCCAAGCAAAGGCACGATTCTTGTGTGCAAGTGCAATCCTTCCATGATCTTCACAGCAACTGCTTGAAGAACTCCCTTAAACACACAATTGCAACCTCCTCTCGCAATAAGATTGCCTGTTCCAATTCACATTATTCTCGAAAGGTTGTTAGAGACCATTCATCCGAGCCATGTGCTTCTCCATGTCATACTCACCTAAATAGAGAAGTGCATTAAACATTGCAAAATTCTAGTGTTCTTTCGTCATTCCATAATGTATGGATATTAGAAGTTTGAGAAAAATGGATCTACCCTACACACATAGAAATAAAAAGATCATATTATAGAACGGGAACAATATTGCACAAGCAGACGTGAGATATCACACTGCAAAATTCTGAACGACACATTATGTCATTGGACATGTAGCCTAAACCTCTATTAACATTACCAACAACACAAGCAGTCTACAAAATAAGTAAAAAGGAGATATGCAGGGCAAAAAAATAGTGAATGGTTTACAAACGAGCAAATAGTGTGAGGTGGAAAGCATTAGTATTTTCCAGCTAAACAACTACTAAGATAAGAAATGATGATAACCTAAGGAAAGTGATATAAATAAGAGAAGACAATGATACAACAGAGGTTCTTATCAAGGTGTTCTAAGAAGGCAAGCTGAAAAGAAAGAGGCAGATAAAGGATTACCTTTTCTTTTACTTCCGTTGGAAGCATTGGCATTAGAAACAAGGTTAACATTGCCGAGTCCACAATCAGGGAATTCCTCGGGATCATAATTTTGATTTCCCGAACACTGAAGATTGTTGAACCCACAATCCCCAAGGCCTTGTCCATTTAACCCAGCTTCTGATCCAGGATGAATGCAGTGAAGCGGATCATTATGTTGCATATTACATGACTTAATCATGCATCTTCCCGGAAGATTAGGATTCGCCATGTTTTGGTAAACATCTCCACTCTTGTTTGGCTTCTGGCAAGGGACTGCCCTTGATGTCCACGAGCAAAGCAAGCACTTAAGCCAAGCAACCTCCACCTCCGACAATGCCTGACCCTGGAGCCTCTTCAATAGTTGCTGATTCAGAGCCCTCAACCTGATAACCTCATCCTCCAGCGATGCATCCCTTGCTTTCTTCTTCTCCCTGTACTTACGTACAGCTTCACGGTTTCCCAATGGCCTCTTATTAGATTTCTCATCCACCAACTCAGCAGCGTCATCACTGGGTTCCTGACCTTCACTAGGAGAGGGCAAAATTTGTGTGTGGACATGAATACATGTATGCCTGTGGGATTGACCAGGGCCCAACGGGTCGCAAAGACCAGCAGCGTAAGTCTCTGTTCGACCAAAAGCATCATTGAAAGACTGTGTCCGACTAAGAAACTCCTCTTATGTCAAACGAGCAACTGCTCTGAGAATTAGTTACATCCAAGCATGAAGACATTGGGTCAAATGGGAAATCAAGCTCTCCATCATCCATTTCTCAGCTATCAACTGCTCCAACAAAACCAATACACTAAAGAAAAATAAACTGAGTCCCCCACTACTTTTTTAGAAAAATAAAGAGCAACCTAGCAGAAGAAAATACAAAAGGTTTACAAAGTTGGCTATACTAGCAACGAAACAATTTCTATTTAACGGGAACCAATCGAAATATGCTAGGAATTGTAAAGCGAATTCCACGCCGAAAAACTACGCTCTGTGGGCTACTATTTAAAAATCAAAATTCAGGAAATATTAAAACCGCGCACTTCAATTTCAACTAAAATCTGCCCTTATCGAGCAAAAAGATACGATACAATTCATTAAATACAAGTCTAATTACGATCAACCACGACAAAAAACTAACGCAGTTCCAAAATATCAATAATAGCAAATCGGGAAATGAAAATGACTTACAATCAAGTAATGAGTTCCACAACCCAACCTTCAAAAATATTGAACCTTGCAGCGCAAGAGCAAGCGGCACGACGCGGAAATTCGGGTGAGGACGGAATTTATAAGGGAGAGAAAGAAGCCTAGGAAAAGGGCTAACAAGAGCTTCAATGAAGATACAAATGGCGATTAATTTAAGGGATAATGTGCAATTATGACGAGGGGTAATGAAATAGTCATTAGAGATGAGTTATTATCGAATTTAATCGACATCTAGTATCTAATAATTTATTAATTCGATCATTAGATCGGTATCGATTAGTAGTTTATGACTATTTTCGATTATCGAATATATCGATAATCGAATATATATATCCAAATAACCGAAATTATAATAATTATTGATTTATTATTATTATTAAATTAAAAATTAGTTTACCTAGATTCAAATAAGAATTATTTATTATTAAATTAATAATTAGTTTAATTAGCCAAATAGGTAAAGAAAGAAATTTAATTTGGATAATTTCGGTTATCCAATCACCGAATCGACTAACCGATCGGTTAATTGGATAATCGATTACCCGATCGAATTCTGTATCAATTATTGAATTTGAGAAATTTCGACTTCGGTTCGGTTAACCGAAACCGATCCAATAAGCAGTCCTAAATTATGACCTTAACGTTTATAGTGACGAACAAAAAACACCATCAAAGTAAATTTAGGTGCGACAATATCTTTAATGTTAAATAAATAGTGCATATCCACCCTAAACTTTGTCAAATAACAAAAATAAAAATTAATATCTTATAAAATTGTGATGGTCTAATTATAGTCATCTTTCTTTCATACATGTTTCTTATACAATAATTTATATTCATTATTTTTCAACTTTATAAATTTTCATTTTAAACTATATTTTCGCATGTTTATATTTATTTTATAATTAATTTATGTATATTATGTTATAATATAAAACTACAAATTTTTCCTAATATCTGTCAATTAAATTTTATATATAGAAATTTGTCATTTCATAATATTACACTTAGGAAATTGATTGTATGTAATTATTTTCTATATATATATACGTGTATATAAATGAGTGTTAATTTTAATTCCAAAAAATAAATAAACACAATTTAATCTTTTAACTATTTGCATCGTTTATTTAATATGAATGGTATTTTGCACTATTTATTTAATGATAAGAATATTTTATACCGTTTATTTAACATCAAAGATATTTTATATCTAAACTTATTTTAAAAATATTTTTGTTCTTCACTGTAAATATTAAAGATATATTCACACATTTAATAGGAAAGAAACAGGGAACTTACATGAGCCTGAAATTTAAAACAGCTGAACAATCGCGGGTCCAATTTTTCTTCATTTATGGGAAACACGTATTTGACATCCCCCAAAAAACCCTCTACAAATTTTTCGTTTTAAGAGCTCCCATGGCTTTTATTTGATATTTCATAAAAAAAAATTAATTCATAGAAAACTTGTAATCGATTGCAATCATATAGGATTAGTAAATCTCATATAGAATTTTTAGTGTGATAGATTTAGACATAAGATACATTAGTGGTGTTCGAACTTGTGATATTTTGATCAAATGAATTCATTTTACCACTAAACATTCTCAAACGAACTATTTTATACTTCTTTATTCTCTAAAATTTGTTCATAAATTTTCTTTTTTTGGTACATCTCCCATATTTGTTCTCTTTTATTTATAGAAATTATTCCACAAATACTCTCTATGAAATACCATCAACAATATTCGTCATTTAGACCATCCACAAATACTCTCTATGAATTACCCTCATCAATATTCGTCATTTAGACCATCTACAATGGTCTGCTTAACAACTTTATCTTTATTTTAGAGTAGAAACAATATTTCATTTCAAACCATCTAATGTATCTTTAGTGTAATATTATTTTACATATGTTTCGAACTTCATCGATGAACAATTTTCACTCAATAAATAAAATAAATATGCACCAACCTTCCATATCAAAATATTCATCACTCTATATAAATAACCAAATAATCAAAATATCAAAAAAAAGAAGAAAAAAAAGAAGAAGAGAGGACAACGCAACTACAGTGTTGCGCAATATAGCGCAACAACTGCAACAATCTTTAAAATGGAGCAGAAAAATAGCGTTGATCGTTATTTTACAAATACCATCGAAGATGCCTTACCCTTTATATCACTCATGACTCATCATTATTTACATTTATTATTTTCAACAACACCATTTATTTATACATTTTATCTCATATAATTCATCACTAATTAATTTAACATTTATATATTTTATCTCCTATGATCCACAACAAATTAATTTAAAATTATATTAATGTAGTATTTTTACTTCATTCATAAAATACTCAAATATTTTTTATTAAAACAAAAATTCCCAAAAATATATTTCGAGAGAGGAGAGAGTATTATTCTTGTTAACACATTTTATAGATTGGTTCACTTTTTTTTATCATCTACATTATATGACATCAGCTATTATTGAGTTGTTGACACTTAAATACACAAATTGTGAAAATTTTGATAACTAAACAAAATTAAATAATATTATAATTTTTCCACAAATTGAATATCCCTTTAAATTAAATCTGACGTGATAGTCGATGTAACACGCTTTTATAAAAATGATAACATTTTGTAGGCCTATACACGAATTGAGCCAAGCCGAATACTCTCAAGCTCGAGTTCGGCTCGAGTTTGAGTTTTTAGTTGAGTTCAAGCTCGGTTGTTACAAAATTTTTGAGCTTGCGGGCGGCTCGAGTTCGATTCAATAATTATTCGTTTATAACACATATTCGAGCTCGAACTTTGATCGTGTTGTTGGAGTATGTAGTCTGAATAGATCAGACACTATATAAGACGATTTCAATGATTCAACTCGTCGAAGAGTTGGACGGGGTCCAAAAGCGATAGCTCCACCCCCGAACCAAATTTTTGGGCTTATATTTTTTGGACCCAGACAGAACCCTAATAAGTTTAAGATTATGGTTATGTTATTCTCTATTTAATAGCCGTTTCTCACTGTAATCCGCATCCGAAATTCATATTGAAATCTCTGATTTGGTGTTAAACGTAGTTGCAAGACGAATTGAATAAATAATTCTTATGTTCTTTATTTTTCTATCGTAATTGTGTTGTGTGTTTTTAACAACATGCGCTGATTCTACCTGCTCGAAAAAGTCTTATATCAATCTACATACCAAAACAATGTTTACATATGAATTGCTAGCATATGACAGATTTGAGTAGCTTTTGAAACAAACAAGAATAAATAGAAAATTTAGCAAAGAACTCTAAACTTGGGTTCTTCGTTGAGCTTGCCGAGTTCGTCCGAGGCAAGTACGGGGCTCGGCTATGAGCTGGACTCAGTTTTGAGTGTCTATGGCATTTGTTGACTGAGTCAAGTGTTGTTGAGTCGACGCAAGAAGAGGGGCGTCTCGACGAAGGTGGCGGCGTGGAACTATTACCAATCCGCCAAGCAATCTGAGGAATTGACGATGTTTTGAGTAGGGGAAAGGCGATGGTGGTTGCGTCATCGGTGGATCTGGCTGCTGGCGTTTGGCCGAGAGGAGGAAGACAGAAGCGACGGCTGTGTCGCCTGAGTCGTGGTGGCAGCGTGTGTTGCGCTCTGCCTGGACAAGAGAAGGAGAGAGATGGGGAAGGGACGAGGAAGAAAGTCAGAGAGAGTTAGGGAAGAGAGGAGGAAGGCGCTGCCAACAGAGTCAGCGCCGCCGTGCCGCTGTAACAGTGAGCTGCGGCGGTTGTTTCGCCGGTTCTGAGAGAAGCCCTATGCGAAAAGTGCAGTTATGTGAGGGACGAAGGCGAAGGCAGTGGTTGCTGCTGTCTGAAGCGAGAGTAATGAAAGTTGTTGGCTGAGACGGTGGCCGAAGGCAACGATGTCGCCAAAAATTGAAGGGAATAGCGGCGATGAGGAGAGGAAAGATTGTAGTAGATTTAGGGCTCGTTTGATAAATATGTTTAGATATATCAAGATAGATAAGACATAAATGTGTATTGTAGATAATATAAGATTGGTATTGCATGTTGTTGTTTGATAAATAAGATATAAAATATAGATAACTTTAAAGACTTGTTTTGTAACTTAGTTTAATAGCTAGATTAGTAACAAATTTACTATTATAACCTTATTACTATTTGCAAAGGACAAATATATCTTATCTTCTTCTCTCTTCCTCTACCTTATTCCATCCACCTTGCTGCAGTAATAATTTTCATTCCCAAGAAATCTTAAAAGGTAAGTTGATATTTTTCATTCCTCAAGAAATCAAAGGTAAATTGATAATTTTCATTCCTCGATATTCTCGAGGACCAAATCTATAAGGACGATTTGCAACGTTTCGTTAGAATTCCCCGTCGCCGCACCGCTAACACAATGGCCGCGCCTTCTAGAGAGAGAATAAGCAAAGTCAGTGTCCGGAAAGCCACGAACGCCCTCCTGAAGTGGAAGAAGAAGTCCCTGCTGTCACACTCCTACGGCGAAAGCGCCGTTAACGAAGAAGAAGCCGATGATTTTATCTACCTCTCCGCCACTCCCCACCAAATCCTCCTCCGCCGCCCACTTCTCTCTCAAGACTACTCAGCCTTGAACATCTGCCTCATCGTCGACGGCAAGAGAATCATCGCCGAATCGGCGCAGAAGATTCTGCGAGCTCAGGGTATCACCTACATAAAAAAGGTGTTCAAGCTATCGAAACTGAAATCTGATTTGAATTCTTCAAATCCAAGAAGAATCTCTACGATTCGTTCGATTTTTTTCTGGCGGATAAAAGCGTGGAGGCTCTGCTGCCTAAGGTGTTGGGGAGGGTCTTCTACAAGAAGAGGAAAAAGATTCCGGTGGCGGTGGATTTGGGGGGTGATTGAAGGAGGTGTTAGAGAGGGAAAAGGGGATCGTGACCTTGCACATAGGGATGAGGTAGGCTGGAGGGTTTGTTGGTCTTTCCACATATGGTATCTCCAGATAGACTACTGAACTGGTGTCGGGCACAAGATAGCTTTACAGAAGCGAAACAGTGAAAATTGACGGGCCCTATCTCATAATACGGGCTCCCAAGATAATAATATAGCTTACCAAACAACCACATAACGTAAGATACGTACGCTATCTCGACCTTATCCCGCGTACCAAAGGACCCTTAGTGTGTTAGTGTTGGGCGAAAATGAAGAAAGATGAGAAGGAGGCGGACGATCCTAAGAAAAGAGATGGAAGGGGATTGGCCTCTAGGTATAGGGCCAAATTTAGTTGTTTGGACAGGCTTGTAGTAATGAATTTAAGTTGGCTAAAATAACTTAAATTTGGACCATTATTATTTCACATGTTCGTAAATATTTTTTAATTAAGATTCGTGAATTGATTCGTTTGGATTCGAGCCGAACATGTTCGTAAACCTACGAGTTGAACATTCCTAAGCTCGAGTACGATTCATTTACAAAACAAACGAATTTCAAATCGAGCTCCGAATAATTCACGAATGATTTGATTCGTTTACAGTCCTACCATTTTGCCCAACAAATATATGAAAAAATCAAAATTAATTTTTTAAAACCACCTCTATCCTCTCAATCACATACACTCACACAACCCTTGTTATGAAATTTTATGATTTCTCCATCTAATATTGCCTGCCAAAATTGCAGTTTACAAAATTAGCTTCTTCATTTATTTAGAGGAGGAGCTGGAATTTGTGTACTCCATTTGTTCGGGTTGCCTATATCTTTTTCTTTTTCTTTTCCTTTTTTGAATTAGGTGTTCTGGTTGCGTATTTCTTTTTTCTTTATCTTATTGAATTATGGGATTGGAGTTTGTACATAATCACCGATTCTTATAAAGAAAAAGAATACTACAATGCTGGTGATCCAAATTTTGTATTTTATTTCATTATAGCTATTTTTTAAATGGAAGTGCATTAAAGAAACAAAATATGATCAAATGCAATTTTTATTAGTGAAGCAAAATCTCTTTTCCACACCCAATCACAATATCAAGGAATTTATTTCCCCAACAAACTATCACCAAAAAAAAAAAAAAATCTAAAAAAATCATCATGTTGAGTGCATTTGCAAACCAACCCATCTCATTATTTTGGGTGCATGCCTCCTCATTTTTCCCGAAATCTACAATAAAAAATAAAAGAAAAAGAAAAAAGCCACAAATCTTGCAAAAACTAATCCAGACTTGATGATCTACTCCATCTCTTGTTGAAATACTCTTCAACAGAGAGAGGGCTGCTCTGATCAATGCTGTTGAATGATGTTGAGTTCTCATTTATATCAAGAAACGCCAAACATAGATGTGATTCTGCTCTTGAATCTGGATAAACTTCGTCGTCTTTTTCATCCTCATTTTCTTGATCATCATCACCACATTTTGGCGTAGCTCCAACCAAATACTCCTCACCTCTCAGTATACTAAGTATCTGCATTTCACAAACAAAAGCTGCATTACTATAGGCACAAAACAAGCACATGCTATGCTGATTTCATCAAATTTGGGTCCAAATTCATCTTTTTTCGTTACCTGGTGCATTTTGGGACGAAGGCGTGATGATTGAGTTAGGCATAGAGTTGCAGCTAGAGCCATCCTCCGCATCTGATCCTCGTCAATGTTTTCCAAATCTTGATCCAATATACTCTTCAAATCCTTGCTTTCTAGCTTCGGCTTTGCCTTAACACAAACAAAGATTCATTCTTTCTTCAAATTATCATAAATGAACTATAGTGCAAAATGGGTTATTTAGTTCATAAATTCAATTATTCTTACCCACATGATCAAGCTTTGTTGACTCTTCGTCGTCTCCAAACCAATAGGCTTCCTCCCAGAGAGCAGTTCGAGCAGAACTACTCCGAAAGCATACACGTCAATCTTGTCGCTAACTTTTCCATACATGAAATACTCAGGAGCTAGGTACCCGAAGGTCCCAACTACATCGCTGTCCATCAGATAGGATGCCATTGTGGGCCCCCAAATCGCCAAGCCAAAGTCAGATAACTGATCAGGAAACAAATGAAACCGTATCAGTAACCATGCCTTGATGATTTTAAGACGAGGAAGCTACTTGCTTGTGGCTATTAAGCCAGTTTGAACCTATTGAACTACCTGTGGTTCTAATTCATCAGTTAGGAGAATATTTGAAGATTTGATGTCTCTATGAATGACGGGCCTCACACATTCGTTATGCAAGTAGTTTAACGCTTCAGCAATCCCAATAGCAATATGAAATCTCGTTTCCCATGTCAACAACACAGATTTTTCCTTGATGTTTCCTGCTTCAAGAATCAACTCAACATGAGAATTTGGCATGAATTTGAGATAAATAATTTGTGAAAAATCTCATCCCAACTCACCATGTAGATTTTCTTCAAGGTTTCCTTGTGGCATCAGATCATAAACGGAGATCAAAGCATCATCCTCCACGCAGATACCAAGCAAAGGCGCAATTCTTGTGTGCTTCAACGTGGTCATGATGTCGACCTCATGGATGAAATCCTTCCACGCTTCTTTGGAAGACTCCATGACCTTCACAGCTACTGCTTTGCCTTGAGGAACAACTCCCTTGAACACCGAGTTGCAGCCTCCTCTCCCGATAAGATTCCCTATTCCATTTCGCGTCATTTAAGTGGGATGATAAAAGGATCTTGAATTCATTATACAGAACGAAAAATATTGATTGAGAGAGTTACCTGATGAGAAATCAGAAGTCGACATTTTCAGAAAATCGAGGCTGAAAACCGTGCAGCCTGATGGATTTCTCATAAGTATGAGTTCCAAATCCTTAGGTAGCTCAAGCAGACTGGCTTCCTTGCAAAAACTAGTCTTTTCGGCCGAATTGGCGCTCTCTCGTTCAATAGAATCATCGGTCTTGCATCTCATAGGCGAGCTGAATTGGGGCGAGACCTCAGTTAGAGGACGGCTTGGCAGGGTCATCACCCATTGCACAACCGACATCTTCCTTGCTTCGACTGCAAGTTGAGTCAATGAACTAGCCGTCTGAAGTAGAGGCCAACCCGGCCTCTGCTTGGTAAAATCTTCTGCCGGGAGAGAAATTGAGCTCAAAGAGCCTCGTTTAAACCTCCCAATAGGGCTCACAGCTTCATCCCTTGAATTTACTGTCTGAAGTAGAGGCCAACCCAGCCTCTGCTTGGAAAACTCTTCTGCAGGGAGAGAAGTCGAGCCTAAGGAGCCTCGTTTAAGCCTCCCGATAGGGCTCACAGCATCATCTCTTGCATCAAAACTAAATCTGCTCATTTCTGATATCTCAGACTCTCCAAACTCGGAATAAGTTTCTCGAGTCGACATGCTATCATTCCCATGTAAACTCAGTAAACTCACACCTGGCATCATACAAGATTAGAACTTAGTATTCTATGCAGACATATGATCTAAAAACACAAGAACATTTTTTAAAAAAATCACAGAAATTATACCACCTTCTAATGGAATTTTCGAGCACCTGCTGAAGAAAACCTTGCCGTTGTGAATCGCCATAACCTCAGTAGTGAGAGGCAGTTTCTTTGCACAATACTTAGCAATTGAAGCCCATTTTCTATAATACAGAGATGATGTCAATACTTCAAAAAAATAAAAAATACAGCATAAATTACCAAATTTAGAGAAACTGTCTTACCCCAACCCGCTATGCCTAGTTATTCCCACAATAACAGTCGATGCACCACGAATCTTCACCTCTCTCACTAGAGCTTTTCTGATCGAATTCCCTTTCAAGACTTCAGCACTGAGAGAAACCTGAACACCCCACCACCACCAATCACCACAACCCAAACATGAAAATGGACTCATGCAATAAAAATCCCTCTAATCAGTTCACTCTGTCATTCAGAATTATCATCACTACTACTACTTCAACAATCATGGTAAATACACACTACAAACACAGAGTTAGAAGGTAACCTGCTTTTTGTTGCATAAACCTTCATAGTCTTCCAAGTAACCATCCAACAACACTTTCTCCTTCGGAATGCAACCTGCAATCAAGAATCTCAACTCATCACAAACTAAAACATCAAAAAGAAAAAGACTCAAAGATTTTCGCATTGTAGTAAAAGCTGAAGATTTTCAAACTTCAGTAACATGGTACCTGAATTCCTGCAAACATGAATCGCCACAACGGAGTCGCCCGGATCTGCTACTTTAACCACCGCCCAATCCAGCAACTCTTTAGCATAACCATCCAATCTTATCCCCACAATCACTTTCTTCCTCCCAAATTCAATCTCTCAACTTTCATTTCTTTCCCACTTGAAAATCGTGATGCAATCAAAGCCTAAAACAACGGCCCTTGTGCTGCTTCTACGCGCATTTAAGCTAAAAGAATTGCTTGTTTTGCAGAAACTGATCACCTCAAATCTATGCCAGAAACATTGAACACTTAAAACCCCATGATCGAGTGCGAATTGCAGCTTCGGCCGCCGCAGCAAATACGTATTGCTTCTGAAGAAAAGGGTCTCCCAATTCCTTGAATGCCAAAATTCTCTTTATATCACCATTCTGATTCAGATAAAACCAGTCACAAAATCCAAACCTCCAGTTCAAAAGCAAGCACCCTTTAATCAAATCCCTGTTTCCACCACATGATATAATGATAATAATAATATTCTAATCACCAAGAAATCCACGAGCCCTCCAAAATTGCACGTTGAATTTTCCCGAAATAATAAGAATACAATGCGACAACGGAAGCCTACCGAATTTTTGAATATTCCTTCCGTTCAAAGCCATCCAACATTTAAAATCGATAAATACCGCCACCGATGATCCTGAGCTGACCTACTCAGCTAACAAACAATATTTTAAATTTCAAAGGGAGCTCTAAATGGATCCCGTAAACGATCAATTTACTGCAAGGGATTTGCTTTATCCGAATCTTTTACTAGCATGGAGAATGTACGGAGAGAAACAAAGGCTGCATGGAAGAATCGTAGGTGAGAAGAGAGAGGGGGCGATAGAGAAAATCCCGCTAAAATTAGAAATTTTAATTTTAATTAGAAGTTAACGCCAGACGTTAATTTTCGCACAATTTTTTGTTTTGTCTGTTATGAACCGTTCTGTAAGAAGGGGGGCAATAATTCGCGGGAAACCCACGATATCCGGTCATCGGATACCGACCGACAAAAGGGGCGGGGAACTCTCAACCGGCTATTGCGGGTTGACGGGTTGCTGCAACGGCACACTAACGGCGTCAGTGAATGAACGGGGAAGGGGATTTTGCGAATAGGCGGAAATGCCCTTCATTTATTGTGCGAAAGACGGTACAGTACAGTCAACTTCGGGTGTTCTAAGCTAGTTGGGCTGGGCCACATATTTGATGACCACATAATAAAGGTCGAGAAGTCCAACAGCCAATATTGATGTTTGTTTATGAGTGCGGGACCCGCCATTCTCGTTACAGTTATAAAAATTAAAGAAAAGGATAATCATAGTGACTAGAAAAATACACAGATGTTACTCAAATGTATGTATCGGAATTGGATAAACTTTATTTTTACGTAATAGTTTACAAATTAATTATATTAGAGAGATATTTATAATTAAAAAAATAATTGTGCCCGGCTTGACTTAGAAGGTATTTGATAGGTAAAATTTACGTAATAGTTTACAAATTAATTTACTACCATTTGCATCTTGGGAATTTTAATCAATGTAATCTAAAAATTATTGGTAAAATTTGAACTTTCATAATGTTCTATAATCCCACCCACTCCACTAAATAGCAAGATTTTTATTTTTATTTTTCCTCAAAATTCGATTGTACCAACTGAATTATTTGGAAATATTTTTTGTAATGACCGCATATGGTTTGATATCTTATAATCTACGTAGGAAAATACAGAACTTCAGTGGGGGCTAATATAATTTATGATCTTTAAGATTCCCACTAATTTGACTTCAAAAATTATCCTTGATAATAAAGTTGAGATTATGCGATAACTGTCGGTTAAACTTTTACTTATATATTTTTCAAATGAATGCCCTAGAAGCTTATTTATTTCTGATGGGTTAGATATAAACTATTTTTAGGCCAACATCGATATGTTTGGACTATTCGATATCTAAATTGCAAGTTTTTATAAGAATTTAATTATTTTGGGATTCGTCGTAAAAATTCTTGATATTCTAAAATATTTAAATATGGTTCAAAAATTAATAAATATAATCGGATTATCTAACAACATCAAGGACACATGACGTGAGCTAACGATCGTTGATGTGTCCGTTAATTTTCGCCACATAAGACAAAATGAATTTAAAAATCCACCTAAAAATGTTAGTTAAACAAAATAAAATATTTCTTTAACATTTTAGGTGTCTTTTCTATATAAAAGAAAACAAAACAACGTCATTTTGTCTTGCGTGGTAAAATTAACGTTCACATCAACATACCATTATTTCCATGTTATGTGTCCTTCGATATCATTAGATAAACGTTTTATAATTATAATAACAGAGCAATTTGTAAGAATATTTGAATATTTTAGAATGTCAACCCATAAAGTACTTACACGAACAAAAGTCAGGCCATATATATTTGAATATTAACACAATAAAATATAAAATATTTTAAATACTTTTCTATTATATCATTTGTATCATTACTCCTGGTGCGTATGATATGTGTACGAAGAAAGTAAAGTATTAGTTGTTAATTCATGTACACATTTTCACTAATTAAGTAATTTTAATATGAATTTTAAAAACAATGTCTCTGCTTTGAGACACTGTAGTTGTATTTGTGCGACATCAACTGTAATGATGCGTGTGTATGTATTGGTCTAGTTGTAAATCGGTTAATGCCCGAGATCAAAGGTATCGGGTTCGAGTCCACCGTAATATGGTCTTTAAAATTTATGTATTAATTAAAAAAAAAAAACTCTAATGATACATGATATGTCAACTCTTTAGTGATGAGATTATTGACTTTGTAATATATGAAATATTATTGTAATACTCCAATAATCATATTAAAATTTTGAAATGAATGAAAGTTTATGGTCAATTGGTAATTAATTCTAAAGTAATTAATAAAATATAACGAGACAGAAACACGAAAAGTTATCATGGGTCAGGAGTACTATTGAATTTATTTATGGGGTGGTCTCCTGTGCGCTCCCGCGCACAGTGAGACCCACCCTTATTAGTTATTAGTTAATTAAGTTTAATTAAGCTTAATTAATTAATCTTAATTAATTAATTGATTCTAATTAAAATTAATTAGTTTAATAGACTTTAATTATAAATTAATAAATAATAATTTTGAATTAATAAACTCTAATTGTAAATTAATAATCCCTAATTTTGAATAATAAACTCTAATATGAGTTAATAAACCATAATTTTGAATTAATAAACCCTATTTAGAATTAATAAACCTAATTTTGAATAATAAACCCTAATTGGGAATTAATAAACCCTAATTGGAAATAATAAACCCTAATTTTGAATAATAAACCCTAATTATGGATTAATAAACCCTAACTTTGAATTAATAAACCCTAAGTATGAATTAATAAAGCATAATTATGAATTAATAAATCTCAATTATGAATTAATAAACCATAATTATGAATTAATAAATTTAATTGAAATTAATAAATCCTAATTAGAATTAGTAAACTTTAATTTTGAATTAATAAATATCAATTTTGAATTAATAAAACCTAATTGAAAATAATAAATTTTAATTAAAATAATAATTATAATTGATAATTAATACATCTTAATTAATAATTAATAAATTAAATTATCCTTAATTATCTAATTAATATTATATTAAAGCAACGTGAGCGCGCATGGTGAGCGCGCGCTCACGGGAGTTCTTGTCTTTATTTATTACAATGGTAAATAAATTCAATCGCATTGTTTTGACGCTCATCTATATCAAGATATTGTAGACCTCACTTTGACTAGAAAATACTCATTTCATTCCGTGACTTATATTTATTTTTAGATTGTCCCAGTGATTCATACATAAATAATGAATCATTTTTATACATATAAAAATAATTTTAATTCGATGAGACACTATTCATATACAAAATACAATATTTCTTAATTTACGTATCAAAAAATAATGAACCGTTTAGAGCAGGACATAGGAAGTAGTAAATTAAAATCTTAACTTATCTTAGCCAAAAACATTCAGCACGTAAGGAAGTTTGGTGTCGCTATTTTAATTTAATCAATGAAAATGATTTTAACTGTGCAAGTTTTACTTTTTATATTAATTCAGAATTTTCCTCTATTAGTATATATTTTGTCCATACATAAAACAACACACAATGAATAAACAATAGGGGTAAGAGATTTGAAATATATCGAGCATGACGCAAATCTACTACATAAATCAATAAATTATGTAAGTGTGGTGGTTGTGATTGAATAAATTGAGTTACTAACCGTTTTTGTATAAATATCATTAAAAGATTTGATGTAAATTTACTTAACGCATTATCATATTGAAGGAAAACATTATCTTATATTTAAACAACAAGGGTGATGCCATATATCGCTATCACTGCTTTATTTGGTAATATGTCCTTTTCAATCATAAACCACACACGCATAATGCACCGACAATGTGTGCGTGGTATGCCTTCAAACGTGTGTTGAATCTTTTTCACCTGAATCGTAAAATCACATTTGAAAAAAGGAAAGGTAAAATCGTCATTATTTTGTTTGCCACCAATAAAGTGATCACCTAATTTTTTTTCCCACAAGGAATTGTAATTTTATTGATAATTTACAGTATTTGGATATTGGTCATTGATTCGTTACCATCATGATTCGTTACCATCATGTACAATATTTTCCCATTTTTCAAGTGGCTATCCATGTTGTTTGGTTATTTTTCGACTTTCTATGCTTGGTTTTCTTTTTCTTGCTAAAATTGAAAAGATATTTAATGACTCCATGAAAGTGTTGCTAGAGGACTCCAAATGTATTTCAATTGAAACTGAAAACAAGGGAGAAAAAATCTAAAATAAGACATTTATCATCGAAACACTTTCTTTCTTTCTTTCTTTCAAATATGTCACTTCTATGAAGACGAAAGGAGTATTGATTTTTCAGATATTCTTAATAGTTGCTCGTAACACAAAAAGATGTTTCAATTTACAATGTCTTCGGGTTCGAACCCTAACTCTTGGATCACCTCAGTTGGGCTTTATAGTATTTAACATAACTATCATTGTGGATTAGGCCCGTTGTTTTCTTGACCCAATTCTTTGTAACCTAAGCTAGGGTTTCTTTTTTCGGTTTGGTAAATAAAAAATAGAACATTGGTGATTGCCAATAACACAGTACATGGGGTAAAATAAAATTAAACCCTAATATATAACACAATTTTACAACAAATTATTCAACAATATCACAGCCATAGAGGACCAATAATATAAAGAGCCCATCTATTCAGCAGATTGTGGATCATAAATATTATTCCTCCAAATTATTCAGATAAAGAAAAAAGTTCACTCGCTACAAGTCTGCAAATAGAACTTTGTACAGAGAATCTTACAACACAACTCGTATCATCTAAAAACGAACTCAAGAGGAGACTAAGCAGCATGGCAAGCGAACCACAAGACTCTCTCTCTCTCTAGTTTCATAGGCACTCACAGTATGCTGCAGGCTTTTTGGCCCTTTCTCTTCTTTTTCTTCCTTTGCTTGGGTGGCTGCAGAACAACCTTAATAGCTGCATCAAACACAGCCTTCACATTCTGCAACATTTGGAAACGGAACATGAGAATAGTCTTGATAATGGACGTTAACAACGTGTTGCAATGACAACCAAAGATAAAGGCGTAGATCCAAGTAACACTTCATCACCTGTTGTGTCTTGGCACTACATTCAATGTAAGCAGATGCACCAATCATTTTCTTGAGCTCCTCTCCCTATAAACGAAAATGGTAAAACAGCTTCTCTTTAAGGGATGAGGAAGTCATTCTCGGGTGATAGGGTCCCCGTCACTAATGTACTGGACTATGAAGGGAATTTAACCAAACAAAAGAAACTATTCGGCTATACCTGTGCAGTTGAGATGGGTACTGCTCCAGGGTGGTCAACAAAGAATCGTTTATCCTCTCAAGATCTGAAAGTAATTAGATATCATTATTTGTACTGAACTACAAAAGACTACACTGTGGGATATTACGAGGTCGGTTAGAAGGTATACATTACTTTATGCACTTAGGAGGAAGAATGTGTAACCATGTTTATCTAACATAACATGAATCGTGCCTAACATGTTGCAGTGACTACCATTCCTTGCTAATGCAGTAGCAAAGAAGATATCCATGCTTCTAGAATTCATTTTCCTATTTCTGTTTCCTCTATTTCTTGGCTATCCAGTTACGTAACAAGGTTTTCCCAGTTTTGATCTTCATGTGAAATTAGTCGGGTAGATAAAACAACTAGAACTCAGTGAAGGACATGAACAGCATCAGCATTTAAAAGTGTGAAATTAGTCAGGGAGATAAACACAACTAGAACTCAGCGAAGGACATTAGCATTAGCATTTAAAAGTGGATGGAATTGACTCAACTGAAGTTATTGCAATTTGCATCTTAGGACACTTCCCCAACATACTTAGGCAGACAAGTTAATGGGAAAAGGTTAATATCTGGGTTGATGCAATATTGCAGAATAGTTAAATGCCAGCACATAAAGGCAACAATAACAGTAGTACGGTGTTAAAGAGAAAGATGATGAAAGGAGATCCTGACCAAGCTTTGTTCCGACAAGAATTATAGGAACTCCAGGAGCATAATGCCTCAATTCAGGAATCCACTGAGCATCAAAGAAAACTATTAGCAACAGGTGACTTTAAATTCTTCCCATAACGAGGTGATCATATGGTGAGGCAGTAGATGGATGTGGTAGTGTACGATGCATGCAGTATAGAAAGGGAAGACTCACCTTCTTGGGGACATTCTCATAACTAGCCTTGCTAATAAGAGAAAATGCAAGTATAAAGACATCAGCTCCACGGTAGCTCAGCGGTCTTAATCTATTGTAATCCTCCTGGCCTGCTCAACAGAATAAGCTTCTTCAGAAAATTTGTTTAAAAATTAATATTATTAGGTCTGAACTCAAGAACAAGTTTTTACCAGCAGTGTCCCACAATCCTAGATTAACAGTGCTCCCATCCACCACAACATTGGCACTAAAATTGTCGAACACAGTTGGGACGTAATCCTATTCATGGCATAAGAGGAGACGGATAATAAAAGAGGACATTTAGTTGCAATAATATCGGGCAAAAGTTTTAGTTGAACTAGGATTTAACTTTTGTGTCACTAAAACAAAACAGAGCTTCAAGCATACAGTGAAAACCAACAACTTAAAGCATATATCCCATTTTATCCCCAATTTCTACTTTATTGTCAAGTCGAAGTGATGAAAAGAAAATCAGTAATGATATAGATTTCTTAATTAATGACATTTTACAACAGATTGATTAGCTAATTTTGCCACCATTTCCTTGATCTATACCAGAAGAGCAAATCAAATGCTAAATTTCCACAAGTACGAAATAAAACCAAGAGAAACAGTTCCACCTTCAGAAGCGCTAGCACACCAACGTAATATAATCAATTTCATAATCACCAAGAAGTTGAACAACAAAAGCGTTGGATCACTGAAGCGAGGTTCAAAAAACTTGCCATGACAAAATCCTCACTAAGATTTAAGCACATACATTTCTTTCAAAGATTCAACTCCCACAGTCACCAATCACAAACCATAAAATCCTTTCCCAATTTGCTTGTTCCGGCAAAAATCATTCAGCGCTAGATTTGAGAGAGACCTTACCGTAGGAAAGGTGTTGCTGGTGTAGGAAATGAGCAAGCAAGTTTTGCCGACGGCTCCGTCGCCGACTGTGACGCATTTTATGAACCTGAGGCGCTCATTTCGTCTCCGGCGACTCCCTCCACAACCGGTGAACTATCTAGCTCGGATTTATTGCTCCAATTTTCTGCTATACGTAGACCGAATCAACAATCCCTCGCAGAATCTAGTAGTTATAAACACAACTACAAAACGACAAAAATTAGGTGAACGAGACAAAACTTCAAAGGTACGGGATCAAAACCCTAAAATCAATATAGTTTTTTAAACCCTAACTTGGGTTACGGATTGCGTATTCATGAATAAACATGCAGCAAGTATTCAACTAACCCAACAGCTGTACTCATTGTCAGTTAAAATTCAGACGCAGAGTGAGGTAAAACATATGCACCTTTTTCTGTGGGACTGTATGGGTTAGGGAGAGTCCAAAATAGTCGAGGAGTTTTGCTTCACAAAGAAGCACAACTTCACTAAGATTGAATACTAATTATTGAAATCACCAAATTTAGGAAATAAAGTAATTGTTTGACTTAATATGGTTGATTCCATGAGTGGGGTGCAATGCACACCCTCACTATTCATTATTTTAATAATATTACTATAAGAATGAATGTGAGGATGATGCATCGCACCCCTCACCATGGAATCAACCCTTAATACGCGAGTGGAAAAATAATATGATGGATATCATGAAAATAAACAAATATATATATTAATTTCGTCTCCTATCAAAATTCAGGTGACGAATGATTAAAAAGTTGCCGTCTGAGTATGTTTATCGCAGTGGCATATTACAAGATTCAATAATTGAATTCATCATAATTTACTTTCCCAACAATTATAATTTACTCCAACAATTATATTTCTATAAAGACTATAATATTGATTTTTTAGTTTTTTGAGATATATTGAGTTCTCCTCAAGAATAATGATTTAGGACAGTTAACTTCAATCATTTTTTTAATAATTCATAGATATCTAAAAATCAAATTCATTTTTCAGGAATCTTTTTTGTCAAATGTGGCTGTATTTAGATTCAGACAATTAGACAATAGCAGAAGACCAAAAAACAGAATCTTTTTTAGTCAAGTAGTTGTTGAAGTGGAGACAATTAACTGGAAGTTGCTTATATGATAATCTACCTAACCAAAATACATAATTATTGCCAATAATTTGTTTCATTTCCTGGTTGATGTTTGGTGAAGGTAAGGTTGATCCTATAGTAGAAACTAATATTTTTATTAGGGCTGTCAATTTTCGACACGACACGAGAACACGACACGAACACTCACACGCACGAAATTAATAGGTTAGTGTTTAGCCTTATCGTGTTCGTGTCCTTATCGTGTCGACACGATACGGACACGATAATTTCATGTCGTGTTCGTGTCAGATCTGTGTCGTGTTTGTGTAACCCAATAATTTTCGTGTTGCATTCGTGTTCGTGTTGGATCGTGTCGTTTTCCTATAATTTGATAATATTTATATATATTTAATACTAATTTAATTATATTTTTTATTTTATATATTTTTTATTTTTTTCTAATTTTGATTTAAATTTATTGTATCGTGTCGTTATCGTGTCGTGTCAATATGAAAAAATCATGTCATATTCGTGTTCGTGTCGTGTCGTGTCCGTGTCAGTACATTTCGTATCGTGTTCGTGTTCAGATCGGACGGATCCTTAACGGTCGTGTTTGGCCTTATCGGTGGTGTCAACACGATAACCAATAACACACAATGAATTGTCACCCTAATTTTATTTTCTATATCACATCTTAAATCGCATCATCATTATAAAATGCTTTTTTTCTTATGAATAATTTATTCTTACTAGAACAGTAATTTCATTCAAAATTAAATCGCACCATTCCAACTCGTACAATACTAGTAATTTTTTACCACTTACATCAACTGATGTAATTGTCGTTAAGGACACTATACAATACTAAGATATGTATACGATATATTACATAAAAACAAAATTTACTCAACATTCCCACCTCACCAAAAGAAAACACATTGTATTTCATATGAAATTCATCTCCAACTTGTTAAAGAATGAATCTAAAAATTCCAACTAAGAGGCCCTTGCTCTCCTAGCTAACAGATCATCATATAAATGAATACATAGAGATAGTCTTGTATCAAACAGTCTGCCCGAGAACTATTAGATGGTGCTCCTACCAAATCCAAATATAGACTTGGATTTAGATACCATACCCGTCACCAAAATTTCAACCATTCAGGCAATGTGATACAAGATTTGTGCAATAAATTTACAAAATTTTATAAATTTGGAGACAAGTAGATAATCGGAATCAAAGTTCTTCATCGGAACTAGGAAAATCTAACTCAATCATCTTTACACCAACCTCTTTGGTGTTCTTTTCTTGGAGTTGGGCCTTTTTAGGATCTGTTTTCAATCTCTTGGCATTTTGTTCTTGGCCTTGTCTGAATCTGAGCAACCAGATACGAGGGATATTCAGCAAGAAATAGGAAAAATGAAATTGAAAATAGAAAAAAATAGGATACACAAATTTTATCCACCTGTTGTTGTCTGCTCTACTCGTTGGCTGACGTGGAAGACTAGCGGTCTTATTATTCACTTTAGCATCCATTTTTCCTGTAGTTTATTTAAGTACAATGACCAGTCAATTAGGAACCCAAAATGATTTGCATTTAAATCGAATTAAATCGAAAAAATTGATAATTAAAATACAAAAGGTCTAGATTAAATCGAAAACAGAACCGAACCTAATTGTTTGAGTATTTTAGCATAACCCAACTAGTGGTTTTTGAAAGACTTATACAATTCAATTTAATACTTTTAAAGTAAACAGAAAACCTAAGGTAGGAAATTTAAAAGCAATCATACCATACCTGTGATGTGATTCAGAAACCTTATTCCTTGAGAATGTACATTTGTTGTCACTTTGTCTGCCTTGCTGCAAGAGCATAAGTTGAGGCTTAGGTCAGTAACACCAAAGTGAAATTTCTTACTTATTTAGCTAAAACCATATGGGGTTTTCCTTTAGAGAGAGAGAAACTTCTAACAAAGTAGGAAAACAATGCCACATCAAAATAGCAGTGAAAATGCTTTAGTTCAAACAGACCTCAATGCCCTCTTTAGTCCTTCCACGGACAATAACTTAGTGGACTTTGTTGAGTCTGTTTTGTCTTCTGTAGGTTTTACCACATAAATCCCTTCAGACTTGAGATAGTCTCTGAAGCCTGTCCTTAGATTCCTGGCACATGAAAACATAATAATTATGTAACAAGAACGGGAACAACGACGGCATATGATAGTATGATCACATACCCTCCTTTGAGCTCTGTCCTTGTAGATGTGTATTTCTTCAAGAATTCTTGGAAAAGAATGTGAACAAACGATGAGTTAGCATTACCAAATGTATTCATTTGAAAGTATTTAAGGCGTGTTGAGAGCCAATAGCCTTGTTTTCTGCAGTACCTGTGAGTGGAAGTTGCAGTATTTTCTACGTCGTCTGTAGATGGAGAAAATGCATTAGTAATTTGAATTGAGTTATTATAAGTAAAATTCAGAAAGGTGCTAAGAAAGAGATCACAGAATACAAGGAAGCCAAGCTCTGCAAAATTGTCATATTCTAAAGTTTAGGTGCACTAAAGCTTGTACAGAAGACTCATTGGGAACTTGGTCTGTGCTTATGCACCATAAGTTTGTACAAAATTATAACGAATGAACAAATTGCTTTGCCAATCAAATAACAAGTGATGGAATTTAGCAAAAGAATGTAATTCAGCAAAAAGACTCTTTTTCTTGGATAGTCAAAGTATGATCAAAAGGGTTAAAACAAGAAATCCGTAAACTTCTCCTCATTCCCCATATGATTAGCAAACCACTTGGGGTGGACATGACCACAAGAACAGCTTCGATAAATTAGATTAACAATGAGAAACTTAAGAAAATCCACCGATTTTTAACAATAGCAAATTAGAGAACAAACTCAGCAAAGGTACTGATGTACTTTGACAGTTATTGACATGATCACATTAGAGAAAAGATGCAAAGAAGAGCATCAATCTTGCATACTTGTCGATGACAGCCATGCAGGCTCCGTCCTTTCCTTTTCCCTGACAAATCCCCATATCTGCTGAAGTTCCCAGCTTCAGAATATGTTTAGCAGAAAATATACTCAATGAAAATGCTCCCTGAAATAATTGTCAAAAGTAAAATAAGAAAATCTTGAAAATCTTCAAAGGAAACAACCACCATATCACAGAATGTCACATCTCATACTGGTTTATCTTTGCGGACGCTGCAATTAAATAGAGCAAATATGGTTCCTATTTTCGCCTCAGAGCTCTTCTGATATGCATCCCCAAACAAGAAGAGAGAAACAGTCTCATCACCTAAGCATCCCATTTTCCAAATTGCAAAAGTCTTTCCTATAGAACTCATCCTTGGTGCACCCTTTTCTACTAAAACTCCAATAGTGGCCCAACACCCGGAGAGAGTATCTCCTCTTATTAAATTCCTAGAATAAAGAAAAATTCTGCCGTCAATCACTGTATTTCTGAAGCATCTAAAAACAAATTCAATTTCTTATCAAGTAACTTACTTTATTGTGTGTAACTGAACATATTTGATATCTGATAAATGATTGCTCAACTCAACACGGAGACCACTGGATTCCTGAACAAGTAAAATGGAAATTAATAAAATAAATTTTATGTAAAGAGAATAGTGCAAATCCACTTCTTGAATTTAAAGATTTCAA
This sequence comes from Salvia rosmarinus, assembly GCA_036937905.1. Lineage (NCBI taxonomy): Eukaryota > Viridiplantae > Streptophyta > Magnoliopsida > Lamiales > Lamiaceae > Salvia > Salvia rosmarinus. The sequence goes on along the minus strand of JAODLM010000047.1, from coordinate 205,449 downwards.
CACAAGCAATCCTTTTATCATAACATAAGCTTGTGAATACACAAATTCAATAGGAAATTATATGCAAAAAAACAAAATCCCTCTTGTACCAATCGCCCAACTTCTGATCATCATAGCATGTCTCCATATAGTCAAGATAGGGAACCCAAGTGAAAATCAAACTTATACTTTATTTGATACTTTCAACAAAATCATGAACATTTGCCAATTTTTTTAATTCCATATTCAACCACAAAGCTCCTGCAGTAAATAATACTGACAACGAAGCTTGAATTGGAAATGGTGACTTCATTCCTTGGAAAAAATTGTGGCATCATCAACAAGTACCGATATCAGCAAAATGGAAACCTACTGGATTCGTAGTCCTGAAAACTTCTCAACTTCAATCTCTTTTGAGCTCTTGCTCTTCTCAGAGTTCTGAGCTCGCTTGGCATCCTTAGCATCATAATCAAGGCAATCTTCCACTACATTACGGAAAGCAGACAAGTCCACAGGCCCCGTTTGTTGTGGCCTCCCATCATCTGATAAATATCCTACACGAAAATTCATACAAACACATTACTTACCACAAATTTTCAAAACATCCCATCTTGAAAGACAGAAAAACAAAAAAAAATCACTGCCGATCTAATCTAATCTAAAGATGAATCAGAAAGTTTCTAGATCGAACTATCGAATCAACCTGTTTATTTCATGTTGTGGGGGCTATATAAAAAACGTCCCTAATGGAGGCCTACGCGAACACAATTCCTCAGCATTACATAGTACATACCAGTTCTAGATCATATACACAACGCGAAACATGAATCCAAAAACATAATTCAAAAAAAAAAAAGAAAATTTCTGCTTCAGTGACAAACATGCAAGCGATCTACAATGTGTTCGTTGATTGTGAGGTACCTGAAGGAGAAGCTGGCGGCGTTTCGAGCACGCGATCCTCGAGCGAGAGGAGGAGATCGAGGTCATCTTGGTGGTCCGGTATCGACATTGTCTTCAGCTGATTACTGAGTTAACGACGTTTGATTGCTGTATTTGTGTCTGATTTGAGAAGAAACCAGGAGCTAAATTGAACTAGGGTTTGAATTCCATTTATTGGCGGGAATTTTCGAAAATTTAGGAGGAACAGTGGAGTGGGAAGGGATAATTCTATTGGTTCGACAATTTCGGCTTCAGGTCAGAGGGGTCCTTTATATGTATTAAAACGGAAAATTATTTTGATTTATAGTAATATATTTGTCATGGAGAATCAATTTATATTATAATTTATAAATATAATTTAAAAGTAAGTTAATATTATATTTTAAGGTGATTGTATTTCGATAATTCAATGAAGAAGTATTATAAAACTAATAAAATTATAATACAAAAATATTTAGGAGTGTGTTTGTTTAAATTTTTTTCACTTTCTTTATCTTCAAGAAATTAAAAATAAAATAAAATAAACATATGCTTAAAAATTTAATAATAAAATATTTATCTAAATATTTGTGGCATTGACTTACAATATAGATAATTGGCTACGTTGGAGGCAACCATAGACTATGGTTTTGGAAAAAATTGCATAGAGAAAAAAGAGTTTTTTAGATGTGGGTTTTAAGATTGTGAAACGCTAATTCATTTTCTAAGGGTTTTATAGATATACAAATTTCAATCACGTTTTTTGGGCTACAATAAATATCACATACAATATAATTGATACTTAATCCTAAAATTACGGAATAAATGCAATCAATATTAAAAGTTTATAAAAGATTAGTATTGTATTATGGAAAATAAAATTCCGGAATATGAAGGCATGATTTGAAGAATTGGGAGAAATGAGAAGAAAAAATCATAGTAATGACACATAGGATGGTGGATGAATGTGATGCTTTGAACGCGTACGAGAATATATAATTAATAGATTGCTAATTGTACCCATTTGCAAATTGGAACTAATTTTTAAAATAATTCAACATGTCTCATTCTTTTGACTTGTTATAAATTTATCCCTTTTGAATTTGCGCATGAGTTTGGTGACAGGATATAGAATTCCATCGGAAGTCGAAACACAAAATTGATTGAGGACTTTTTAAAATTATTTGAATTGTCAGAATTTGGGAGATGGAATTAGGTCTTCCCAATAATCCGAGTTATAATTTCGAACGTCTATAACAAAATTGACAACATGAGAGGATAATTCAAACGGTAGAGTTTAAAGCCATCAATCAAATTTGAGTATCAACATTGGCTTAACGCCTAAATATATACTCAATTTGCGCAAAAAAGAATAGGGATACGGATTTATCGTTGATTAAAATATCAATATATTATTGAGACCTTTTCAAAATATTGGAATTTAATTTGTAATTATTTCTTGTATTTTAAAACTAATAATGTTTAAAAGCAAATGAGATCATCTATTGCTCATTTGTGTGATTGAATATATAGATGGAAGACATGTGATAGTTATAAGAGTTGATAGTTGCCAAATGTAATGGCATATATTTCCTTATATAAACTCTTCATATTGTCATGTATCGATCATCCGTGAATACAACGAGGAATGTCACACTAAAATGCAATAGAGGATCCAAATCGTAAAAGTGGGGACTTGTGGACTCATGCAACTGTTTAACCATGTCTTTGTATTGAAGTATGGTTTCAAATATTTCTACATTATATTTGAAATAAGTGAGATCACTGTATAGTGTATAACTAAGTCTGATTTTAATTATTTTCTGTCATTTTTATAGGTGACCTATGAATTGGTTGACGAAAAATTCTGATAATCATAAAATCATATCCACTAATCACCACAGATAATTTCTGAAAATAGACATGAAAACCAGAGGTTAATAAAACAAAACCGAAGTAAACTCCTATGCCTACTATTCAGTACGGTGTCTCACTTTCTAATATTTGCACATTGCATGTATTCTTAATTCAAGTATTTTGTTAGATAAAATGAAAAAATAAGATTCAAGAAATCAAAGTTTGAGTCTCAAAAAACCAAGAGGGCTTGCATGATCGGGACAAAATAATGCCTGAATTTAGCAGATTTCTGTTGCCAGTTATCCTGTCAATACTTATATCAAGTGCCTACGCTAAGAAGGCCAAGCATCCGAACCAGCCAGTCGTTGCATACGACGCACGATCGCTTATTATCAATGGGAGTAGAGAACTACTATTCTCTGGCTCAATTCATTATCCACGTAGCACTCCTGATGTAAGTCGCACGTAAAAATCACGAATTAATGCGGCTGATCACTGGAAAATAGGATTAATTTGAGAATGAGAATCTTGAGATGATTTGAATTTTTTGGCAGATGTGGCCAGATCTGATAAAAAAGGCTAAAGAATGTGGCCTTAACGTGATACAAACTTATGTATTTTGGAATATTCACGAGCCTGTTCAAGGCAAGGTATGTTTTTCTTTACTAGGTCTGGGTGCATATAAAGTATATATGTCGACGTTATATTTTTCTCGTTTTTTTGTGGGTGCAGCTCATTTTTGAAGGAAGTATGACTTGTTGAAATACATCAAATTAATAGGAGATAGTGGTTTATGGGTGACCCTTAGAATTGGACCTTATATTGAGGCAGAATGGAACATGGGGTATGTTTAATTAATTCACAGTTTAATTTTCATCAAAATGTGTATTTTTTACTATTTATTATTTTTCTACAGAGGATTCCCATATTGGTTGAAAGAGGTTCCCAACATCACATTTCGCTCTTACAACGAACCATTCACGGTAATAGCTCAACATCATCGATATATATTTAACGTGTTAAAAAAACTCCATTATCTAATAAATTACCTAAAGTTATTTCAAAGTGCAGTTCCATATGAAGAAGTACGCAGAAACAATCATAAACATGGTGAAAGGAGAGAAGCTCTTTGCAGATCAAGGAGGCCCCATTATCATGGCGCAAGTACATATTATGTTACAGCTTTCATCAGTTACAACGTATTACTGTCATAAAAACATGTAGTATTACAATCCGGCATATAATATTCTCACTTATTTTTATCTTCAGAACATTTATCTATAAATATTACATAAAGGAACAATATTTTATAAATAAATAGTATCATAAAATACGAATTATTATATATTTGAATTATTCCTAGGTTAACTAATGTGAACTATATATACATTTATTTAAATTTATAACTTTTACGTGTGTCGTACCTACTATTTCCGCCGAAATATCAAAAATCCTAGCATAAGTCGATGTTTGAAGCTCTTGACGAACTTCTGTTTTTTATAAATTGCAGATCGAAAATGAGTACAACAATGTCCAACTTTCGTATAGGGAATTGGGCACAAAATACATAAAGTGGGCAGCAGACATGGCCGTTGGCCTATACAACGGCGTGCCATGGATCATGTGCAAGCAAAAGGATGCTCCTCCCACAGTAGTAAGTTAGAGTACTGTTTTTCTTCGTCAAGGTTAGTTGCTCTATGCTTCTTATTAATGGATTTAAGCTTTCTATTGCAGATTAGTACCTGCAACGGAAGGCAATGCGGGGATACTTTCCCCGGCCCAAATGGCCCCGATAAGCCTTCTCTTTGGACCGAGAATTGGACAGCACAGTAACTAAACTCTGCATCCTTAAAGATTAAATATTACTGGATAGTGGATACAAATGAAAAATATAGAAACATAAGGATAATAAGTCATATTTGTGGTTGTGTTTCATAGGTATAGAGTGTTTGGTGACTCTCCTTCTCAGCGTGCTGCAGAAGATCTGGCGTTTGCTATTACTCGATTCTTTGCAAGAAACGGCACTCTCAACAACTACTACATGGTATGCAACGTTATATATACAAACATTTCCATCATAACCAAGAATTTTTTGAAAGAAACACTAATAGTTGAGACATGATCATGTATCTCAGTTTCACGGTGGAACCAACTTTGGAAGAACAAGCTCATCTTTCGTTACAACACGTTACTATGATGAAGCTCCACTAGATGAGTTTGGTAACAAGAATGAGCTTTTGATTCAAACATCTTGTTTATCTCTCATCAACTGAGTGTTCTCTCACTGTTTAAGGTTTGAAGAGAGACCCTAAATTTGGACATTTGAGAGACCTGCACAAAGCCTTGAGACTCAGCAAGAAGGCTTTGCTTTGGGGGGTTCAATCCATACAAAAAGTCACTGTAGATTTGGAGGTAACTTTTTTTTTTTTTTGCATGCCGCATAAACTAAATTTCTTGATCATCTATACCTATTGGAAAAGAGTATTGTTGCATAAGGTCAAAAATCTTCGTTTCGAATCAATCGTGATGTGATCTTTCAAAATTATGTATTAATTGACCCAAAATAAGAGTACTGTCTTCAACACTTAGTTCTACTGTTTTTATCCTCATAATATTTCATTTAAGGATATTGTTTAATATGAAATATTATATTTATCTAATATTACTATAACAAAATTGTGTAACCTTCATATTTTTATATACCTATAATATGATTACTTATTTACATTTTGTAGAATATTTTAGTAATTCAATGTATATTTATCATGATATATGATTAAAATTCTATTTTTTCTAAGATTCTTCAAAATCATGGTCAAATTTATATATTCTTTTATAAAAACCTTTTATGGTGTAGGAACTATAAGTCGATATAAATCATTAATCTTTGTATGATCTACAACTATCATGGAAAGAAATATAATATAAATTATATATATAAGTAAAAAATTTATACATAGGAAAACATAGTTTCTGGTTACCATATAAGAAAAAGTTTACACCAGAACCATTCTTATATATATATATATATATATATGGATTATGGTATTACCCGGTCCTTATGTAGTATGTTGTATCCAATTTAGACCACATATTTTGAATATGTGGACACACCACAATTGACATGTTGCAACTCCTTTCTATTTATTTATTATTGTAAGGATCAAAATAAGGACACAATTCAACATCCTCATTCTTCTTATTCTTATTTTATCATCCGTTCTTCTTGATTTTTGTAACGGTGACGACAACGGACATCAGTGCCAGTGGCGGATAGGCTGGACGGACAACAACGGCGCGACAACAACTAAAATAAAAAATTCTCGCCAAAACAAGTTCATGCATGCATATAACAAAATATAAACCTGCATGTGTGGCCAATGAGCATTGTGGGTGCGTGAGCATGTGTTGACGTGCCACGAAACATATTTATGCATATAACAAAATATAAACCTGCACATTGGCCAATATGCGTTGGGAATGTGTGAGCGCGCGGTTGGCGTGCTTTTTCAACATGCATTAAATCGTAACTCACATATATGATTATGTTCAACTACATGCAAACTTGTGTTCACTTATATGCACATTTTGTTCAATTTTATGTATGGTTTATTTTTCTGTATCATATAACAAATCACATTACTAATCTACTTTTACTATAGCGAAATCAACGAAAATAAGCTTAAAAAATTCGAAAGATCTCAACCTTAAGATCTATGAGATGAGTGGATGAGATTGAGTACCACATACTATATAAGACTTTGGTACTATATGGTCTCAATTCTCTCTATCTCTCTCTATATATAACTTTTACACAAGTTGCATGCACCATGTAGCAAGTTAACACTAAAATCAATAATTTTTTATTTTTATTGTATATATATATTTTAACACAGATCACAGTCTATGAGAAGGCAGATTCCAACATATGTGCTGCATTCTTGACCAACAACAATACAAAGCTAGATTTGAGCATTAACTTCAGGGGTGTAGACTATTTTCTACCAGCCAAATCCATCAGCATCCTCCCAGATTGCAAAACAGTTGTATACAACACTAACACGGTAAGACAAAAAATCAACATGAACACAAAACAAACACGACAAGATCATCAACTCAATCACAATAATCTTTTTGCATTGTAGGTTATCTCACAACATAGTTCTAGAAACTTCGTCACCGCGGCGGAGTCAAAGATAGCCAAGTGGGAGATGTTCAAAGAAGCAATTCCCACAGTAGAGGAGTTGGAAATAAAGAGCAAGACTCCAAGAGAGCTTTACCATCTCAACAAAGATATGTCAGATTATGCATGGTACAGCACTAGGTATGCCAACTTATTTTTTTTTATTTAATCTTTGCTCAAAAGATACAAGATAATAGACATGGACCTTAAACTATTAGAAAGTGGAGAGCATCTACATATGTTTTTTTAATAAAAAGATAAAACAATGCATGAGAATTGTTACATATTAAAGTACACAGAAATTATAAAAGCGAGAAAAACACACGAAATTGGTTACTCAATTCATCATGACATGACGTTTGGAGGAGCTGTCAAGCCAGAGAATTTTCACTATTATTTTCGGGTACAATTATAGGAAATAAGATGACTATTTACAATGGAAAAATAGCCCTAATCCAACCCTAATTATAATTCTGCCCAAATTAACTAACACACGTCCTTGATACCTTCAGGTTTGATAACTAAAAAAAACATGAAAACAAGCTATTTTTTAAAAATAAAATTTGTAAAGTTGTTGTGCATATTTCTCTTAGGTTCATCCGGTATTCATAGGCTTCAAAATGAGACGTTTTGTCCAATCACAATTAAAGAATCACTCCACTATCCTCACTGTTACCACATTTTTTTGCAGCATCAACTTCGACCGACGTGATCTACCGATGCGATCGGACATACTTCCGATCTTAATGATTGCAAGTCTTGGCCATGCTTTGGCTGCATTTGTGAATGGTGAATACGTAGGTAAAAATCACATATATATATTCAAGAACGATAAATTTCCTTGTTCAAGAAATGATACATCTGTCACATAAATACGAAGAAATAATTATTGTATTGTTCTGCATTTTCTTGTCTAGGTTTTGGACATGGAAGCAATGTGGAAAAGGCCCATGTTTTTAAGAAGTCTGTAGTTCTGAAGCCTGGAATCAACAACATATCAATACTAGCAATGACAGTTGGTTTACCTGTGAGTTATTTTTTTTTCCATTATCTAAAAAAAATTAAACTTATTGTTTCTTCCTTAATCTAAGTGAAGTAAATATTGATCGTCTCAAACATAGAATAGTGGTGCCTATATGGAGAAAAGGTTTGCTGGGCCTCGAGCTGTCACTCTTGAAGGTTTAATGGCCGGAACTCTTGATATCACCCACAACAATTGGGGCCAGCAGGTAATTTCACATTTATGGAGAGATCAACTACTTGTATTTTTCGTTTATATACACATGTGTGAATAAATATTGGAAATTGCAATTATGGCATTGGAATATGGTAGATGTAGCATTGACAAGACTGTAATAGCTGATAATTTTGCAAATATTATCATAAAATTTGTAGGTTGGTGTTAATGGGGAAAGGTTGCAGATCTTTACTGAAGAAGGATCCAAGAAAGTGCATTGGGTCCCCTACGATGGAAAATCTGGGCCAGTTACCTGGTACAAGGTAATATGATCACTATATAAAGCATTAATGAAAACGAGTAATGAGTCAATATCGTCTGATCCATAATCAGTGTCTCATTTTGTCTTTGACAATTTTGGAATATTGGGGAGATACATTTTGTATTGTAATGTGTAGCCAATATTCTAAAGTTTGATCGAAGAAAATCATTTTCTAGGGTTACTTTGATGCCCCGGGAGGAAATGAGCCCGTTGCTATGAGAATGATGAGCATGGAAAAGGGCATGGTTTGGATCAACGGGCAAAGTATTGGTAGATATTGGGTATCGTACCTTTCCCCCCTCGGAAAACCCACTCAAGAAGAGTAAGTATGACATGATTTAGTCTCTTGTTCTATTTTTGAGTACTCGTCGAATTTAAAATTCTGGATGTGTGTGTCTAGATATCACATTCCACGAGCATTCTTAAAGCCGAAAGGCAATTTGATAGTGGCGTTTGAGGAGAGTGGAGGGCACCCAGACAAGATCGAAATTCAGACAGTGAACAGAGACACCATTTGCAGCATAATCTCAGATTTTTATCAAACACCAGTTAAGTCATTCGAACGAAAAAACAACCAATTTCGTTCTATTGGGAACCCCGTTAAGGCGGGCTACCTTAACTGCCCCGATGGTAAAATTATCGAGAAAGTCGAGTTTGCGAGTTTCGGGAATGCTGAGGGTGCGTGTGGCTCGTTCACGCCCGGAAAATGCGAGACCCTGAAAGCCCACAAGGTTGTTGAGCAGGTATGCCGGGTTTAGATTTGGCGTGTATCATTAAAGTGAAATATGATGATTGATATTGACTCTTCTTTTCTTTTTAGCTATGTTTGGGTAAGGCATCATGCACGATTCCGTTCGAGAAGGAGAATTTCTTTGAAAACGATGAAGACCCTTGCCCCGATATCACGAAAACGTTATCGGTGCAAGTGAGATGTGGAGTGTCAAAAAAGTGCTGCTTGAGTTTTTTCTTGTGATTTTGATGCTGCAGAAACTATAGCTACTTAGATTGTTAGATGATCTGATCTTATGTTGTTGATTTTGGATAATTAGTTCAGAGCAACGTATATTGTCAAATAAAAATATCTTTTGAAATTGTGTGATTTATATGTTGTTATGTGAATTGGTGGAATATAAACTATGATGCAGGTTTTCTCGAGAGCTGCATATTACTTCTCTGGAGGAGTCTCGACCACATATCAAGATTTATAAAATGTTATTTAATATTCATGTCCAAATAAAACGAAACCAAAATATCATTAACACATTAGATACAATCGAATACCAATAAAACTAGAAAAGATACTATCCTGACGTAACAAACATGCAAGGAATATCGATGAACTAAGAGTCGTGGTGACAATTGCATATTATTTTGAATAATGTATGTCGGCACATTCATAACTACGTTTTATCGTAACTAGTTAGCATGATGAAGTTGACAAATAAATAATATGACAATAAACTAGACAATCATATAAAGCTGCCAAAACAATACCGACCGTACAACTAAGGCCCAGTGGCAGTTCATCAACGCACTCCACGTCACAATCTCATCAACAATCTGGGCCCACCATTACGGGCCGGGCCCAATCGATTCGGAAGCATCCGAACCTTGCTTGGCCCAATTAAAGAGCCGCTTCCTCCCTTCTTACACATTCCGGGGAAGCCTCAACGTGGACGCACGCTCCAGACTGAGTGACATTAATGGGTACAAAAATGGCGTGATTTTTACCCTTTTACGGTGTTACTCGGATTCGCCGCGGGGGTTCTTTCGGTCATTTCACATTTTTATTCATTTTACTGCACCATATATTATCTTCGAAATTACTGGATATTAAACAGCGATTAGAGAGAGAAAGAGGAGTGAAATGATTGTGGAAGGACTTGTTGAAGAAACTTGATCGAATTATTGGACTCGAAAATAGTGGAATTTTTGTGAGCATTCGAGGTTTGATTTGAGCTCTCGAGACTTGGATTGAATTTGGAGAAAGGCTTTTCAAAATTTGGTCGAGATGGGGGTTGTCAGTATGATAATGGGGTTTTGTGGATTCGGAGTAGGGATTTCTTCTGGATTGGTTGCTGGGTATTTCTTGTTCATCTACTTTCAGCCTTGCGATGTTAAGGTGTTCTCTCTCTCTCTCTCTCTCTCACACACACACACACGCACGCAAACGCAAAAGCAAACGCACTCAATTTGCTTCCTATGCATTAGTGATTTGTGTATATCTATGTTTTTGCAAATAATTGAAATGTTTTTCGTTTTATATGATAGAGGTTTCAATAGTTATTTGTTGGAGGATTTTGAATAGACCGAGAAGTAGAAGGAAATAGGGAACAGTTATTTCTCGTATAGGTTTCGTTCTTTGTAGTTGCTGGAAATTCGCGTTAGCAAATGAGCTCGACCTAACCTGGATTGTAAGGTGCAATTCTTTGTAATCGGCCAGAATGGCTATTGATACTGACAGATGGAACCAGTCACGATTTCTGAGAGTTATGGGACCTTTTTTGTATATCTGAAAATGCAATCTATGTAGTTTCAGCTGCTACAGCACCATCATGAAGTCGGGCATTTTGGCGTTTTAGTTGGGATGAATATACCATTAGTTCCTTTTCGCAGTATTGTTGTTATTAATCTCTGTTCATGTGGGTTCGACGGGATGTAACTATCTTATCCTGATTGCTGCATTAAGATACTCGTATTTTGTAAGAGTTTTGGTGTTGTTTCTGAATGGAAAATTCTGAAAGAGTAATGTGTTGACTAATTGAGATATGGTGGCAAACTTGATAAAAGTTTCTTGCTCTTTTACTTCAACAGAATCCTAACATCCGCCCTTTGGTTGAGCAAGACTCCAAAACTTTGCAACAATTACTTCCTGAAATACCCTATTGGGTGAAAAATCCAGACTTTGATCGTGTAAGTTTATGGTGACTGATGACTCGGTCACTTCTTGCAATCACTTGGTTAATTAGTCTCTTGAGTATTGAATAGATTGTAATTGTTATTCCCATCCCCTTCCTCTTTTGGAATGAAGGTTGACTGGCTCAACAAGTTTCTCGAGTTATGTGGCCTTACCTGGACAAGGTATTGATTCTCATTAAGTAATCTGTAATTTACCTGGTTCATACAATAGCTTTTCATTGATTTCTGCATTAATTATTTTATGCTTGTAGGCAATTTGCAAGACAGCTAAAAATATAGCTACTCCAATTATTTCGAACAAATTCCAAAATATAAAATTGAGTCCTTGAATTTGAAGCACTAACTCTGGGATCTCTACCACCTACTTTTCAAGGTCAGTAAAGTAAAGTGCCCTCAGTTTTACACTTTTATTCTGAATTGTTTATCCTGTTGTATTCAGTATATAGCAGAAATTAGAAGCAACATGGAAGTCTAATTATAATGGGCCTGGTTTTACATTCTTGGTAAAGTCTGCTGTGTGACAAAACTTCATGGGCCTGGAACAAAACAGTGAATATCTCTATGACTCTATGGCAGGTATGAAAGTCTATCTTACTGAAGAAAAGGAGTTGATTATGGAGCCTGCTTTAAAATGGGCTGGAAATCCTAATGTGACTGTTGCAGTGAAAGCCTATGGACTAAAAGCAACAGTTCAGGTTATTAGCAATTTTAATGTCATAAAATAGTTTCTCACCTATATAATGGCATGATCTGATGAATTCTTGTCTCCTTGCATATTAGCTAATGAAATATGATGAAATGAAACGGAAATGTTAATTGTATATTTCAGGTTGTGGATTTCCAAGTCTTTGCTCTACCCCGCATTACCCTGAAGCCTCTTGTTCCTAGCTTTCCATGTTTCGCAAACATCTTTGTGTCTCTTATGGAGAAGGTCGGTGAATCACTTTTCCACCATTTTAAATATAAAAGTCAAAAAAGGAAAATACCATGGTGAAGATACCAGTGGAATTCATATATGTACTGAATGTAATGTTTTTTCGCATGTGATAAAATGTTAAGGGAGATAAATTTTCTTAGTTCTCTGGTACCACTTGAAACTTTTAATTTAGTTCATTACAACTTATAATGCTTTCATGTAGTAGTACATGCTCTCACATTTATATTTTTACAAAAAGTCATGTTTATTGATATTCTTTTGTAGTAAGCTGGCTTCTTCCTGTCCTCACTTTTTTTGCAGCCACATGTTGACTTTGGACTTAAGCTAGCTGGGGCTGATCTCATGTCTATTCCTGGCCTATATGGGTTTGTACAGGTACAACCCAATTATATCAATTCTTGAATTGCCTTATTTGAGAAAGTGGAATTTACAATATATGACCAAAATAAGAATGAGATCTAGATATCAGATATGTGTTGTGAATAAGATTGAAAAGTTGTATTTTGAGAGAGCTTACATTTTCATCACAAAGCATTGATATTTGAAGGTCACTTGCGTCTAGTTCAAGTGACTGCCGTTGACATTGGAATTTGGACTTTAACTTGCAATCTGGAATTCGATTGAAGGGCACTTTAACCTCTCCTAGACTCCTAGTGATTTCGTGCCAATACTAGATTCTTTGAAGGAAACTATATATCAGGGATGGGTACTAAAGTTTGTCTGTACTCTTAAATTTGGGATTTGGCAATATAAATTTCTTTTTGTCGGATCATATGTGCTAACTATTGTGTGTATTTCCTCAGGAAACTATCAAAGATCAAGTTGCTAACATGTATGTGTGGCCTAAAACCCTTGAAGTGCAAGTTTTGGATCCGACAAAGTATGTTTCTCATATAATAATATTATAAATTGCCTGCATTCTGGAGGGCCTTATGTTCATATTTTTAATTCACTTAAACCGTCAGAGCTATGAAGAAGCCTGTTGGAATTCTCCATGCGAAGGTTTTGCGAGCACTAAAGCTGAAGAAAAAAGACCTATTGGGCGCATCAGATCCTTATGTGAAACTGAAGCTCACCGAAACAAAGGCTCCATCCAAGAAAACTACGGTGAAGCATAAGAATTTGAATCCCGAGTGGAATGAAGAATTCAGCATGGTAGTAAAAGATCCTGAAACACAAGCGTTAGAACTAATTGTTTATGACTGGGAGCAGGTATACATCTTTAGTTGCAGGTTAGACAGATTGTTAGGTTATGATGTCGAACACTTAAATTTTTTGTCTTTTTGTCAGGTGGGCAAACATGATAAGATGGGTATGAATGTTGTTCCCCTGAAGGAACTTCCCCCGGATGAGTCAAAAACTTTAACACTGGATCTGCTTAAGAACATGGACCCAAATGATGTTCAAAATGATAAGTTACGTGGCCAGATTGTGGTCGAGTTGACATACAAACCTTTCAAGGATGAGAATTTGCCAAAAGATTTTGAGGAATCCGGTGCAGTACAAAAGGCTCCTGATGGCACACCACCAGGTGGAGGTGCACTAGTGGTTACAGTCCATGAAGCTCAAGATGTTGAGGGGAAGCACCACACTAACCCATATGTCCGCATCATTTGCAAGGGAGAGAGCGAAAACTAAGGTTTGCAATTCACTTTTCCTTCACTTTTTAGATTGCTATTCTAGGCTCTAGCTAGGTTCTCTGGCTTAGTTTCTTGTGCATGTTTTGTGTAGCAAATATATTCTAAGTGCCACTAAAGTTTATGGCGACTAATTCGAAGGAAATTTTCTTTAAGAGAATGTAACAAGACCAAGTGAGTATGATAATATGATAAGAGTCGAGGGCAATCACACAAAGATGACAATGACAGCATGAAAACTAGAGAAATAGAAGAAACGATGGTTATATTCAAAAGGAAGAAACAAGAAGAAAACCAGGAAATCCTGTTAGGCGCACCACCCACCCAGCAATTCTGCTAGTTACAAACTTAATAAACGCATAACTCTAACTAATGACTTCTGCCTCATTTAAATACTACGAAATACCTACTTGATCAGGAGACCAGCCCTATACATGACTGGTACAAGAAGAAATAATTAGAAAATAAAGATATGTAATTCAGTGAATCCTGTTCTCTTCATGAACGCTAAAATTCCTACGCTAAGGGGCTGATTCAACTGTACCCAACGACTGTAAACACTGAGCTGCTGATTGTTATCATTATGTGATGGTAGTTATGTGTTTCGGGAATGACCATTCATTCATTAAATCAGTTTAGCAGAAGGGTCACTTCTTTGAAATCTATTTGCTGCTTTGAGTTATGAATTGTGCTAACTGCTTCTTGTAAGTGTAGTAGTGTATTATCTGTTCTAATGGTTGAAATTTTTAAATGTTCATACAGCAAGTAAAGAAGAACCGCGATCCTAGGTGGGATGAGGTTTTCACATTCATGATGGAAGAACCACCTTTGAAGGATAAGCTCCACGTGGAAGTACTCAGCACATCGACCAGAATTGGCCTGCTACACCCTAAGGTATTTCAGTTCACCTTTCTATCATTGTAATGCAACAGTTTGTTGTATGTTTAAATTCCTAGAAGGATGGTTAGAGTCAATACAGACCTAACATTATGGTTACATAATGTTTACCTATCTTGCACATACAGCATATGCAAATATATTCAACATCTGAATTTTTGTGATACTCCCTTGCTAATGACTTAAATGCTGTGGCTCAACCCCCAAATCAGGAAACATTAGGTTACATTGATATCAGCCTAGCAGATGTTGTCAGCAACAAAAGGATAAATGAGAAGTTCCATCTAATAGACTCAAAGAATGGAAAGATACAAATTGAGCTGCAGTGGCAGACATCTTGACTTGAGGTTAGCCACCTCATGCTTCGCCTGAGGAAATATTAAAAGATAATCATGATACCTTTAAATGCACAAGGATTAGCACTTGTGCTGAGGAAAACTCAGATTGTGAGTGTTGTGTAACGGCACAAGTGTTTTCGAGCTTGGTTTTGTCGAGTGCAGCTATCTTGTATCCTTGTATGTGCTCCTTGTGTATATTGACAGTTGGTTTGTTGCATCTTGTTGATTTCTCTGTTTTATGAATTTTATTTTAACATATAATCCGGTTGCTTGGAAAACATGTTCTTGAACCTTTCTCACAGAACTTACGGAATCTTGAAATTTCATTTGCAGTAGAGTATTTCATTGGGATTTTATGAACTGTCCCAGAATGTCTACCTGTGTTGGGAATGATTTTAATTACTATTTAATCTCTCTCTCTCTCTCTCTCTCTCACACACACACACACACACATTTGGAGAGTCGAAGGCCTTCCTCAAGTTTACCACTCAATTACAACATATTTCAAAGATTTTAGGTTCTTTGGGTAGTTGTTCTTGTAATACATGTTTAATTATCCCAACAGAAGAAAAACATGTGGAAGACCATATGACAGGTCAATGTTCGTCAGGTAAAATTCCACATTCACTGATCTTTATAATTTTATTGGTGTTTTAGAATGTTTGGATTTGGGTTATGACTCAGAGGGTGTTTGGCTGAGCTTATAAGTTCTTTAAAACAGCTTATAAGCTGTTTAGGAGCTTATAAGCTGTTGCAGAGTGTTTGACAAAATAAACTCCTAAACAGCTTATAAGCTGTAAAAATAAGCTCCAACAGCTTATAAGCTTCCCTAAAAATAAGTTGCTCAAACCCAATTTATTTTTTCATAAGCTTATAAGTAACCATGAATTTACCAAAATAATCTTATTATAGTTCATTATTTCCTACATATACACTACCAACTTCATTTTTCGTCAATTTTATCTCTCTAACTCACGATTCTTTCTCTAGCTTATAAGATTAATTATCCACACACTTTAATAACTTATAAGTTCTTGAAACATCATCTCTTATAAGCTCTTGAAACATCTTATAAGCTCTTGGAGCTTATAAGCTCTTTAAAATAAGTTTAGCCAAACACCCCCCTCAATCCTATGGACCTTGATTCGTCAAATCTGACTATAACTTTGAGGTTAATATATATACTAAGCGGGAGAAGAAAAAGAGAACATTTTCTCAGTTCGAAAAGCAAAACTCTCGAAAGTTCTCATAGTGCCCGTAATATGAATAATCATCTCCTACAAACTAGCATATTGTTTTTCAATCAAAATATTCTATTTAAATGTCCTACCCTTATATATATATATATATATATATATATATATAGGTTGGATCTAGTGAGAACTTATTTTTTTTTAGAACTTGAGACTACTATGCAGACGATAAAGTTGATGAATAAAATCTATAAAGTTGTGCACAACAAAACATTCTAAAATTGTTGCATAACAAAATAATTTTAGAAAGTTTTCGTTATAATTTTGTATCATTTTGTGCATCATTTTCAATGCATTATGCATTGTCAAAAGATGTATTCTCATTCGATCCACCTTCTATATATATATATATAGAGTTTGGTTCAAATGAGAACCATTCTTATCCTAAAACTAACCAAAATGAATTAAGATGAAAGTTGATGAATGCGTTGGGAAACTTAATGCATTCAACAATTCGATTTTTTCACCCGGTTCAATCCCATGAGTGACTTAAAATTTTATTTTTTGGATTCAAGAACTTTCCTCGGATTCATCAACTTTCACCGTGAATTCATCATTTTTTGTTCTCACGCTCTCACAATAAAATGGTTTCACGTTAACCTCCCTATATATATATATATATATATGGGTAGGTGTATTTTTTCAGTTACACATTAAACCACATAAACAAGATATAAAATATAAGAAAATATATACCGATAGAGCTTACACAAAACTCTTATGATGAAGAAGAGGACTGAGCCTCTCGCTTCCGCACAATATGTTCAATGAATTGAAGGATTTTTTATTTTTATTTTTAATTATTATGGAATGGGATATATTATGTAGCTCTAAGGATTGATATAGAATTATGATCGGTAGAAGAGTAAGAAAGTCGAAAACTTAACAACAAATGTTTTTGTTTTCGTAGGCTCAAAGGTTTATTGCTTTCTGAGTACTTAGGATGATTTTACAATGAAAGAATGTCTATTTATAGGCAAATATATCGGACAACAAATGGTGCCTACACCTATCCACCAACTAATAATGTATATTACTATTCACACCACTAAAATAATGCCTATTACTATTTACACCACTAAATTAATGCCTATCTATCAACTAAGGTGTAACATATGTGTAACACCTGTTATCCTATATAATTCTTTTAATAATACATTACACGTTATATCCTATACGTAAAAGAAAAACAGAAAAGCAAAAATTACAAAAGAAGACAGCTATAATTTAATAATTGTTGCCCATCTGTTTCAATCTTCGTAAATCTCTATGAGTTTCGGAATTGTGTCGCATGCCTTTGAGAATCTTCAATGTCTTCTTCTTCTTTATCCGTATTGATGATAGTAATTTCTTCATCTCGCAAGACTATCACCTTCTCCACCGAAAGGAAGGAACATATTCCAATTTGGTGTCACTCATATTTGTAAATAATGTCCTTCACCGCAAGTTTATACTTCATCCATAATTCAAGTTTAGGGTGTTTTGATTCAAATATGTTAATTTGTTCTTCGAATCAAATGTAAAATGATCCGTTCTCTTTTACATCCGGTTTGAAGATATCGATCGTAATATTCAATGTCCACAATAAATTCTTTTTCTAGTCGGGCGATAATCATGAGATGTAGCTTCGGAAGAGGTTAGAATTTTGCAAGAGACCTTTGATTTGGAAGATAAGGATGAAATATCACAACCGTCAATAGAAATTTTTCTCCCAATTTGTTCATTAGGTCTTCGTTTTTTCAGATAATCAATTCCATGAAATCAATCATACCATTGTGGTAAAACTTGATTGTCATTTCATCCGCATATCGCCTTGTTTAAATCAATCAGTAAGTAGAAGGCCAGAATTCGATCTGCTCATCAATTAGTATCCTTCTTTCTCAGATAATTTTATAAACATCGTGCATTTGTATGATTTTTACGCCTTGAATTTTGATTCATTGAAATAAATTTCAACAATTTTCTTTTGTAAATCAACAAGGTTTTGAGGAAATCCTTGTAAAACTTTTGTAGAAATAATTTCAAGATTAGAACAATTTTCGTGATCGGTTCCATTGTTTCTCCAAGGAATATCAAGAATTCTAGTTTTAAAATTTTCAAAACTTCGAGGTGGAACATATCGAGTTTTGTTTTCAAAAATCAATTTTTGATTTAACTTTGTAATGGTTGATTCCATGACCGAGATCGTCGATCTTTGTAATTACAATCATTTTGTAAACTTTTCAATTGATTGTTTCGATCAAAATTTTCTTTTCAAAATCCACAAGTTGTGATTCATAATTTTTAGCAAAGAAGACCGATGTTGAATCACATTACTGGGTTTTCTTGTGCAATCGACCAAAACTTTGACTTCCTCCGGTTCAATAAGAAATTCTTGTATACCAAAGCTTCTAGATTTGACAATACTTCAAAATCAGAGTAACCTTTCCAAAGAGGTTTATGACAATTAATATATTTTCGAACAAGATTAAAGTTATGAAAACTCCAATTTTGTTCCTCCGAAAATAACATAATGTGTAAACTTTTTTGGGGTTGCTCGTTTTTATTTTGGTCGAAAAATAAAATACCGAGCATTTAAAACTTCGAACTTTGAAAGCGGTAGCTTTTGGCAATGTTTGAATATGCCATAGATTATCAAGGATAACCTGTTGTCTCTGTAACCTTTGTAATTGCTCTAAATCACAGTAGTGATTTGAGCATTTTGTAAAGTTATCGCTCCAAATTGAATTTCATCTTTGTAATCTTTGGATTCTCTTAGTCCGGAGAATTGTGTAACACTTTTAGTTTCTTCGTCAAAGAGATATCCATTGATAATGTCTCGAACCCCGAATCAGATAATTTTTCTTCCCTTCGGTCTTAGAGACTTCGGTTGTGTAACTTTCCTTTTCCTTTGAAGGCTTTATAATTTTTCTATCCATTTCGCATAAAAAGACGATTTATCTTTCTAGATAAGAGGTCACAATATTATTATCTTTGCCTTTTATATGTTCAAATTTTACTCTATAATTATTTCCTTGAATTATTTGTTGTAAATTTATCCATCTTGTCTTATTAATTTTTACTATTAGCATTATTAATAAATTTTACAATGGCTTCACAACTGCTCTAACAAAGGAATTCATTTTTAACCATATTTTAAATTATTCTAAAGAATTTTTAATGCTTGTATTTCATAATCTAAAGATGTCCAATTTAAACTGTTTTATTAAAGTTTCCACTAGCATAAGCAAATATTCTTTCTTCATTTTTTGACTCAATTTATGGGGTTTACAAATTAATATTGCTCCCCATCCTTCTTTACATCCATCACATCAATAATTATATAACTATCACTTGTAGGTAATTCTAAAGGTTTAATATTTTTATTTCATTTTAATTTTTGAATAAGTTTTTATCTTCTATATTAAAATGTCGTTGACCATTTTAGTAGTTTTACTATATAATGGACCCACTAATTTACTAAGATTTGGAACAAACTTTCTAGCATAATTTACTAATCCTAAAATGATTGTATTTGTTTTAAATTTGTTAATTTATTTGGAAATTCTAAAATTTTAGTAGCAATATGAGGTTGTAATTCTATTTTTCCATTTCAATTTCTAATCCTAAAAATGAAAATTTTCTTTTAAAAATTCCATTTTCCTTTTACTAATTACTATACCATTCTTTTCAATTTCCTTAAATATAATGTTTAAATGTTCTTCATGTTCTTTTAAATTATTACTTGCTACAAGAATATCATCAATATATACTAGACAAAATTTATATTTTAAAATATATTATCCAAATCTTTGAAAGATAGCATGCGATTTTTAACCCAAAACTTAATACATTCCATTCAAATTGTCCTTCCTGACAAGTAAAAGCGATCCATGGTTTAAACCATTCTTCTAATTTTAACCGATTATATCCACTTTTAAATCAAATTTACTAAATATCTTTTTATTTTGCATAAGTGCTATTAAAGTTTCTTTATTTGGTATGTTATAACCATCATCTTCACAATTATCATTTAATCTTTTATAATTGTATACTATCCTAGGTTTTCCTTTTTTATTTCGAATGATTTCTTACTATAAAAGTCGTAGATCTATGAGGACTTTCTCAATGTCTAATTAATCCTGCTTTAACATTTCATTAACTGCTTTCTAAATTCTTCTACATCTTCTCGCACTATACTCTCCATTTTTGTTCTAATTGTAATTTCGTGTAACTTTATTTTTATTTTACAAACATAATTCACTTTTGCTTTTGTAATATCGCTCCTATTAATCCTAGTTTTCTAATCTTAATATTATAGGATAATTTTACTTGTTGTAATATCGTGGCCCTTTTCTAATTCTTGTGAAATAAATTGTGAGAATAATTTTATAGCTTCATTTTCAATGAAATTATTTTATTTGTTTTGTACATGTTTTAAAAAATCTAATTCTCCTAGTCCACCACGCTTTCGGCAAACTCGATGTATGTGTATATCTATGTGTTGGAAAACTATAAACTTGTTTACTTAGTGTAATAAAATTTTAGCAATTGTTAAATTACCATTTAAACTAGTAATAAAATTTAAACCTAATAAGAAATCTTTAGAATTAGTTTCTTTTGGGTTTATTATTACCGAGGTAAATCATATTTTAAACTATAATTACCAAAGAAATTTAAAAATTGTATTCCAGCTTGGTTCTAAACAAAGGTGTAATTTTCATAATTCTATTTTCAACTGCTCGTTTCCATTTTATAATTTAATAATTTATGGAACTTAGGATCTACTAAACTATATCCTATTAAACTTTTAGTACTTCCAAGATTCTAATATAGCATTTAAATCAATATGATTTTCATTATCTATCCATAATCTACATTGAATATTTATTAAAGTTGCTGTAGCTGGATTTTTTGTATTATTACTATTATTTATTAATATTTTTTCTTCTTCCTCTATTTGTTCTGCCATTTGATTTAGTTCAATATTTTCAAATTTTTTATAATCATTCAATGTATATTCTATAACTTCTATTCTTTTTTGGAGTTCGTTGTATTTATTTTCTAATTTTAAATATTTATGATTATATAGTTCAAACATTATTTCATGTTTTTCCAATTTTTCTTTATAAATATCGTTATTTTTATTTTCTTCAATTTTAGCCTTTCCTTTTAATTCGCTTTTATTCCAAATAATTTTTCTAAACATAAGAAGCATATTTCTTCAAAACATTTATTACATTGATATCTTCTTGTAATTTCGTGATATAATTTACAATTAATACATGGAATATGGTTATTTCCTTTTTCTTTAATCCAATAATGTAAACAATTATTTAATGTATTCATATATGTATATGTTACTACTGTAGGATCTATTTCTTTTTCATTTTCATATTCTATATAAATACTATAGATTGATTCATTATCAGAATCTTCTGAGTTTATAACTTCTATATTATATTCTCCTATCTCTTCTATTAAATTTGTTCTTTCATAATTTTTATTTATATTGGGACATTTATTAGCTAAGTGATTTTCTGAATCACATATAAAACATCTACACTTTCTTTTGTAAGGTTTCTTAACATATCTATTTCTATCTTTATTCTTGTTATGTTTATAAGTTGTACTTTTTCTAATACCTTTTTTATATGATTTTTTATAATATCCATAAGCTTGAGGTGTATAAATATCAGTTTTACAAAATGCTCATGCTTGTCTTTTTATTTGTTCTTTTATTACTGCATCTTTACATCTATCTTCTAAATATTTAAATGTAAAAGTTATTCTTGGTCCTATTCCTAAATTAGGAGTAGTCACTTCCCAGGCTTCATGTATTTGTTTTCCTAAATCTCCTGGAAGTTTTATAAAATATTTATTACATAATTCATCGTCCATTGCTCTACCAGTTTGTGATAATAATCTAACAAAGTCATTTGTAAATTCTCTTATATATTTAAAATATGAAATACTTAATTGTTCTAAATTTCTTATTGTCAGATCTTGCAAAATGTATTATCTTTGTCGGATCAACACCTATTATTAATAATCTTATTGCACTTGTAAAATTATAAGGATTATCTTCTAATGCTTTTAATTGATTTATTTCATCGTGAGCTTGAGATTTTTACTTTGCCATAATCCTAAGGTCATTGGACCTAAGGTTGTTTCTAAATAAGAAAACATATCCATATCTCATCTTTTTCTTTTTCCCAATTTCTTACTACCGCTTGTTCCCAAACTAAAACTTCATCTCCCATAATTGCGGCTTTGTTCTTCTATATATAACATATCTCCACTATATAATTTTCCTATTGGAGCTCTTTTTCTTTTCCAATTATTCGAGATTCTCCTTCATATCGGGCTTGGGCAGTATCCAATTTTGTCTACCTTGTCCTGTTGTACTACCTTCTCCTTGTTGTATAAATTCTGGTTTAGGTCTTTTATTACTAGGAGTCATAGAAATGTCCATAAAATTAGTTTCTCTATTATTATTTTTATAGAAATCACTTATCATAATTTTTCCTTGTTCAATTTCTGAAACTAATGGTAGGTTAAAATATTTTTCTAATTCTTTATAAGCTTGATTAGAATCCATTCCTAATTCTGTAATACATTCTATTAACATATCATCTACTTGATCTTGCAAATTTATTTCAGTAAATTTTTTATTAATTATTTCATCTATAGTTGTTTTTGTTTATTCAAACTTGAACCCTGTTTCAAATTCTATATTGCTTTCTAAATTGTTGTCATAATCTTCGTTATTAAATTGACAATATCCTATCATTTCTCTTTCAGTTAATTCTAATGTGTCTATTTCTTCAGAATCTGTGTCATAAATAGGTTCTGTATCATAATATTCATTCATTAAGTTATAGTTTATTTCCATATCATCATCATCATCTTCACTTTCCTCATTTTTATTATTTCTTTTTATAAAATTTGTAAATCTTAAATTGGCTTGTCCATTATTATCATAAATAATACTTTTTGTGGGACTAAAACTTCATTAGATTTCTTTTTAAATCTTCTAAATTCCATTCTAATCCTCGCTAATTCAAGCAGGATCAATTTTTGTGGTTCTATCATTTTAATTCCTTTTGAATCAATAACTTTTATCATTTTTTCAATATTAACTTTATATTTCATACTTGAAGATGTACTCATTTTTCCTAATACTCCAATACTTATTACTAAATTATTTCCTTCATAATTTGTATATCCTTTAGTTTGTATTGCAATTTTTATTTTACTTATATCTCTAGTATCCTTTAAAATATTAGGAGCACAATAAAATAATGTCAATTTTGTTTAAATCTACTTCATTCCTAATATAATAGCTCTTTTAACATCTTGTTGCCATGATTGATCTCAGAATTAGCACTAAAGCTTTTGTTCCTACCTCTTGTCTTCCAAATGCTTTTATTCCTATTATTATTAATCCTATATGTGAAAATAGTTTATTACTTTTAATTAGTTTCTTTATAGTTTTCGTGATAGTAAATCTATAAATTACTTGTACCATCAACCACTCTAGTACTTACTTCTACTTCTCTAATAAAACTTGTATTTATATTTATTATTCTCGCTGATATAAAACCCTTGGTTGTAAAATTTAAAAACTCTGATTATTGTAAATTTCTAAATTTCTATAAACATCTATTTCTTCTTCTAATTGTATAGTCTGTTGAGAACTATTACTTTCAGATGCTCTTCTAGAATTTAGCATCCTATGTAAAAATGTATCTGAAGTAACAATTTCATTTATATTACTTGTAGAATTTCTATTTTGCTGTATAGTTTGTGAATGTCCAGAAAATGGTATAAAATTTCTCATTTTTTAGGCTTCCAATAATTATATATTGTAGGAGTTATTTTTCTAGGTCTTTCTTGTGAACCTAAGCTTAAATTATTTATGGCTTGTGTAATGTTATCTATATCTTGATCTATTGGTTTATTATTTATTTTTGTTTCTAATTTATTAAAAGTTTCACTAATTTGTAATTCAATTTCTCCTAATAGTTTTTTAGTTTCTAATTCAACTTTCTTTGGTTTTAAATTTTCTATTAAGTAACTTAACTGATTAATATCAGATTTACTAGGTAAATTTTTATTTAATTGTTTAATTTCTGAGATTATTTGATTATTTTGTTCTTTAATATAATCAAAGTTTTCACTCACTTGTTTAATTAATTTATTCTTTTCTTGATTACTTTGTATTATTTCTTTAAGTAGATTATTACTATCGTTTTTATTCTTTTCAAAATTACGGTTTAAATTTATAATTAAATCTATAATACAGTTTAAATGACTATTTTCTGAATGTAATATATGTTTAAATTTTCGATCAAATTGACAAATAAAATTATAATTATCGCAAAATATTTTATGCTTATCTCTAAGATTCTCAAGATCTGAAAATCGATTGAACAAACGAGTTTTGATCAATGATTAAAATTTCTTACTCTAATACTTCTCATAAATTCAAATACCATCTTTATTCTTATGATTAAACATATCCCGCTTTTATTTAACAACCTAATATACATATATATGGTTTAAGAGTTTCTCAAAATCAACTCTACACGCCAATATAATATCATTACTAAAAACATCTTAATCCCGCACCTAGGCGTTCTTAACAACAAAGAGGACTTACAACATCATGTTTGCCTAACACGTTAAGCTCTCTAGTTTTTGCCCTCGTAAGTTTTTGTAGCTCGATACCAAATGGGGGTAGGGTGTGTTTTTCAGTTACACATTAAACCACATAAACAAGATAGAAAATATAAGAAAATATATACCGATAGAGCTCACACGTAACTCTTATGATGAAGACGCAGGACGAGCCTTCGCTTCGCATAATATGTTCATGAATTGAAGGATTTTTTTATTTTTTATTTTTATTTTTAATTATTATGGAATGAGATATATTATGTAGTCTGATATATTTTCTATTCTTCGAATCTGTCATAAATAGGTTCAGATCATAATATTCATTCATTAAGTTATAGTTTATTTCCATATCATCATCTTCACTTTCCTCATTTTTATTATTTCTTTTATAAAATTTGTAAATCTTAAATTGGCTTGTCCATTATTATCATAAATAATAATTTTTGTGGGACTAAAACTTCATTAGATTTCTTTTAAATCTTCTAAATTCCATTCTAATCCTCGCTAATTTAGCAGATCAATTTTGTGGTTCTATCATTTTTATTCCTTTTGAAGCAATAACTTTATCATTTTTTCAATATTAACTTTATATTTCATACTTGAAGATGTACTCATTTTCCTAATACTCCAATACTTATTACTAAATTATTTCCTTCATAATTTGTATATCCTTTAGTTTGTATTGCAATTTTTATTTTACTTATATCTCTAGTATCCTTTAAAATATTATGAGCACAATAAAATAATGTCAATTTTGTTTAAATCTACTTCATTCTCGATATAATAGTTCTTTTAACATCTTGTTGCCATGATTGATCCAGAATTAGCACTAAAGCTTTTGTTCCTACCTCTTGTCTTCCAAATGCTTTTATTCCTATTATTATTAATCCTATATGTGAAAATAGTTTATTACTTTTAATTAGTTTCTTTATAGTTTCCGATGATAGAAATCTATAAATTACATTGTACCATCAACCACTATAGTACTTACTTCCTCTAATAAAACTTGTATTTATATTTATTATTCGCTTGATATAAAACCCTTGGTTGTAAAATTTAAAACTCGATTATTGTAAATTTCTAAATTTCTATCAACATCTATTTCTTCTTCTAATCAGTATAGTCTGCTGAGAACTATTACTTCGCATCCTCTTCTAGAATTTAGCATCCTATGTAAAATGTATCCAAGTAACAATTTCATTTATATTACTTGTAGAATGTAATACCCGCAGAATTAGATGCCCAATTACGGTATTTAAAACCCGAATTAGAAATTCACGAGATGATTCAATCCATAAGATATCGAATAATGATTTCGATTATTTACTGAAGGAATGAATTCTATTTTATATTCACCGAGAATCGTGAATTAAGGAAATGAAGTTTATAAAGCGTATCGACAAGATTACTTTAACGTCGATTTCAGATCGATAGTTAAACGTCGTAAATTTTTCTAAGCAATCAAGCTTAGAATTAAATTCCATTATTAATGGAATAATTTAATAAAGTGATTGCGACTTTATTACGACCATTTCGAGATGAGTCGATAATTAACGTTTTGAAACGTTTTCAAACGTTAACGTGTAGAGACGAATTGAAAAGTGAGTTTAATGATCAAGGAATTATAGAAATTAATTTCCTATGATTATGATATGTAATTACAGTATTATTAAGCATTAAATCAATGCTAGATCAACAAGAATTGATAGTGACCAATTTTTCAAACGTTCGAAAACCCTAATTTTCGAACTCGATTTTTATCGCATAAAATGATGCCATTAATTTATCCTATGATATTATTTATCATCTAAACTATATGTTATAACATATATCAATGTTTGGCATGGAAAATAAAAATTAGACCCATTGGCATAGTGTAAAAGCCGAAAACTATACACCTATGTATACAAGTTTATCTTGTTGATTTTTCCTATTACATGTATCTAAGTGACATTTGATTAATTATAACCTAACTACACTATTAAAATCTGATATATATACATATATGTGTAAAATTTTGTGCATGTAATGTGAGTGTAGTGTGTAGTGTAGGTGTGCATGTGTGTAGAAGGACACATGCCCCCTTAGGTGTCACCACCATAAGCACCCCACCTCTCTACACCACTTCAGCATTTCTCCCACACGACACTCTCCCTCCCAAATTCAGATTGCAGCCATAGCTCCACCCCATTTCACGCCTCTCTCATTGCTCCTAAGGCAGCCATAGCTCCACCCCTTCTCGGAAGCTAGCTGCCGCTTCGCTCTCTTAAAGGTTCATCTATCTATCTTGAATTCTTGCAAAATTCGCTCTTAATATGAATAGCTACACTTTGATCCTAGAATGAGTAAATCCTATGCATGCATATATATATATATATATATATGCATCTATGCTTGAAGTAGTTTAGATTGTGTGTATATGTGATTGCATGTTATGAATCTGGACGAACAGTGATTTTATAAAATTAATAGACTAAGTTACAGTGGTCCGATGATTGTGAATTTTTAATATGTTGAACTTATATGTGTCTAATATGCCTCTGTAAAATTTCAAGTCCATCCAACTTTATTTGCTATTTTAATCGTATTTTTCGAAATCATCGCGCAAAACTGTGTAATTGCCGTGTTCATCACCCATAGTCCGTGGCTTTCGTTTTAAGTTTGGCTAATGATAAAACTCTAAAATTTGTCAGAAACATAAGTCAGCATGTCTAGAAGATGTTTGTAAATTTTCAGAATTTTCTAAAAATGTTTACTATTTATTACAGATTTTACAATCTAACTGCACAAAACTGTCACGGAAGTGATAGCTTGTAGTAAAAATAATTTATCTCTCAATCTATTGTGAATCATTGAGTGAGGATTTTTCTGGATTAAACTAGACTTAAGTGGATTTTCAATATGATTGGTTTCATTCCCAGATTCCTTATAATGAGCCCTCGGTGAATTTTTAAAGTTGATACATTACAGTAAGCTTTTCGGACAAACTGTCTTAGTGAATTTTTCCATGTAATAGGCTGTTCGAGTATGACTTTTACGTGAGATGTTCAAGCCGTTTGTAGTCCGATTTGGACTTGGGTTTCTTCATAAGAAATGTTCCTCACCATTTCTAGTTATGATCTGAAAAGTTTTATCCCAAACCAAGTTTTATAGGTATACCTTTCATCGACCCAAAGTCACCCATCTGAAACTGTCCATTTCAACTAGTCAACTTTGGACTTATGTATTTCGATCGTTAGATATTTTCCAGTATGGTCTTCATGAAATATGTAGTTCTTGTTACAAGGTTTCGAAATTGGTAGCCTTCAGCCATTTTGGCATTGTGAGTCAAAAGTTACGAGCCTCGCAAAACCCCTCGTCGTTAAGCTAAAACTGAAAATTCTGAAAAATTTTCTAAGTATAGAAGTCAGTTTGAGTTGCCCACTTTGAGACCCTATATCTCCAGAACCACGACTCTTTTGGATTTAATTCCTTCTTAGAACTTGTAGTACATATTTAGAGGTTTCCATAATGTATCTTTGTGCGGCCATACGTATTCTAACTCGAGAGTTATGAATCGTCAAAGTTTGCCACTTGGGTTAATTTTAAGCTGTTTTGCTGATTTTCAAACACTTAAAATTTGACTAAGTGTAGAACTCCCCTATGTTATATGGTTGATATTAATTCATATTAATGACCATAGTGTATAATAATACGCTATATGAATTTAGAAAAAAAAAATTGGAAATCATTTGGTAATTTTTGAGAATTACCGAGAGCATTAAAGGAATTATAAGGATTTTTAAATCCTTTTTAATTAAGTGTAATAATATATTATATGTCTAAATATTATTTTGGACATATTTGGGATTTATAAAATTTTATAAACGTAGATCACTATGTTTATAAGGAAACGTTATATTTAATAACGTTATAAATGAATAATAAGGATTTATGGATAAATGGATTAATATTTAAGAAAAATATTAATAAAGTTCATCGATTTACGTGATAAATCGAGAATTAGGACTTTACAAAAAGAAATCGATTGGAAATCGATTTATAACATGAATTAGTAAGAAATTACAATTGAAAGTCAAAATTGTTGACTTTTAAAGTCAACGTACGAAATACGTTCGATAAATACGCTAATACGCGTAAGGCGTACTAATTAGGTAAGAAACCTCGTTAGTAAGAAAAGATTTCATAATTGAAACCTTATATCGAGAAACGATAAAATAAGTCGAACGCTTAAACCGAAAGGTTAAAACGACACGGTTGAACGTGTCTCAAGAACGAGAACTATTCAATTGAAATACGAATTGAAAAGCGATCAAATTCATTAAGGAATTCAGTTTATATCGATATAGAATATCGAAGTTTATTCTAGACTTTGAGAGTCTCGAGAAACGTGAACGACGTACTAAAACATCGTTTTTTCGTAAAGGTGTGGACACGGACGCGATGGCCGAACGTTGATGAATACTCAAGTTTAAGACGAACAATAGTCCAGGTGGGCTTTACTCTACTCAAAAATATAATGCTTCTGAAATATTTAATTACGATGCTTATTTCAACTGTTGATAAAATGTTTACAAGATTACCTGCCAAAAATGTTTATGTTTTGTGTATGTATCATATCCTTGAGATGTTATGAGATGTTATGAAATGTTATGAATGTTGTTGGGTCGCTTCCCAACTTATGAATGAAAATCGATATCGGATCCTATGCCGGGAAGGCTTATACCGCTAGGATTAACGTGTACACCGATGGTGACCGTGTTTGTAAGCGACAATTCACGGCGGCCACGGGTCGTAGAGTGAGGCCCCTCACGACTTTCGACTATGATGATATGATGAAATGATGATAAGGGATATGGATCATACACACCCGTAAAAATGCCCGCCGCATTTATGATTTTTATAAACTGATAAAATGCTTTAGTAAGCATAAGGCCTCCCCAAATTATGTAAAGCATTTTATAAATCGATAAACTGATAAAAAATAAGCATCGAATTAAATATTTCGTAAGCATTATATTTTGAGTAGAGTAAAGCCCACCGGACTATTGTTCGCCTTAAACTTGAGTATTCATCAACGTCGCCATCGCGTCGCTGGCCCACACCTTTACGGAAAAACGATATTTTAGTACGCCGCTCACGCTTCTCGAGACTCTCAAAGTCTAGAATAAACTTCGATATTCTATATCGATATAAACTGAATTCTTAATGAATTTGATACGCTTTTCAATTACGATTTCAATCGAATAGTTCTCGCTCTTCGGACACGCTCAACCGTATCGCTTTTAACCTTCCTGCTTAAACGCTCGACTTATTTATACGCTTTCGATATAAGGATTTCAATTATGAAATCTTTTCTTACTAATGAGGTTTCACCTAATTAGTACGCCCACGCCGTATTAGCGATTTATCGAACGATTTCAGACGCCGACTTTAAAAGTCAACAATTTGACTTTCAACAGTAATTTCTTACTAATTATGTTATAAATCGATTTCAATCGATTTCTTTTGTAAAGTCCTAATTCTCGATTTATCACGTAAATCGATGAACTTTATTAATATTTTTCTTAAATATTAATCCATTTATCCATAAACCTTATTATTCATTTATAACGTTATTAAATATAACGCTTCCTTATAAACATAGTGATCTACGCTATAAAATTTTATAAATCCCAAATATGTCCAAAATAATATTTAGACATATAATATATTATTACACTTAATTAAAAGGATTTAAAAATCCTTATAATTCCTTTAATGCTCTCGGTAATTCTCAAAATTACCAAATGATTTCCAATTTTTTTTCTAAATTCATATAGCGATATTATATACACTATGGTCATTAATATGAATTAATATCAACCATATAACATAGGGGAGTTCTACACTTCGTCAAATTTTAAGTGTTTGAAAATCAAGAAAACAAATTAAAATTAACCCAAGTGGTAAACTTTGACGATTCATAACTCTCGAGTTAGAATACGTATGGCCGCACAAAGATACATTATGGAAACCTCTAAACATGTACTACAAGTTCTAAGAAGGAATTAAATCCAAAAGAGTCGTGGTTCTGGAGATATAGGGTCTCAAAGTGGGCAACTCAAACTGACTTCTATACTTAGAAAATTTTTCAGAATTTTCAGTTTTAGCTTAACGACGAGGGTTTTATGAGGCTCAGAACTTTGACTCACAATGCCAAAATGGCTGAAGGCTACCAATTTCGAAACCTTGTAACAAGAACTACATATTTCATGAAGACCATACTGGAAAATATCTAACGATCGAGAAATACATAAGTCCAAAGTTGACTAGTTGAAATGGACAGTTTCCAGAGGTGACTTTGGGTCGATGAAAGGTATACCTATAAAACTTGGTTTGGGATAAAACTTTTCAGATCATAACTAGAAATGGTGAGGAACATTTCTATGAAGAAACCCAAGTCCAAATCGGACTACAAACGGCTTGAACATCTCACGAAAAGTCATACTCGAACAGCCTATTACATGGAAAATTCACTAAGACAGTTTGTCCGAAAAGCTTACTGTAATGTATCAACTTTAAAAATTCACCGAGGGCTCATTATAAGGAATCTGGGAATGAAACCAATCATATTGAAAATCCACTTAAGTCTAGTTTAATCCAGAAAATCCTCACCAATGATTCACAATAGATTGAGAGATAAATTATTTTACTACAAGCTATCACTTCCGTGACAGTTTTGTGCAGTTAGATTGTAAAATCTGTAATAAATAGTAAACATTTTAGAAAATTTGAAAATTTACAAACATCTTCTAGACATGCTGACTTATGTTTCTGACAAATTTTAGAGTTTTATCATTAGCCAAACTTAAAACGAAAGCCACGGACTATGGGTGATGAACACGGCAATTACACAGTTTTGCGCGATGATTTCGAAAAATACGATTAAAATAGCAAATAAAGTTGGATGGACTTGAAATTTTACAGAGGCATATTAGACACATATAAGTTCAACATATTAAAAATTCACAATCATCGGACCACTGTAACTTAGTCTATTAATTTTATAAAATCACTGTTCGTCCAGATTCATAACATGCAATCACATATACACACAATCTAAACTACTTCAAGCATAGATGCATATATATATATATATATATATGCATGCATAGGATTTACTCATTCCTAGGATCAAAGGTGTAGCTATTCATATTAAGAACGAATTTTGCAAGAATTCAAGATAGATAGATGAACCTTTAAGAGAGACGAAGAAGCGGCAGCTAGCTTCCGAGAAGGGGGTGGAGCTATGGCTGCCCTTAGGAGCAATGAGAGAGACGTGAAATGGGGTGGAGCTATGGCTGCAATCTGAATTTGGGAGGGAGAGTGTCGTGTGGGAGAAATGCTGAAGTGGTGTAGAGAGGTGGGGTGCTTATGGTGGTGACACCTAAGGGGGCATGTGTCCTTCTACACACATGCACACCTACACTACACACTACACTCACATTACATGCACAAAATTTTACACATATATGTATATATATCAGATTTTAATAGTGTAGTTAGGTTATAATTAATCAAATGTCACTTAGATACATGTAATAGGAAAATCAACAAGATAAACTTGTATACATAGTGTATAGTTTTCGCTTTTACACTATGCCAATGGGTCTAATTTTTATTTTCCATGCCAAACATTGATATATGTTATAACATATAGTTTAGATGATAAATAATATCATAGGATAAATTAATGGCATCATTTTATGCGAGAAAATCGAGTTCAAAATTAGGGTTTCGAACGCTTGAAAATTGGTCACTATCAATTCTTGTTGATCTAGCATTGATTTAATGCTTAATAATACTGTAATTACATATCATAATCATAGGAAATTAATTTCTATAATTCCTTGATCATTAAACTCACTTTTCAATTGCCTCTACACGTTAACGCTTGAAAACGTTTCAAAACGTTAATTATCGACTCATCTCGAAATGGTCGAATAAAGTCGCAATCACTTTATTAAATTATTCCATTAATAATGGAATTTAATTCTAAGCTTGATTGCTTAGAAAATTTACTGACGCTTTAACTATCGATACGAAATCGACGTTAAAGTAATACGCCGATACGCTTTATAAACTTCATTTCTTAATTCACGATTCTCGAATATAAAATAGAATTCATTCCTTCGTAAATAATCGAAATCATTATTCGATATCTTATGGATTGAATCATCTCAATAATTTCTAATTTACGGGTTTTAAATACCGTAATTGGGCATCTAATTCATGGGTATTACATTCTACAAGTAATATAAATGAAATTGTTACTTCGTATACATTTTTACATAGGATGCTAAATTCTAGAAGAGGATCTGAAGTAATAGTTCTCAACAGACTATACAATTAGAAGAAATAGATGTTGATAGAAATTTAGAAATTTACAATAATCGTAGTTTTTAAATTTTACAACCAAGGGTTTTATATCAAGGTGAATAATAAATATAAATACAAGTTTTATTAGATAAAGAGAGAAGTAAGTACTATAGTGGTTGATGGTACAATGTAATTTATAGATTTACTATCACCTAAACTATAAAGAAACTAATTAAAAGTAATAAACTATTTTCACATATAGGATTAATAATAATAGGAATAAAAGCATTTGGAAGACAAGAGGTAGGAACAAAAGCTTTAGTGCTAATTACGATCAATCATGGCAACAAGATGTTAAAAGAACTATTATATCGTGAATGGAAGTAGATTTAAACAAAATTCAAAGATTATTTTATTGTGCTCCTAATATTTTAAAGGATACTAGAGATATAAGTAAAATAAAATTGCAATACAAACTAAAGGATATACAAATTATGAAGGAAATAATTTAGTAATAAGTATTGAGTATTAGGAAAATGTAACAACCCGTGAAAATAAAATTTTGTTAACGAAGAATTTAATCCAAATTGTTATTAGATCTTTTCCTTTAATTGAATAAACGAGAAATTTTGTCGATTAATAATCGAACAATAATGTAATACGATCGAGCCGATAAATCGGATCGCGAATGTGTGCAAAGGACAATCGGGTAACAATTTCGATATCCTAATCGCATCGACGAGTCGAAATCGCCGATCCTCGCTCGAACAAAACGGGTGATATGTCGCTATCGTGAGCCATCCCCAAAAATCTTATTTCAAAAAAATGTGTGTTTTGAGTATACAAACAAATTCAACCAAGTCTTTGGCTCTCTCTCACCTCTGCAAAACCTTATACACGATCTGCACCCTCGCCGCA
Source organism: Salvia rosmarinus (assembly GCA_036937905.1). NCBI lineage: Eukaryota > Viridiplantae > Streptophyta > Magnoliopsida > Lamiales > Lamiaceae > Salvia > Salvia rosmarinus. The sequence goes on along the minus strand of JAODLM010000047.1, from coordinate 171,092 downwards.
ACATAAGACAACATATCCTTATCCTTTTCACTTTTAAAGTCTCATTCCTATTCACTCTCCATTCCTTCCAACCCATACGAGAACTTGTATTACAATTTCACTCTCAAAACTCATCTTACAACCTCATAGCACCCTCAAGAAGCAAAGAGAGAAAGGCAGAACAAAGGTAATAATTTCAGTATTTAGAACATTCAACCTGTTTCCTTTTTTTTCAAACAATCAATCAATTTCCTTTCTTGAAGCAAATCCTCCACGGTGCTTTCGATTGAAATAGCGTAAGAAGAAAAGGATACCCATAAACCTCACCAAGGTTCTCGCTTTTTACATATTTCTCACGCTTAAAATTTCATAAATCGCTCATCGATACAAACATATACGAACACATAGAACCGAAATTGTTAAGCAAGAACATATGAATCTAATACAAACGAAAAAAGGAATTTTAAACCAACGGCGACAAAGAAATTAAGCCCGGCTTTTGCTTATGACGGCGACGGCAAACCTCCTCGACGGCGGCGCGCCTGGTCGGGACGTCACGGTGGGTCGGAACACGCGGAGACGACGACACGGCGGCATTGTTACCAAGAGAGGAACGTGCGCTTTGTGCGCGTATAGGTGTGTGTCTCGCGTGCGTGAGTAGCAAGAATGAGGGGGCAGGCTGGACGAAGGCCAGTGATGCGACCATGGTGTCGCCGGTCACGATGACTCGCCGGAGATGACGACACGGCGGTGGTCTTACCGACGAAGACGCATCGCCGAGTATGAACGCCGCGGCGGGGCACGACGTGTAGGTGCGCGATCGCGTGAGTGGGGAAAGAGAGGAGATGGTCGCGGCTCGCCGATCGATATATGGCCGACGGGAGGCGCGGCGGCGACGCGATGCGTGTGTGTGTGAGGAGACGACGAGAGAGAGGGTCCGATTTGGGAAATAAGGGCGGTGAAGGGTAGAAAAGCTAGGTTTTTATTTTATTTTATTTTAATGTGTTTGGGCTAAACTTATGTGGGGCCAATTAATTAAAATGAGGTCGGGCTTTGCAATTAATTAAATTAAATGGGCTAGGATTTATTTAGATAGACGGGTGGAATTAATTTAGTTGGACGGGCTAAACTATTTAATTAGTCACGATTATTTATTTAATCGAGCCAAGATAAAGGTTCACGAAATGGGCACTATTGGGCCATAAATTATTAATTAGCCGGACCTTTTATTTTTTTGAGATGGGCTTCTGTGATGGGCCTCTAATTAATTACATTGGCTCTTATATTTAAATGTGTTGGACATAAATACATGTAGAATCGACTATCAAGTTTTAATTGACTTTAATTAATTGAAGTGGCTTTAATTAATTAAATCTTTTAGACTTAAGAAATTATTTAGATCAACTTTAATTAAATAAAGTGATGTTTTAACTAATTATAATTAGACTTTAATTAATTAAGTTACTTAAACTTAATTGATTAATTTAGATAGACCTTAATAATTAATTGAGCTAGACTTTAATTAATTAATTGTTACTTAAACTTAATTGATTAATTTAGAAAGACCTTAATAATTAATTGAGCTAGACTTTAATTAATTAATTGTTACTTAAACTTAATTGATTAATTTAGAAAGACCTTAATAATTAATTGAGCTAGATTTTAATTAATTGATTAAGTTACTTAAACTTAATCAATTAGCTTGAATGGCTTTAATTAATTAAGAGCAATGGGCCTTAATTACTTAATTTAAATAGGTCTTTGACCAATTAAGTCATGTGGAGTTGATCAATTAAAAATAATATTGATATGAGCTTTTAAATTAATCCATTTAGTCAACTTAATTGTTGATTTAATTAATTAAATTAAAGAACTTAATTAATTAATTAATGACATTGGTTATGTCAAGTAGATAATTGAGAAATATTGGCAACTTTAATTTGTAAACGCTTGTTAGATGATTGAACCACGGAAATATTTATTGATTGAGTAAGAGTTTCTCCATTAGAATATACGGGACGTGCGAGGCGAGAAACGCGACGAGAAATGATATTAACGAATGAGTTATTGGAACTCGAATTCGCTGACACGCATTAACAAACGATTTAATATTAGTTATGAACTTAGATTCATAATTGAACGAAACGACGTGAAGAAACATCGATCGCGGAGAAGAATGTAACGACAAAGTGTCGCCTATCGCTATGACGAGACTAATCGAATAGATTTAAATATAATTATTAATGTAGTCTTATCGATAACAAAAATCCTAAAACCCAAGGACTTAAAGGATATCGAGTACGTTAAATGTTAGCAATACTTCGAAAAAACGAATGACATACTAAATTATATCTCTTACGCTGATAAGGTCCAACGTGGACGAGACGAAAAAGACAAGGACCACTAGCAGATACTTCAAGAGGACAATTCTTGAGGTGAGCTTTTCTTGAAACAAAATGATTATGCATAACTCAAAGCATGAATTACAAAGCTTTATGAAATATTATCGCATGAATCATATCGATCGCCAAATATTTATGTTTTGTTGTGTCCATATCGAGGTTGGTTTGTCCAAATACGGGACGCGATTGATTGGTATATCCAATGTGGTATGTGAACGAGTTGGTCCACCAACGCTAAAAAGGGTATCGATCGGATCCGACTTAGTTGAGGACTAACTCGGATTGTGTACACGCGTGTGACCGTGTGTTAAGGTTAGCTACCTCGACGGTCACGGCGACTATGTGTAGGTGGCCACCCATAGTGCGCGAATGAATGAATGAATTACCGATATGGAACAACGTGATAAAATAGTCGCCCGACACTTTGAGAAATGAAAACCGCTTGATAGCATGATTCTTTAACTAAAATCCTCATGTGCTATTGTGGCGCTCAATAACTTTGCTAAAGAAAACGCTTTGCAATGAGTTCACCGAGTACTTTGTACTTAGCCCCGCATCTCGCTTTTGATGTGCAGTTGAGTAAGGATCGATGATGGATGCGGTGCAGAGTGGCGTTATTTTGATGCTTTATTAGGAAGGTTTCTAGAACCTGGGCATGCATCGTCATACGATGTCCACACGCTTATTTGCCGCCTAACTCGATAATTTTGATGCTTTGATCATAACTACTTTTGTGTCAGATTGAACTGGAGGTTGTACTCGACTTCAAATTTGGCCCCGATTGGGTTATGTTCAATCTTGAACCCCTTTGACAAGTCCTTCGTGACTTGATTCAGATCAATTGCTTATCCCTTTTAGCCTATGCGTTATCGAGTAATTGAATGATTGATTGCCTTGATTAGCTATGTTTATATCCGCCGCTTTATCATACCGTGACGATCTATATGATCCGTACTTTATTGGAAAGTCGGTCGTCACAAAAAATGAGTACATCTTCAAGTATGAAATATAAAGTTAATATTGAAAAATGATAAAAGTTATTGCTTCAAAAGGAATAAAATGATAGAACCATTAAAATTGATCCTCAATCAATTAGCAGGATTAGAATGGAATTTAGAAGATTTAAAAAGAAATCTAATGAAGTTTTAGTCCCACAAAAAATTATTATTTATGATAATAATGGACAAGCCAATTTAAGATTTACAAATTTTATAAAAAGAAATAATAAAAATGAGGAAAGTGAAGATGATGATATGGAAATAAACTATAACTTAATGAATGAATATTATGATACAGAACCTATTTATGACACAGATTCTGAAGAATAGAAAATATATCGGAGCTACATAATATATCTCATTCCATAATAATTAAAAATAAAAATAAAAAAAAATCCTTCAATTCACGAACATATTGTCCGAAACGGGTCTCCCCTGCCTTCATCATAAGAGTTCTGTGAGCTCTATCCGTATATATTTTCTTATATTTTCTATCTTGTTTATGTGGTTTAATGTAACTCGAAAACACACCCTACCCCCATTTGGTATCGTAGCTACAAAACTTCGAGGCCTAAAAGACTAGGACAGCTTAACGTGTTAGGCAAACATGATGTTGTAAGTCCTCTTTGTTGTTAAGAACCCGCCTAGGTGCAGGATTAAGATGTTTTTTAGTAATGATATTATATTGGCGTGTAGAGTTGATTTTTGAGAAACTCTTAAACCATATATATATGTATATTAGGTTGTTAAATAAAAACTGGGATATGTTTAATCATAAGAATAAAGATGGTATTTGAATTTATGAGAAGTATTAGAGTAAGAAATTTTAATCATCGATCAAAACTCGCTTGTTCAATCTGATTTTTCGATCTTGAGAATCTTAGAGATAAGCATAAAATATTTTGCGATAATTATAATTTTATTTGTCAATTTGATCGAAAATTTAAACATATATTACATTCGTAAAATAGTCATTTAAACCAGATTATAGATTTAATTATAAATTTAAGCCGTAATTTTGAAAAGAATAAAACGATAGTAATAATCTACTTAAAGAAATAATACAAAGTAATCAAGAAAAGAATAAATTAATTAAACAAGCGAGTGAAAACTTTGATTATATTAAAGAACAAAATAATCAAATAATCTTTAAATTAAACAATTAAATAAAATTTACCTAGTAAACTGATATTAATCGCTTAAGTTACTTAATAGAAAATTTAAAACCAAAGAAAGTTGAATTAGAAACTAAAAACTATTAGGAGAAATTGAATTACAAATTAGTGAAACTTTTAATAAATTAGAAACAAAAATAAATAATAAACCAATAGATCAAGATATAGATAACATTACACAAGCCATAAATAATTTAAGCTTAGGTTCACAAGAAAGACCTAGAAAAATAACTCCTACAATATATAATTATTGGAAGCCTAAAAATGAGAAATTTTAGACCATTTTCGGACATTCACAAACTATACAAAGAAAATAGAAATTCTACAAGTAATATAAATGAAATTGTTACTTGAGATACATTTTACATAGGATGCTAAATTCTAGAAGAGCATCCGAAAGTAATAGTTCTCAATGACTATACAATTAGAAGAAGAAATAGATGTTTATAGAAATTTAGAAATTTACAATAATCGTAGTTTTTAAATTTTACAACCAAGGGTTTTATATCAAGCAGGAATAATAAATATAAATACAAGTTTTATTAGAGGAAGTAGAGAAGTAAGTACTAGAGTGGTTGATGGTACAACAGAATTTATAGATTTACTATCACCGAAAACTATAAAGAAACTAATTAAAAGTAATAAACTATTTTCACATATAGGATTAATAATAATAGGAATAAAAGCATTTGGAAGACAAGAGGTAGGAACAAAAGCTTTAGTGCTAATTACAAATCAATCATGGCAACAAGATGTTAAAAGAGCTATTATATTAGGAATGGAAGTAGATTTATACAAAAATTCAGATTATTTTATTGTGCTCTAATATTTTAAAGGATACTAGAGATATAAGTAAAATAAAATTGCAATACAAACTAAAGGATATACAAATTATGAAGGAAATAATTTAGTAATAAGTATTGGAGTATTAGGAAAATGAGTACATCTTCAAGTATGAAATATAAAGTTAATATTGAAAAATGATAAAGTTATTGCTCAAAAGGAATTAAAATGATAGAACCATTAAAATTGATCCTGCTAATTAGCGTGATTAGAATGGAATTTAGAAGATTTAAAAAGAAATCTAATGAAGTTTTAGTCCCACAAAAAGTATTATTTATGATAATAATGGACAAGCCAATTTAAGATTTACAAATTTTATAAAAAGAAATAATAAAAATGAGGAAAGTGAAGATGATGATGATGATATGGAAATAAACTATAACTTAATGAATGAATATTATGATACAGAACCTATTTATGACACAGATTCTGAAGAAATAGACACATTAGAATTAACTGAAACAGAAATGATAGGATATTGTGAATTTAATAACGAAGATTATGACAACAATTTAGAAATCAATATAGAATTTGAAACAGGTTCAAGTTTGAAGAAACAAAACAACTATAGATGAAATAATTAATAAAAATTTATCAAATAAATTTGCAAGATCAAGTAGATGATATGTTAATAGATGTATTACGTAATTAGGAATGGATTCTAATCAAGCTTATAAAGAATTAGAAAAATATTTTAACCTACCATTAGTTTTAAATTGAACAAGGAAAATTATGATAAGTGATTTCTATAAAATAACAATAGAGAAACTAATTTTATGGACGTTTCTATGACTCCTAGTAATAAAAGACCTAAACCGAATTTATACAACAAGGAGAAGGTAGTACAACAGACAAGGTAGACAAAATTGGATACCACCAAGCACAATATGAAGGAGAATCTCGAATAATTGGAAAGAAAAAGAGCTCCAATAGAAAAATTATATAGTGGAGATATGTTATATATAGAAGAACAAAGCCCAATTATGGGAGATGGAGTTTAGTTTGGGAACAAACAGTAGTAAGAAATTGGGAAAAGAAAAGATGAGATATGGATATGTTTTCTTATTTAGAAACAACCTTAGGTCCAACAAATTTTGGGATTATGGCAAGTAAAAATCTCAAGCTCTCGATGAAATAAATCAATTAAAAGCATTAGAAGATAATCCTTATAACTTTACAAGTGCAATAAGATTATTAATAATAGGTGTTGATCCAAAGAAAGATAATACATTTTGCAAGATACATCAATAAGAAATTTAGAACAATTAAGTATTTCATATTTTAAATATATAAGAGAATTTTCAAATGACTTTGTTAGATTATTATCACAAACCCAGTAGAAGCGATGGACGATGAATTATGTAATAAATATTTTATAAAACTTTCGGAGATTTAGGAAAACAAATACATGAAGCACAGGAAGTGACTACTCCTAATTTATGAATAGGACCAAGAATAACTTTTACATTTAAATATTTAGAAGATAGATGTAAAGATGCGAAGAATAAAAGAACAAATAAAAAGACAAGCATGTGCATTTTGTAAACTGATATTTATACACCTCAAGCTTATGGATATTATAAAAACCATATAAAAAGGTATTAGAAAAGTACTACTTATAAACATAACAAGAATAAAGATAGAAATAGATATGTTAAGAAACCTTACAAAAGAAAGTGTAGATGTTTTATATGTGATTCGAAAATCACTTAGCTAATAAATGTCCCAATATAAATAAAAATTATGAAAGAACAAATTTAATAGAAGAGATAGGAGAATATAATATAGAAGTTATAAACTCGTAATGTTCGATAATGAATCAATCTATAGTATTTATACGAATATGAAAATGAAAAGAAATAAATCCTACAAGAGTAACATATACATATATGAATACATTAAATAATTGTTTACATTATTGGATTAAAGAAAAGGAAATAACCATATCCCATGTATTAATTGTAAATTATATCCGAAATTACAAGAAGATATCAATGTAATAAATGTTTTGAAGAAATATGCTTCTTATGTTTAGAAAAATTATTTGGAATAAAACCTAATTAAAAGGAAAGGCTAAAATTGAAGAAAATAAAAATACTATATTTATAAAGAAAATTGGAAAAACATGAAATAATGTTTGAACTATATAATCATAAATATTTAAAATTAGAAAATAAATACAACGAACTCCAAAAAGAATAGAAGTTATAGAATATACATTGAATGATTATAAAAATTTGAAAATATTGAACTAAATCAAATGGCGAACAAATAGAGGAAGAAGAAAAATATTAATAAATAATAGTAATAATACAAAAATCCAAATACAAACAACTTTAATAAATATTCAATGTAGATTATGGATAGATAATGAAAATCATATTGATTTAAATGCTATATTAGATAATCGGAAGTACTAAAGTTTAATATGATATAGTTTAGTAGATCCTAAGTTCCATAAATTATTAAATTATAAAATGGAAACCGTAATGAGTTGAAAATAGAATTATGAAAATTACACATTTGTTTAGAACTAACTGGAATACAATTTTAAATTTTGCTTGGTAATTATAGTTTAAAATATGATTTACCTCGGGTAATAATAAACCCAAAGAAACTAATTCTAAAGATTTCTTATTATGTTTAAATTTTATTACTAGTTTAAATGGTAATTTAACAATTGCTAAAATTTTATTACACTAAGTAAACAAGTTTATAGTTTTCCAACACATAGATATACACATACATCAGAGTTTATCCGAAAGCGTGGTGGACTAGGAGAATTAGATTTTTTAAAACAAGTACAAAACAAACAAAATAATTTCATTGAAAATGAAGCTATAAAATTATTCTCACAATTTATTTCACAAGAATTAGAAAAAGGGCTTGATATTACAACAAGTAAAAATTATCCTATAATATTAAGATTAGAAAAACTAGGATTAATAGGAGACGATATTACAAAAGCAAAAGTGAATTATGTTTGTAAAATAAAAATAAAGTTACCCGAAATTACAATTAGAACAAAAATGGAGAGTATTGTGTAAGATGTAGAAGAATTTAGAAAAGCAGATTAATGAAATGTTAAAACAGGATTAATTAGACATTCGAAAGTCCTCATAGATCTACAAACTTTTATAGTAAGAAATCATTCGAAAATAAAAAGAGAAAACCTAGGATAGTATACAATTATAAAAGATTAAATGATAATTGTGAAGATGATGGTTATAACATACCAAATAAAGAAACTTTAATAGCACTTATACAAAATAAAAAGATATTTAGTAAATTTGATTTAAAAAGTGGATATAATCAGTTAAAATTAGAAGAATGGTTTAAACCATGGACTGCTTTTACTTGTCCAGATGACAATTTGAATGGAATGTATTAAGTTTTGGGTTAAAAAATGCGCATGCTATCTTTCAAAGATTTATGGATAATATATTTTTAAAATATAAATTTTGTCTAGTATATATTGATGATATTCTTGTAGCAAGTAATAATTTAAAAGAACATGAAGAATATTTAAACATTATATTTAAGGAAATTGAAAAGAATGGTATAGTAATTAGTAAAAGGAAAATGGAATTATTTAAAAGAAAATTTTCATTTTTAGGATTAGAAATTGGAAATGGAAAAATAGAATTACAACCTCATATTGCTACTAAAATTTTAGAATTTTCAAATAAATTAACAAATTTAAAACAAATACAATCATTTTTAGGATTAGTAAATTATGCTAGAAAGTTTGTTCCAAATCTTAGTAAATTAATGGGTCCATTATATAGTAAAACTACTAAAAATGGTCAACGACATTTTAATATAGAAGATGAAAAACTTATTCAAAAAATTAAAAATGAAATAAAAAATATTAAACCTTTAGAATTATCTACAAGTGATAGTTATATAATTATTCAATGTGATGGATGTAAAGAAGAATGAGGAGTAATATTAATTTGTAAATCCCATAAATTCACTCCAAAAATGAAGAAAGAATAGTACGCTTATGCTAGTGGAAACTTTAATAAAACAGGTTTAAATTGGACATCTTTAGATTATGAAATACAAGCATTAATAAATTCTTTAGAAAAATTTAAAATATGGTTAAAAAATGAATTCACTGTTAGAACAGATTGTGAAGCCATTGTAAAATTTATTAATAATGCTAATAGTAAAAAAGTTAATAAGACAAGATGGATAAATTTACAACAAATAATTCAAGAAATAATTGTAGAGTAAAATTTGAACATATAAAAGGTATAGATAATAATATTCTTGACCTCTTATCTAGAAAGATAAATCGCCTTTTTATGCGAAAATGGATAGAAAAATTATAAAGACTTCAAAAGGAAAGAGAAAGTTACACAACCCAAATCTCTAAGACCGTAGGGAAGAAAAATTATACGATTCGAGTTACGAGAGACATTATCCAATGGATATCTCTTGATCGAAGAAACTAAAAGTGTTACAGCTTCTCGACTAAGAGAATCCAAAGATTACAAAGATGAAATTCAATTTGGAACAAGAACTTTACAAAATGCTCAAATCTCGCCACGCAGCTTTAGAGCAATTACAAAGGTTACACAGAGACAACAGTTATCCTTGATAATCTATGGCATATTCAAACATTGCCAAAAGCTACGACTTTCAAAGTTTAAGTTTTAAATGCTCGGCATTTTATTTTTCTCGACCAAAATAAAAATCGAGCAACCCCAAAAGAAGTTTACACATTATGTTATTTTCGGAGGAACAAAATTGGAGTTTTCATAACTTTAATATTGTTCAAAATATATTAATTGTCCTAAACCTCTTTGAAAAGGTTACTAGCTTTTTCGAGCATTGTCAAATGCTAGAAGCCATTGGTATACAAGAATTTTTATCAACCGAGGAAGTCAAAAGTTTTGCTCGATTGCACAAGAAAACCCAAGTAATGTGATTCAACATCGCCTTCTTTGCTAAAAATTATGAATCACAACTTGTGGATTTTGAAAAGAAAATTTCGATCTAAACAATCAATTGAAAAATTCACAAAATGATTGTACTTACAAAGATCGACGATCTCGGTCATGGAATCAACCATTACAAAGTTAAATCAAAAATTGATTTTTGAAAACAAAACCCAAGATGTTCCACCTCCAAGAAGTTTTGAAAATTTTAAAACTAGAATTCTTGATATTCCTTGAGAGAAACAATGGAACCAGTCCTGGAAATTGTTCCTGACCTTGAGGAAATTATTTCTACAAAAGTTTTACAAGGATTTCCTCAAAACCTTGTTGATTTACAAAAGAAAATTGTTGAAATTTATTTCAATGAATCAAAATTCAAGGGCGTAAAAATCATACAAAGGCCTGATGTTTATAAAATTATACAGAAAGAAGGGATACTAATTGATGAACAGATCAGAATTCCTGGCCTTCTACTTCTACAGATTGATTTAAACAAGACTAACATGCCAGATGAAATGACAATCAAGTTTTACCACAATGGTATGATTGATTTCATGGAATTCAGTTATACAGAAAAAACAGAAGACCTAATGAACAAATTGGGAGAAAAATTTCTATTGACAGCTGGCAATATTTCATCCTTATCTTCCAAATCAAAGGTCTCTCAGAAAATTCTAGCTTCTTCCGTGCTACATCTCACGCTTATCGCCTACTAGAAAAAGAATTTATTGATGTACATTGAATATTCTCGATCGATATCTTCAAACCAGATGTAAAAGAGGGAACCAGATCATTTTATATTTCAAGATTCAAGAACAAATTAACATATTTCAGAAGTCCGAAACATCCCTAAACTCAATTATGGATGAAGTATAAACTTGCGGTGAAGGACATTATTTACAAATATGGGTTACACCAATCGAATATGTTCCTTCCTTTCAATGAGAAGGTGATAGTCTTGCGAGATGAAGAAATTATTATCATCAATACGATAAAGAAGAAGAAGACATTGAAGATTCTCAAAGTCATGACACAATTCCGTAAACTCATAGAGATTTCAAGATTAGATGATGGGCAACAATTATTAAATTGTAAATCGTTCTTCTTTTTGTAATTTTCTTCTTTTCCTGTTTTCTTTTACACGATAGGATATAACGGTAATGTATTATTAAAAGAATTATATAGGATAACAGTGTTACACATATGTTACGCCTTAGTTGATAGATAGGCATTAATTTAGTGGTGTAAATAGTAATAGGCATTATTTTAGTGGTGTGAATAATAATATGCATTATTAGTTGGTGGATAGGTGTATGCACCATTTGTTGTCCGATATATTTGCCTATAAATAGGCATTCTTTCTGTTGTAAAAATCATCCTAAGTACTCCGAGAAGCAATAAACCTTTGAGCCTTCTGAAAACAAAAACATGTGTTGTAAAGTTTTCAGCTTTCTTACTCTTCTACCGATCATAATTCTATACCAATCCTTAGAGCTACATAATATATCTCATTCCATAATAATTAAAAATAAAAAAAAAATAAAAAAAAAATAAAAATCCTTCAATTCACGAACATATTGTCTCTAAACGAAGGCTCGTCCTCGCTTCTTCATCATAAGAGTTCGTGTGAGCTCTATCCGTATATATTTTCTTATATTTTCTATCTTGTTTATGTGGTTTAATGTGTAACTAAAAAACACACCGTACTCCCCATTTGGTATATATATATATATATATATATATATATATATATATATATATATACTTACTAGTTTTTACACCGTGTTTTGCGTGACACAATATGTTATATAATTAATGTTCATTTTGCATTGTCATCAAAAGATTGAGAGGTAACTAGTTTATTGTGGCTTTTACGATTGATTTTAATAAAGTTTATTTTCTTAATCAAAGTTTTTGTGTCCATGATATATATATATAACATAACTATAAAAAAAACTCTTATATATTCGTTCGCACCGTGCGGACAGATAAAAGTATCATTTGTGATAAAGATATTTATATTAAAGAAAAATATGCTTAAATATTATTTACATTGAAGAAAATTATCAAATATCATTTATATCAAGAAAATATTAAAATTGTGACAAAGCGAATGAATATACAAGAGACCACCTCTACAACTAAAGGGGTTAACTTTTGACTATTTTTGGTTTTATGATAAATTTCTAATTTTATCAAATATACAAATTTTACATTTATTGCAATTTTCCTTTAATTTAACCATCATTTCAAATCAAAGATGATAATCGACGTGATAAATTGTAGTTCATGTGTACATTTTTGTTGGATTACGTGTGTAGTCCAAAGCAACCATAATATAGAGACACCACTTTTTATTTATTATATAATTTTTAACCACGAAATTTTAGGTACATATTTGGACACAAATTTTTATTATGAAAAATGATCAATATAGATCTTAAAAAATGTATATGATTACAAAAATTAATAGTATATAATAATGCAACATATATCTTTTGTTATACATTATAAATATTCCCCCGTCACATTTAAGATGTTCCATTTTTCTTTTTGAATTGTCTCATTACAAATGTCTCATTTCATTTTAGAAAATATTTATGCTTTCAAAAGGTGCGAGTCTTACTTATTTTTTATTACTTTTAACTATTTTATACATTTCTCCTAAATACTTGTACCAAAAGAAATGAGATAATTTATATGGAGCGGAGAGTATTAATCATCTTAGTATTGGCATTGGCTCTATTATATCTATGTACGATTACATTTTATGCTTAGTCACAAACATTGAAATTTATTACTCGCTAAGTCACTATAATTTATTAAAACTTGTGCCATCAAACGCAAAACAAACTTTTGATGGATGGATGAAATATATCCCATTAGCTATCACGAGTCCGTGAAAAAGATTATATGTATTTCAAAATAGAAATAGAGATGGTTATGTATATCTAATTACCGTATTATCTCAAAATATTAATAAAGTCAAATGAAATATATCTATGTCTTTAAAGTTCACTTTGATACTATTAAAGATCATATATGTTATATTGGATTTTTCTGAATTTTTAAATAAACCTAAATTTTGCAGTAATAATAATTATATTTGAGACTCATATATTACTATAAAAGATAACTATAAAATATATATTCTTATATTATAAAATAAAGATCAATTATTTATATAAGAAAATAAATAAAAAGAGAAAAGAAAACAAACTGAAAAGTCGAAAGGAAGAAAGAGAAAAAAGGAAGACAAAAAGAAAGGATAAGATCAAACATTTGAAATAGAAAAGAAAATTATAAATTTAATTTAAAAACCTGCTTTTAAATCAGTTATAAACTTTAAACAATTATAATCTTTATATTTAAAATTTATTTTATATATAACATATATCAAATTAGAGCTTTTATCACAATCTTTAAGATACATATTGTATATTATATTATGAATCAATCATATTTTTGTAAGAAAGCAAAAAAGTGTAAAAAAAATAGATAAAGTGAAAAAACAAAAAAGTTGCTGCCATGGCCAAACGGTGGTCATATTTCCACGCGCATGGATGATGTAAAAAAAAAAACAAACAAACAGAAAGTAAAAAGATGTTTCTCCTTTTTTTTGGGTAAGTTAAATTGCATAAATTAAAATTGTAGAAATAATATACTCGGGCATTCCCGAGGGGATACAATGCTGCGTGCAGGAGGTCAAGCTAAAGAAAAGCGACTCTAACATACATGACTGATTACATTACGGGATTTGGTCCCAGCAATGGCACTTGCCATGTGGAAAAAGAAATCAACGGCCAAGATGCTTAGGCATGGGCACCTGAGCCTCGGCACCTCGGCATTGGCCTCGGCATCGGCAGCCTCGTCCTCGGCCTTGGTTTCGACCTCGGTCTCGGATCGGCATTGGCCTCGGCGCCAGCACCATCCTCGGCATTGGCCGCCTCGCCCCTACTCTGCATCGGCATCTCGGCTTTGTACTAAAATCGCGCCCAGGGGCGAAGTCATGTCCGCCTCGGCACCAGGCATTGGTCGCCCGGCACCAAGGCATTGGTCGCCTCGACGCTTCGGCATTGGGCGCCTCGCCACCCTGAAATGGATGCCTCGGCATGTCGGCATTGATTGCCCGGCACCGGCATTAGCCTTGGTCTCGGCGACCGCGGCATTGGCGGCCTCGGTCTCGGTGACCTCGGCATTGGGAACCTCGACACCTCGGCGTACGTCGCCTCGCACCTCGGCATTGGTCGCCCGGCACCTCGGTCTCTGCAGCCTTGGTGTCGGCGAACTCGGCGACCGGTCTCGACGACCTCGGCATTGTCGTGCCTGCCCTGAACACTTCGGCAATGGCCGAGAATGGTAGACGAGCCTGCATCGGCCTTGGCACCTCGGCAAAGGTCGCCTCGGCAGCTCGGCATTGGTTGCCTCGCCACCTCGGCGTTGGTCGCCTCGGCAGCTCGGCATTGGTTGCCTCGCCACCTCGGCGTTGGTCGCCTCGGCAGCTTGGCTTTGGTGGCCTCGCCACCTCGGCATTGGACTCCTCTGCAGCTCGGCCTTGGTGGCCTGCCAGGGCGGACTACGGGCCAATGGTCCAAGTCAGACGCATGAAATGGCAACGTCTGACACATCCCGACTCCCCTTGCATGCCTCGGCTTCGGTACCTCGGTAGCCCGGGCCTCGGCCATTGCAGCTAGTGATGGGGGGATACCCCATGCGTGCATTGATGCACGCGCACGCTCAAACCGGTAATGGGTCAGCAGGATTAAGCGCCCGCTGCTGTGCGCCGCGCCATAATCGCCGAAACGGCAACAGTGAAAGCGGTAATGGACAACACAGAGGGCACGCCTCGGGCAAGGCGCTATAATGCCGAAACGACAACATTGACCGACAGCGCCACGCCGTCGCGGTAGTCGACACCGACGCCGCACGGCCCCATGCGTGCATCGGGCGGAGGAGTTGCATGCTCGACGGCGGTTGGTCCTCCGCTGAATCAACGCGCCGCCACCGAAAGAGTACGGACGGCGGACGATTGCCCAAAATGGGCCAAAGAACTGGAAAGACGCCCAGAATCTTCGGAAAACTTGAACACGGTGCTGAACACGGCAGCATCGCAGGTAGATCCTCCGGCTGAAGCCGATAATCTGAACAAGGCAGACCAAGCTCGCCGAGCCCTCCAAGAGGAAACTCAAAATCCAACGATTAACGAGGAAGAACACACCTACCGGGCTCGAACTAGTGATGCAGATCGGCCAAAGAGGAGAGAGGCGAGGATCACCTCTCGAATGAAACATCCTACCGAGGAGAATGGCGGCCGGGAAGAGCAATGACCGGTGGTCGCAAATGCCCGAGAGAAAACTCAACCACCGGCCAATCTTGGCAGGAGCTGCAAGCGGCGGGCAAACCTTCGTAATCTTGAACAGAGGTGAAGAAAGTTGCTCAGAGAGCAACATGAGGCGCTACCGAGCCTTCTTAGAAGCTCACCGGTGGAAAACCTCGATCGCTTTAGTATGGCGTAAAGCACGCTCGCCTAGATCCTTAGAGGAGTAATGGCGAGAAACCACCATGCTCGTCCGCACACGCCGAGATGTTGAGTTATGTCGGCCAGCAAAGGAGAAAGGCGGTGACGGAAGAGAGAAATCGAAAGCTCATAGTGTGGAACTCAGAGAAGATAGAGCTTTTCCTGAGAGAGAAATACTCTAACCACACCATCGAGAGCTCTTTTCTAGATGTTTCTCCTCTGCAAGGATACAATGTTGTTTAGGCGAGATGCATTGCATTTGGGTGGAAAACCCATTACTTCTTACAATGTAATTATTGTACTTTAATAATTAATATAGCTATAGATATCGAATGTCGGACCATTCTAATTATTATTTTTAAAGAATAACCATATTACCCTTAATTCGAGGCTATCCAACAAGGATTGAGAACGTGAAAAGTATTCGTAAGAAATCTACTTGTAATTTTAGAATATTATATTCTACCTTCAATCAAAATATTAAGGGCTCGTTTGGTATCCTAGATAAACCCAAGATAGCATACGATTCTTGCTATCTGTTGTTTGGTATCCTAGATACATCAATGCGAGCCTGTGAAATGAGACGGCCCTGCTATTCCACTGTGGCTTGCTTACCCATCTCGCTTCCTCAAGATTGCGTGTCCGACGAGTTTCAAGGCCGATTACAAATTCAAAATCACGAGGCTACCTTGTATCTTTCTTTAACTGGAGCCGCCATCAACTAATCTTCAATTCTGTACAAGCGTAAAAAGCAATTCAATCCCATTACAACCTAACGAGAAAAGCTTAGCACCAAACAGAATGAGCAATTGGTGAGTGTCCGATTATTGTTTGTGATAGCAAAAGATCGTATCCGAAAGAAGTTGGGGAATTGATTTTGGGTTTACAGCTTGAAAATTCATCTCTGTCTCCATGTCTCGTAAGTTTGATGCTCACTGAGACTTACGCAAGATTGCATTTGTTCCTTTTTCGTTTTCTTAATTTTTAATTTTGTTTTCGATTTTGAGTTTTAGAGTTGATTATCAATGGTGAACAGTAAGCCATGGCGAGTCATCCCAAGACCCTCACTGAAACAAAGGCTCAACAATCACGCAAAGACCACCGTGCCTCAACCTCTCATCCTACATGGCCCCGTGGCGTTGGAAAACCACCCTTATTCTTGAACGTAAGCAAAAATATGAATTCCCTCTCTCGTGTGTGAGTGTGTGTGTGCTTGTTCAATAGATGCGTTAAATGATCAGAGTGTCTTGAGCCCAATTATGTGGAATTTGTGAAGGAGAAGGTGGAAAATGAAGTAATGGAATTGGTCGTAATAGCTTTACTTTTCGATCGTCTCGCAGCTTCAGAAATCACGTCTTGGAATCTGGAGGTTAGGAGCGAACGAAAATTTTTTAGTTGTTATAAGGTTATTTTTGTCTTTTTGTTCTTTATCTATGTTTTTAGCTGGGGTACCAAACAACAAGATTTGCTATCTATATTTTTATATCTTATCTACCAAACACTAAAATACGATACCAATCTAACATTATCTACGATACATATCCTATTTTTATCTATCTTGACATATCTTAACATATCTACCAAACGAGCCCTAAGTTATGGAGATTGTGGCGTAAGTGAACCGAGCTGAATCAAGTAATAGTCAAGCACGAGCTTCATTTGTTAATTATTAAAAATTAAGCTCAAATTTTTAATTTATTGAACAGGTTCAAGGCTAACGACTTAAATTGAACTTGCACGAGCTTATTGCATAATACATATTTTGGTTTAATATTATTTTGCTTTAAAATTGTAATTTATTCTCTAAAACATAACCATTATTATCTTTACAACAACTAAGATCAATATTGATATACTTATCACTAATTAAGTTTAAAATATATTAAAAATAAACTAATGCTTATAAAATTTAGAGTTAGTTCACAAGTTAAAAATTGAACTTATTTATCAACCGCAATCCTAGTGCAAGCTTAAATTTAACTTAAATATATAACAATTTTTACTACACGAGCTCAAAGATTTTAACGGTAGAACATTAGTTCACGAATAATGCAACACGTAATTATGAACTTACTTATCAACCGCCTTATTGTGCTAATCAATAGTTTTAAACAAATCTTTTGGAATTAACGAAAGATTAATAGTTCGACTACAAGAAAAAGAGAAGAGGATGACATAAAGAAACAAGAAAAAGAAAATAATATAGTGTAGAATGATTAATATCTGAGGTCAAAAATGTCAGTTTGGAGTCCGTAGTACAATTTAAATTTTTTTTTATTAAATTAAAAATAATAAAAAAAAGATATTGTGAAGAGCGGCCCATAACTGATCTGACTCATGAGTGGACCGGGCTCGTTTTTCAAGACCGCTGTTTTCTCTTTCATATATCACCAATCACAACAACCCAAAAATATTATCCTTTAGAAAACAAAAAAACTTAAATCTCACTCTTCTTTCCCAATTCTCAGCTCATATATATTAACGCCAGTAAACATATTCCAAAAAATATATATATACAAAAATCTTATCTCATTTCTCTCGGAAACAATTTTCAGCGACTCTCGTTACTCTGCTCCTCTCCGCCATGGCGAAAGTCATCGTCGACTCCGAATACCTCAAGGATGTCGAGAGAGCTCGCCGCGAGCTTCGCCTCTCATCTCCGGCAAGAACTGCGCACCGATCATGCTGCGTTTGGCGTAATTTATACTACTCCTCATTTTGTTGGATTTTTCGTCCGATTTATGTTTTGGGTGATCATGTTCTATTACTTTGAATGGAACTGTGCTTTTTTTTTGGTATCCGAATTGTGTTTCCGATTAGGTGGCATGACGCGGGGACTTATGATGTGAACACGAAGACCGGAGGTCCGAACGGTTCGATTCGGAATGAGGAGGAGTACGCTCACGGAGCTAACAATGGCCTGAAAATAGCGCTTGAATTTTGCGGTGAGTTTATTTTTTATTTTTGAATTTTTTGTTGATGTTCATTGTTCTGAGAATTCCTGTTTTTAGGTGACACTAGAATGCCTGTGTTCGTTGTATCAGGGTATGATATATTAAATTCTGTCTCTTGCTAGTTGGATGTTTAGGAGGCTGTTGTTAATTGTGGCAGTGTTATTTGACTGCGTTACTGCTTCGGACTGGATTTCTGCATTTTCTGTGTATGTCGATCAGTTGCATGCATAGTGAAATATATTTAACATTTAGGTGGTATTATTTGTATAATTAGTTGTTCTTCCATGGTTGTTTTGAGATATTTGGTGCGGTTATAAGAAGACTGCATGGCTATGGTTATTTCAAGGAGCTTATGAACTCTTTCATCTTATAAGATTATTTTTTTGCTCGAGCTTTAGCTACTTCAAAGTATATGGCAACCATAAAATGATATAAGTTTCTTCCAAAATAAGGTGTTACGACTTCATATGCTCTTTTCAAAAAAGTTAAGGGGACTTCAACTTTTTCTGGATTTTTTTGTTGTTGTAGTTTAGTCATTGTAATTACAACTTATCATCATTAATTTATTGTGCGCTCAATCTTTCAGACCACATAAGCTTTATTTTAATATCTCAGAAAAGAAAAGAAAAAAGAACACTAATGTCTTATAATTTCTAATAACATCTTATAAGGTTTTGGAGATTTGAGCGCTGTAAGATAAGCTTAGCTGAACACCCACTTAGTGTTTATAAAATGTTGGCTCTCATTTTGAAACTAAGTTATTTCCATTTCTGGACTGTTGAACTTTTAAGATGATCATAATGGCAAAACTGTAATTACAATAACTAAAATATATAGATTTTCTAAATTTTTGGTTCGCTTATTTTTCTATACGAGCTTCTAAGCTCCTATTTTCTTCTAAAACATCTAATAAGTTGTTTTGAAGAGCTTGTAAGTTCGCCAAACATCCTCTTAGAGCTAATAGGTTGTACTTATGAGTTATTCATCCAACTGGCATACTTGTATAAAGTATTTGCTCGAATTTTTTTTTATCGCTTTACCTTCTTGTACAGGTGCATTAGCATGAGAAACCTTCACATTTTGGGTTTGTATTGTATTGTTATCAGATAGTATTTTTATTAGTCTTGTGGTAGTTATGCTTGTCGAACTTTTCAATGGATGCTATCATGCTAAATTCTGTTAATTAGAAATTAATTCTACAAGTTTCCATTGGGTTTATCTTTTATTTGACTGCAGAACAAGTGAAGTCTAAATGTCCGAAAGTTACATATGCCGATCTTTACCAGGTAATCTTCCTAATGCTCTTCAGTGGCTGCTGGTTAATTCAAGGGAAGCTTAAAGCTCTTTTATTTTGTTTGAAAAAGTTGTGTATAAGTTGTTTATGGTCTCAATCAACTTTTCTACAATTGATCATGTACTCTAGAATATGATATCGGTTTTGGCTGTTACTCAGTAGAGAGAGCATGAATGGAAGAATATCTTCTGTTTAAATTCGTTGGGCTTGGCCTGTTGAATCAAATTGCCCTAGAAACTTAGTATATAAACTGCTCTGCTCTGTGTCAATCACTCAAAAGAAAATTACTTCTCTAAACAATCTATAGTCGCCCTGTTCCCCGTATATAATTGCTTGAGAAGTTAGGTTCATGCTGATTAGTGTTAGAAGTTACTTGGCACAATGAGCTGCATGAGGGCAAGTAGGAACTGTTTTTAGGCTGGGAATGGATTATTTGTACTCGTTGATTATGATTGGAGGGAAGAATTCAATCCTGCTTCAGAAGAATGCGATCAGAATAAATGATAAATTCATCTGCTAACCAGACTATTTTTGATCTCTATAGCTTGCAGGTGTTGTTGCTGTTGAAGTTACCGGTGGGCCCACAGTCAATTTTGTTCCTGGCAGAAAGGTAGTGTTAGTCTATCTTCAGCGACAAAAGAAAAACACTCTTGCGCCTGGTGTTAAAGCACTTCTCCCATTGTGCACTGCAATGATTTTAGTTCAATTAGTCAATGTGCATTGGTGTGTTATTTCAATTGAATGAACAGTATAATATAGCCTAGCCACCTTATGTTTTTTCAGGACTCAAAGATTTCTCCGAAGGAAGGCGTCTTCAGATGCTAATAAAGGTTAAATAACAATATTATGAAAGTCTTAGTTCTTGAATCTTGTCCCTTGCTTTGTCAAGAGTTTTTATATCTCTTTTGTACCATTATTTATGATGTCTACATGCTTTTTGGCCATCAGTTCTTTTGGTAAAATCTTGAGATGTAATTAAAAATTGATTTTTGCATAAGATATTGGCCAAATATATTGCAACTTTAATTAATTTCTATAAACTAAAATTCTTCTCTATGGGCATATCCTGCTCTTGCTCACATATTAGATTCAAGTTTATAGAATTCAGTCTCATGTGGACTTGGGAGAAAACACTCGTGATTTCCATTACATGCTGATTAGAAGTTGCAGTGATGTGGTTTGTTGTCTTTTATATTAGGAGTGCCACATCTGAAGGAGGTGTTTTATCGGATGGGTTTATCTGATAAAGACATTGTAGCACTTTCTGGTGGCCACACGCTGGTAATATCAATTTACCACTGTTCTAGATATACCAAAAAATGGAGAAAAAAAAATTTAGTATAATTTGGTCGATGCTTTTGCACAGGGAAGGGCACATCCTGAAAGATCAGGCTTTGACGGTGCTTGGACTAAAGAGCCACTGAAATTTGACAATTCATATTTTCAGTAAGTCAGTAAGAGCATCTCATGCATTTTGTTTTTGGCCTATTTCTCTCTTCTTATATGCCTCTGATGCATTTATCTAAACCAGGGAGCTGCTCAAGGGGGAAACAGAGGGTTTGCTGAAACTCTCAACCGATTTGGCTTTGCTGGACGATCCTGACTTTAGGCGTTATGTGGAGCTTTATGCTAAGGTACGACATGCTGTTTTAAAATATTTTCAGGTATTTATTTTTTTTCCTTGAGCAAGTAAGCTATAAGCAGCAAAAAGATGAACGCCGATCGAGTTGATGTGATCTGCTTAAAAAGTTCAATCATGTCGTATTCAAGTACTTTAGGACCCTTTATGTGTCTGTCAGATCTTGGCTACTGTCTAAACCTGATTCTAAAAAGCATATAGAAACTTGGAGGTGCTAATTATTGTATCAGTTCGTTACCCAAATAAATTCTACCTCATCCTCCCTCTAGAAACAGGCAATCCATTGTTCAGAGTAATTTAGAACCCTAATTTTAGTTCCTGCCACAAAAAACCGAGTCACAAAATATGTTTGCTAGCTACCTTAGTCGAGGATACAGAATTCTTGACTACCTTTGTAAGTCATAAGACCTTAATCAGAATTCAGTAAGTCCACAAACTTATTTGTCTTCATATTTTAAAGTACAATTTGTGTTATAAACACGAAAATATGGACAAAATAAGTCTGCACCAGATCTTTTATTTGTCCGCGACGTACCCAGTAACTCATAAATATTGTTTCCACTTTGGCTGTTAAAGATCAATGCCCATGCATCAGGCTTGATTAGTTTCTCAGCCATGACAACATATCATATCAAATTTTTGCTATTTCTAGTTGGTAAAATTATCTCCATCAGTTAAACTGCCAATTTGCTATTACCATTGCAGTCTAGTTTTCTTTTTTACTTCTCCCGACAGGCCCCTTTTCGTCTGTCATGATCTTATCATCAAACATTATAACCATCATCTTGTCATATGCACATGCAGGATGAAGATGCCTTCTTTAGAGACTACGCTGATTCACACAAAAAACTTTCCGAATTAGGTTTCACCCCTCCCGGTGCCAAGACGGCCGTCAAAGATGGCACCATCTTAGCACAAAGTGCTTTCGGAGTCGCTGTCGCTGCTGCAGTAGTGATTGCCGGCTACTTATATGAAGCCAGGAAAAATGAAGTAGATCCCCCCCCCCCCCCTCCCAAAAAAAAAAGAAAAAAAAAGAAAAAAAAGACATGGTTACATTGCTCTATTCTATACTTATTATGATATGATATTAAGAGACAGGCATTGGTCCCTGCCCTCCAGCCAGATCATATTTTGTATTTGGATACAATATACCACTTATACTGAAAATTTGAAATAACACACTGGAGGTTTTACACTTGTCGAGCCGTGTTCTTTTTTTAGATATCCGCAGCTGCTACTATGTAGGCGAGCAAGGATTTGGGAATTCAACGTCGTCTTGCTACAGTCTTTAAATGAATTTCTTTGTAGAATTCTTGCTTTCATGTTAAGTTCTTTTAGAACCGAACAGAAAGAAAACTCAACTGTGGACCTATGTGAAATGTGAATCATTCAAAATTAGGTCCCTGAAAGCACTGTATATGTTTTCACACATATGCATCCAAATCTTTCTTAATCTGGAATGCAAACTAAGTGAGCCCACACGATAATTTCGACTTTTATGTTTCTTTCCTAATCTTCTTTAATTCGGTTATTGATCATTGATGTTGATCATGGTGATAGTTCTTGCTATGATCCGTTACTGATTTATAAATTTATTATTTGAGCTATTTAGATATTTATCTTTTGTCGAATTATTTATCTATTATAATCCAATGTACACATACTTTTTGAAGACTCAAAACTTATATATCCACTCACTGTCCATATACAAAAGACCATTTTAAAAACAAAGGGTGTACATCACTCTAAAAAAATCGTTGTTAGTGGATGGGATTAACATTAGGTTTATCAACCAAATTAGGGTCAATTGACAAAGACCCCAATTTCCACCCAAAATGACATAAAAGGGGCCTCACATGGTGAAGCGCAAAGGACCAAAAGAGGTAGGTAAGACACACTTTTGTTTGTTTAGGACAACCCCACGAGTCTTGTTGTATACCTAAACACATGAGTCCACGAGCTCTTTTTAACTGTCACCTTAACCATTCAAGTTTATTGGCCTAATCCAACACTAATTTGCTCTCAATTTCCTTAACCAATCTTGGAAAAGTTTTGGAATACTTGGGCCTTTATTACTGTGTGTGATTGTGAGGGGTATAAGTTGGGATAAATTGGAATTTTGTACAACCCCACAGCCTAAGAATCAATCCAACCTAACTTGATTGGTAGGACAAGTGCCGATCCAAGTTCAATGGAGGTGGGAAAGTGATGGAGGACAAACTATTAAATGCCCTCGAGTTCGTTGTGGGTGAGGTTAAGAGGTCTTTTCAATTTTTTCTCATGTTAACTTATCCAATCAGTATATGTGTAATAATAATTGAAAGTATGTGGGAGGAACTTGAGAGTGGAAACAATTGTGTGTGTGTTTGAGTCGTAAATTGGGAAAAATAAGTTTATATTGATTTATTAAATTGGATATAGATAATGTTCTTCTTCTTTTTCTATATATTCTTTTCTTAGAGAAGAGATAATGTTCGTGTGGATTTAAAACCACTAACGATGCCCGTTATTCAGCATCAATGGTGGAGCCATTTGTTTGGAAGGGGAAAAGATGAAATAGGTAGGTAAGAGAGTTTAGACATGAAATTACATGAATGGGCATCTCTCTCTCTCTCACACACACAAAATAAATAACAAATGCCAAATTGATGGGCATATTTAAGGATTGTGATTGACGGGCACACGTTGTTTTCAATGTTATTTTCGGGTTAGGGGAGGAGAAAATCGTGTGATGGTGGTGACAAGTGCTATGTATGTGTGATGTTATGTGTTTCATTTTTCACTTTTTTCCTATTTAATCTTTTCCTCACATTTATTACATAAAGGATATTTTTTGGTGAATACGATTTCATTATTATTCGGTATTAGGGCATGTCAGGTTTAAATTTCATTGGAGAAATTGTATATATTAAATTGGGTATTCTCTTTTAACAAATAATTAAAACACGTAAATACGTACAATTGGATAGCTCAATTGAAAAAACTAGCTTCTTTGGCTTTAGCAGCCCAGCATTCCAATTAATTCACTTAGGTTAATATATACGGAAATGGATAAGTTACAAACATTTTCTAGTGTATCACCAAAAACCAATTTAGACTACTAATCTTTTTTTTTTTTTGATAATTTAATACAGAAATTTTAAAGGCTACGTCACGGTGGACTCGAACCCGAGACCTTTGGCCTCGGGCATTAACCACTCTACCACTATGTCAACACACACACACACAACTACTAATCTTTTCATAATCTATAATTGTCATGGAAGGAAGTATTGTGCTCGTATTACATATGGGATATTATTTCTCATATATAAAGGTGAGTATTTATATATAGTTCAGTAGGCAAATATTTGAGCCTATGTCAAACAAATATATGAGGATTGTGGATGCCTTAAGTTATTTGAAATTTGATTCGACAAAATTTCGGATACTGAGATTTGATAAAGCAAACAAACTAAGTTCACGGTCGATAATATTCGTTTTAGATCTGTGACAAAAGTTTGCTAGTGTAATTTTGACTTATGAAGTCAACTTGCTAATAAACAAGTGGAGCTTAAGCTTTCAAGTATTCGCCCGATTAATTTGATTATATTGATTACAGCTCTATGCGTGGACTTCGTTCATTGCTCAATGCTATTTCAATCTCAATCAAACTACAAAATTATATTTCATGTTATTAATAAAATCAAACATATATTATATGAATATAGATTCATCATGTTCAAGTCATTTGATTTATCTTCGCCCTATTTATCTTGTCATATTTATTGAGCTTAAAGTGGGGTAGTATAATATGTCCAACCCTTCTCATTATTTCTATGGAAATAACCTTAAAATGTATTGTTAGATTCAATTATAAATCTTATTTCTCAAAGTTTGATGATCTAACTTTCAACCTATTCTCACAAATAACAAAAAGATAACCCAACCTTCCCAAACCCTAAACCCTACTTTCAATGCCTAAACTTGCAGCATAAGGGGAGAGAGAGAGGGAGAGAGAGAGGAGTGGAAGGTGAGCCAAAGCCCATATTTCAAGTCTCAACCACATCAATACTTCACTTGTTGTTATGTCATTCTGGCTTGCACCCAACCCCAAATTAATCCTTCTAGAAGCCCCACAATAACAACAATCTACATGCACCAATAGAATATAAAAAGTACAACAACCTACCATCTATGATGCTCATGAGTAAGGCAAAAGCAATTTTCCATTGCCTAAATAAATAATCCCAACCCACAACTAACTTAATTACATAATCATATATTTCTAATCACACACACAATGATCAAACACCTAGTCCCACTTAATTTTGACATATTTGGATTTATTGTGGAAATGACTTTAATTTGTTGCTCTGCATAGCAAATTTGTGGACTTAGAGGTGTTTGGCTAAACTTATTTTAAAGAGTTTATAAAATATTTCATGAGCTTATTAGATATAATGTTTGAAGAGCTTATAAATTGTCAAAGTATTTGATAATTGAGCTTATAAGCTAGAGAAATAATCGTGAGTTAAAAAGAGAATATTGACGAGATGTGAAGTCGATAGTGTATATGTAAAAAATAAAAAATCATCGTAATGTTATTTTAATAAATTCACTGTTACTTAAGCTTATGAAAAAATAACTTGGGGTTGAACCACTTATTTTTATGAGAGCTTATAAGTCGTTGAAGCTTATTTTTATAAGCTGTTTAGGAGCTTATTTTGTCAAACACTTTGCATGAGTTTATAAGCTCATAAACAACTTATAAGCTTAGTCAAACACCAATATAATCTAGTTTCAGAGTTGAGACGAATTGATTATAGTAATCCCTTCAATTAGTTCTAAAAAGTAAAAACTAAAAAAATTTGGAGGGAAAATGTTTCAAAGGCTTCCGGATTTTGTTATTATATCTTTCAAAAAATATACATTATATAAATAAAGAGAATTGCATGAAATATTCCCCAGGGACACCTAGTTTGCGGGCGGCATATTATGATCGAAGATTAAAAGTTAAGTTCAAATTCTTCCTGAGTTAAATTCAAATTCTTCGTGACACTTTCAAGTTTGAATACTTTTCGCATTAACATAATAACTTCGATGAGTGAAATAAAACAAAAAGATCACTGTATAAAATAGTAGTTGTTTGTAAGACCTCTCCAGAAACCATTAAGGTGTGGTAATTAGTTCCAACAACATGATGACACAAAAATGGGATTCTCAAATTTTTGTTTCCACGGATTTAACTCAGTTGGTTAAGAATTAATAGGTTTGGAATAAGAATCAAGAATCGAGTCCTAACAATCGCAGAATGAGAGTTTCACATTCTTAAAAGTGGCTACTTGTGGGTACTAGATAAAGTTCTCATAACTTCTAAATTGCCGAATCACCGAGTTATAGGGCTTTCGAGTGAGAACTTCCCCTTCTGAAACAAGGGATTCCCAAATTTATGTAGTGAACTTTAGATGAATTTATTAATAATGGTTGGTTCAGAGTTTGGATGAAATAAGGCAGCAGCATCATATCACACACTTTCCTGCCTTTAATTTATTACCTTACTTTACACCTACCTGAAAGTTCACCTATATATTATGTCACTTTCACCTAAATAGATATGTACAAATTATATATACACATTAATATATAAATTCATCATAATGTAGTTATTAATATAATTCATATCTTATACAAATCCAATATCAAAAAACCCACTAAAATTATAAAATAACACCATAAACATATTTATGTATGTATATACAGTTAATATAATCGAGACAAGCAACGATACAGTATATAATATATGACTATGAAGCTAATAATCATGAAGAGATATATGCTACCAGCCACTCTCTCAAACCTGTCTCACCAACTCACATCTAGAAGAAATTACCCCAACCCCCACATATAGAGTCAAAACCCTGTATCTATATGTGTGTAAGAGTGTGTCTCTATATATACACACACAGAACTCCCATAAAGTCCATGAAGGCCTGCTGCTGATGTTCAAGATTCAAGAATCACAAAACCTACACTCATTCAACCATCAAACTGCACCCAAATCCATCTCATCTAAAAAGGGTTTTACAAAACTACACTAAAAAAACTACCTTTTTTTTTCTTCCAAACAAAAAAGAAGAAAAAAAATACCACAAATGGGACGATCTCCGTGCTGTGAGAAAGCTCACACTAACAAAGGCGCATGGACTAAGGAAGAAGACGACCGCCTCATCGCCTACATCAGGGCCCACGGCGAGGGCTGCTGGCGCTCGCTGCCCAAGGCCGCCGGCCTCCTCCGCTGCGGCAAGAGTTGCCGCCTCCGCTGGATCAACTACCTCCGCCCCGACCTCAAGCGCGGCAACTTCACCGAAGACGAGGACGAGCTCATCATCAAACTCCACAGCCTCCTCGGCAACAAGTGCGTCTGCTGTCTCACTCCGTCTACCATTATTATAATATCATCATATTACTAACCAACACTTTTTCTGGTATTATTTCAGGTGGTCGCTTATAGCGGGAAGATTGCCGGGAAGGACCGACAACGAGATCAAGAACTATTGGAACACGCATATACGGAGGAAGCTTCTGAGCCGCGGCATCGACCCGGCGACTCACCGGCCGATGAACGAGCCGGCGGAGGAGGCGGCGAAGACTATTTCCTTCTCGTCGAAGGAGGAGGCGGTGGTGGTGAGAGAGAGAGAGTGCAGCCCGGTGATGAGAGAGAAGTGTCCGGATTTGAATCTTGAGCTGAGAATCAGCCCGCCGTATCAGCAGAATCAGAGGGAGAGTGGTACGTTGTGCTTCGTTTGTAGTATGGGGATTCCCGGCAGCAAAGATTGCAGCTGCGGTGGTGATAGTATTAATGGCAGTAGCAGTAATTCTGGGTATGATTTTCTGGGCTCGAAAGCTGGAGTTCTGGATTATAGAAGTTTGGAGATGAAATGACGTGCCACAATAATTTGATCTGGGATTTTTTAAGTTTTTTCTTTTCTTTTTTGATTTTTTTGGATGTGCAATTAAGATTAATTCATGAAATATAGTTGAAATTTGAAGAGAGAAAGAGAGAGAGAGGTGTGATATTAATTAGTATTAGTTGGGATATTCTTCTCTAAAATTTCTCTTCAAATTAATGTAGCAGATTATGACAAATTATTATTTACACAGATTTGTCGATCGAGTGTTTGAAAATCATCATCTTCTTTTTTTTTCTCTTCTTCTTTTTCCCTATTCCTCCGAAATTCTCGGCGTTGCAGAATATATTCTGGATAAATTATGTTGGAAAATAGAGGAGAAATTGATAATCGATGTCGGGCTATATATACCATCGTCCCGTGCCATTTTAATTTCTCGAAGTTTTGTAGTTTTAGCAATTCGTATATCCGATGTGGATAAACTTTATCGCTCGCAATTTTGGCGAAATGTTTCAAAATCATGGCGTTATATTTTGTACTCGTCGTTGCTAACTACTTAAAAGTTAAAACTCTGTTGCATAGGGACTTACACGAACTAGCTTAGTACCAAAATTCCAATAAATTTAAATTTTGATTCTAAAATTCTTTCATATTTTTCGATGGAGTTTGGACAAATAGAATATGATCTCTATTCTAGTTAATTAAAAAACTGATAGTTGATCTTTGAATACATATTTTACGAAAAGGAGACTCTTTTTGTTAGAAAAAAATCGTATAGTTGCTTTTCATCCTTATCTAATTACTTTGGTGCAAATTGGTATCTTTTTATATAGAATATATGATGAATCATGTGACATGGAGAATTGGAAGACCTCAAATAAAGATCATTTTTCTGTTATTAATTCTTTTTATTTTTGCCTCTTTTTTACTAATTTTAGATTCCCTTTTTCCCAGTTTGTCTTCTTTATCAGAAGATATGAATGAATGAGAGAAAATGGATAAGCAGTGAGAGGATGAGAAGAAAAGAAGATCAAGAGGTGGGTAACCTATCTCTTCCTATACAATAAATATAATACTCCATCCGTCCCATTTAAGATGATTCGTTTCTTTTCGTGCACGGTTATTTAGGAGAAAGGTATAAAACGATTAAATTGAAAAAAAATAGATAGGTCCACAATTTTGAAGAGATAATTATTTCACAAAAATGAAATATGACATCTTAGATGAGACGAACGAAAAATAAAAAGCATGTAAATCTTAGATGGGACGGAAGGGTAATAATTAAGCACACTGATATAATAAATTTGGTTTAATGGTACAATCAAAATATTTAGAAACGTAACTAGCTAACATAATTAATTCTTACTCCTCGTTCTTACTTAAGTGTCATATCTAGTCAAATCACACAAATCAAGAAATAGATAAATTTGTATTTGTACCTCATTAATTACCATGATAAATATATTCATACAACTATTTATCAAATTTCAAGATAATTACATAAGGGTAAATGAAAAATATATTATAATTTTACTTTTAAATTACGAATTAGAGCACTTAATAAAAAAAAAGAAAAAATTATTATGGAACACTTAAAAAATAACGGAGGGAGTATTTAATAGTTTGGAGGTCAATTAGCAACATTTTCATTTATCTTGTAGTGGCACATACAACTAATGGACTTTAAATTGTTTGATCGAATGTTTACTGTTAATATAACTAGTACATTTATACAAGTTATTTTCTTTTTACAAGTACATGAGACTTCATTATTTTATATTATCTATATTGGATTATCTTTTTTCGTTAGTATACCTCCTACTGAGTGTTTTCAAAATTGAGAATCTTTCATATTTTTTTTAGTGAATGAGGTTACAATTTGTGGTGTGTATTAGGGATGTCAATGGGTGGGTTTTATCCGGACCGATCTGGAACCGTTCAAAACCTATTAAATTTTAAAGCAACGGTTCTGGTTTCGATTCCGGTTCCAGACCCGCTTTAGATCCGGACCGTTTAAATCCTTAGTTTGATGGTCCGGTCCGATCTGATCCGGATCTGGTTCCAGAACCAGAACCAATATTTATTTATTGGTTCTAGTCCGAATAAAATCCATCTATTGACGAGCCTAAGTTTAAATATGCTTGTAAATGAGCTAGTTTTATCCATATCGATTCAAAATCACTCATAACACATTAAATTATAAAGTCACGGTTTCGGTTTTAGTTCTGGTTCTTATCCGGTTCTAGTTCCAGACCCGCTTAGATCCGAACCGCTTATGACCCATAGTTGATGGTCCTGGTCCGGTCCGTATCCAGTGTATAATGGGTCAGATCCAGAACCAGAACAATTACTTATTTATTGGTTCTGGTCCGGGTAAAACCCACCTATTGATATCCCTAGTGTGTATGTGTTAATCTAACGATAAAATAATTAACATCTTGGGTCAAATTTCTCAAGTGCAAGTCTATTATCCAAAAAATGTAATCTTTAAAAAAAAAATCCAATAAAAAAAAAGGCTAAAGTTTGTGCCTGAAACATTACTATTTCTTTTTTGTTAATATATGTGAAAACAGTAGGATATCAATTTGAGGTGGATAAGTTGCTCATACATATTTAATGGGCAAGGATCAAGTGGGACGATCGTCGACAAAATTTAAAATATGTATAATTTATTAATTTTTATATTAGACTTGAAATCGTTATTATAATATCAATTTTAGCCGAACAACAACATGAATAATACTCATAGTTTTCTCGTAACGAATAGGGTTCAGAACCCAAATAAATTCCTTCATCTTTAGCCCTTTCAACCTGTTAATATCTAGCTAATTGTTATTTTAAATTTCTTTTTAAGATTTTCATTGTATAGGGCTTGTTTCTAGGCTTATAAACACTTCTTTTGATATGTATATATATTTATGAATTAGACTCGATACTTACTATTTTCTATCTATCCATATATATATATATATATATATATAGAGTGGATCGAATGAATCATCTCTTTTCGAACTACTGCGAATATATAAGGCGTTGAAGATGATCGAAAATGGTATAAAGTTGTGCATATAAAACTTTTAAATTATTTTGTTGTGCAACAATTTTAGAAAGTTTTCGTTATGCACAACTTTATCTGTTTGTCGTTATCTTCAACGTCTATCATGGTTCAAGTTCTCAAAAGATAAGTTCACCTGATCCAACCTATATATATATATATATATATATATATATATATATATATATATATATACTCATGGATTGAACCGGTGAAAATTAATTTTGGATTCATTAACTTTCGTAGAGTATTCATTAACTTTCATAGAATATTTATTTTGTTTTCGTGATTCTTGGTTACACGTTAAAATTTGTTCTTATTTGAACCTCACTCTATATATATATATATATATCTCGTCCCACGACATAATTACTCATTTTTTATAAAACTAAAAAAGTATAAATTATCATGTATACCTATTCCGCTATTCGTACAATTGCCACAAATACTTACATATACAGAATAAAATATTGGTAGTAGTCATAAGATAAAAATGGGTAGTCCATATATTACACCATCTCTCTACCAACTTCTTAACTTACTATCTGTTCTTTTTAGCCGTGATCTACCTACCTATCAATTGTTATATATAATCTCCACCACTACTTTATTATATTTAATATATACAGACGTATGTACAATATTTTCCACGCACATATATGTTCTATTTTAATTCGGTAGTGTCATCATATTTATCTTGTCCTATTTAAGTTTGATTTTGATATCACTTCATTTATGGTATACCTAAATCAGTTATGAGATTAGGTCAAACCGCTTTTTATAGTACTCAACTCTTCCACCTAATTATTTAATACTTGTACTAATGCAGCTTTACAAATTAATACAAATTCAAACAGTAGGTTTGTGAAAAACTGTGTTTAGCTTTTTAGTTCTTTTGCTATATTGTTATGCATTTGGTGTGGAATAAAACTAGAAAATTAAACTTTTTGCGAGTTGTTCAAATATAAGTTCATACTATCATAAACTCTCTATATGTTGGGTTATGGAATCTAATATGATTAAATTTAGGGTAATTAGATTTGAAGGAATTCTACTTATAAGTATGATTAAAATTAGAATTCTCAGATTTGGAGGAATTTTAGTCAGATTTTGATTTTGTTTATAATAATTTTTCCCCTTTTTATAAATAACCCCTTCCATTGTAATTGTAATTGTAGTGTATATAGTATTTTCATCAAACATTATGTAGTGAAAAGATTCCTGGCTTGACAGCGTCCTCATATATAGTCTCGTGGAGATGAATTGGCTAATTAATTCTTGTATGTTTTTCTTGCTTTGTTATAAAATAAATCACAAAGCAATTACAAAAGCCAGAAAAATATATGAGAATTGCTAACCTTGTTTGTCTCCATGGGACTGTCTGTGGGCGTTGCCAAGCCAGGAATTCTTTGAAGGAAATATCTGATGAAAATATTATGCACACTACAATTATAATGAGATGGCTATTTATAAGAAGGGGAAAAAATCATACTAAGCATAATCCTAATTTGACTAGAATTACTATAAATCCAAGGATTTTAATTCTAACTCTGTCCTGATTAAAATTCCTTCAAATCCAATGACTCTAATACTAATCATATCCCGACTATAATTCCCTCAAGTCCAAAGGTACTAATTTTAATCAAATCTGACTCTATATCCCAATAATCTCTCACTTGAAAACTAATCTATAATATCTTGACATCTTTCTTGTATTTGCGCAGCAGTGTCAAACATTCATCTTCAAGTTCCAAGGCCAATTGAAGATATGCATAGCTTCAATTTCTCTAAAGTCACAGTCTTAGTAAAACATGGACATCAAAGAATATATCTCATTTATTGTAAGTTTTCAGTTGCTCATATCTCCACCTACCTCATTTACCTCTTTGCTCTATAACTTGCTCGATGGTGATGGTATGTATGGTTCTTCAATAATGATGTGTTGATTATGAACTCCATTGCTCCCACTTTGAGTTAGAAATATCTAACTCGATAACTTGCTACGTGCCTTTGTGAGAATTTTGGGCACCCGTTTACACGCTTTAAGATTCTGCCACCATTCGAAAAACTCATATATTTTTTTCTTCTGTTTCTTTGTCTTTGTTTTGACCAACATCAACTGTCTTGAGGTATGACATGACAACTATTTCTTGGACCATAGCTTTCGGTTCTCTTCTCGTTCATGAGACTAATAAGACAATGCCATAAATCCGCTCACACTTTTCTCATACAATAGTAATGCAATTTTTTTTGTTAGTCGTCGTGTACAACGTATCTTCATTTTTATCTCGAGCTAGTACCATATCTCCTATGGAAATTTTCCAATTGTTGTGGCAAAGCAACAACATTTCCTTGACGTCAATTGTCTATGGACAATAGTTTTCTTCTCAAATCGAAGCGTGTGTGACCCGTACAACCGCAACACATCAATTCGATGTTGAGACCGAACACCTTCTTTATCCATGATTTTCATGGGTTCATCACCACCAAGACAGACTGATTCAAGTCACTAGATTTATAATGTTCAATTAACTCGTTGCTCTTGCATGAATGAAACGATACTCCCGAATCTAACACATGATTCCGATCGGCTCCTCGTGCTCGGGATCAAAGCATCCGAGATTTCATTGGCTAGTGCATTTGTTGATCTCTGCTTCTTCTGATCCTTCTTCGATGTTGATGACTTCTTGCAAATCTCTGATAATATCACCATTATCTCATTCGTGATCTTGGCTTTGGTTGTCTGGAGTGCAACGTTCCTGGACAATGACAATCACACCATGCTCATCACATTTTGTCTACAAACTTCCAATCCTTCTCATTCATGGCCTCGGTTTCAAACCTAGAGGTTGATATAGATCCTTAACATATAAGTAATCATGGATCCGCATATTTAAGAACACGTAATTTGTTTCACGAACTTCTCAACTAGTATTTTTCATCAACCATCATCTCGCTCCCACCGAACTTGGGCCTCGATACCACTTGTTAAGAAATAAATTATAAAGCATTCATGAAATCAAGAAAAACACGAAATTGATTATCAGGTTTGTTTCCACAAGACTACGTCTAGGAATGTTGTCAAGCTATAAAATCATTCCACTAAAGAATATATAATGAAACTATTATACACGTTACAATTATAATGAGTGAGACTATTTATAAGAAAAGATTAATCATAATCGACTAGAATTCCTCTAAGTCGAAGGATTATAATTCTAATTCTATTCGACTCCATAACCCAATACTCTTTCTCTCTCCCTCCATCTCTCTCACACACACACACACACACATATATATATATATATATATGGTTGAGTTTTGTAGTACATATCCCAGATAATATGTAGTATCTAATCTAGACCACACATTTTACACACATGCACCTCCTTTTTCTTTTCCTTTTTTTTTTAATTTTCATAAGGGGTAAAATGATAAGAAATCAAATCAACCTTCTTCTTCTTCCTTGGCGGCGTGACGGTCGGAAGCGACGAAGACAGCGGCAGCGGCAATGGATGACACAGAGCGACGGCAGGCGGCAACGGTGAACAACAACATACACGAACAACAACAAACAACATATTTTGAAAGAAAGAAAAAGAAGAAGAAAAATTGAGAACAAAATTGATGAATTTTGAGAAAAAACAAGAAGATGAATTTGATAGATGATTGAAGAATCGAGAGAGATGGTGGCTATGACGGTGGTTCACGGGGAATTCATCGGTAATCGGGAAAAAAGACGACGGAACTGACGAAGAAGGATAAATGAGAGATTTACTGTCGAAAACCATAAAACTGCATTTAACAAAACATGAAACTGCATTGAACAAAACATGAAGCTGCATTGAACAAAACATAAAACTGCATGTTGGCACGAAACACAAACATGTATTTAACAAAGCACGTTCATACATTTAATAAAACATGTTCATGCATTTAACAAAAACATGTTCATGCATTTAACAAAACGTAAAAATGTATTGTTGGCCAACGGGCGGGCGAGCGAGCACCGGAGCGACGCACGAGCACTAGTGCTCACTGGGTGCGAGCTTCTAACCGCATGCATTATTGTGTTCAACTGCATATATTTTGTGTTCATTTGAATGCATAAGTCGATTCAACTAAATGCATGGTTTATTTTCACGATCACATAACAAATCAAATTACTAATCTACCTTTCTTGTAATGAAATCAGCAAAGTAAGCTTAAAAGTCCAAAAAATCTCAACCATAGGATCCATGAGATTAATTGATGAGATTGAGTACTACATACTATCTCAGGCTCGAATACTATTTGATCACTATATAGGGATGAGTTATTATAAAAACCTTTATTATCCTACAAACGTGAGAACAATGTATTCTCCTTGAAATTACTGCACTAAACAAAAATATTTGAATTTTTGTTCTTCATGGGATTTGAAACCGAGTGGTGCACAATGCACTCTTCCAGCAAAGTGATGCATCACCGTTAATCTTGGCGATCTAATGGATGAAAATGGTTCTCACGTTCTCACTTTAAATATTTTATTTGAACCTACTCATATATATATTAGGGGTGTGCACGAACTGAACCGAACCGAACGAAAACTGATCGAATCGATCGGTTTCGATCGGTTCAGTTCTATTTTGAAAAAGTCGATTTTCGGTTCTGTTCAAATTTTTAATTAAAATCGATTTTTTGTTCGGTTTTCGATATTATATTTTAAGTTCGATCGGTAACCGAACCTAACCGGAAATATTATTTTTATATGTTTATATATTTATATAATAATTAATTAATATTTTAATTAAATAATTAAGATTAAAATATATTTATTTAAAAAATATGTATATAATATATGTTTCGGTCGGTTTTTCGGTCCGATCGAAACCGATTGATTTTTTTGATTCGGCTTTCGATCGGTCCGAAACTATAAATCGATTCGGTTCGATTTTCGGTTTGAAAATCTTCGGACCAATCGACCAATCCGATCACACCCCTATATATATATATATATATATATATATATATATATATATATATAGTGTAAAAATAAGAATATATCAAATCCACCCATCTAGTCCATATCAACGGTCCAAATTGAAAGGAATTTCGTTCATGATTTCATATTTCATTTTATTAAATAATCAAATAAAGGTAAGTTTGGTATTAAAAATTACTTTCTTTGCCACTCAAACGTAAATCTCACCACTTGTCGAAAAAGTAGGGATTTTATAATCTGCTCAATATAATGATGCACAAACTAACCGTTCTATAGCACACACATTACACATCACACAACACAATGTATTGTTGCCTTACATTTTATGTAGCATATATATAATACAAACAAGACACATATTTAATAAATATGTGTACGCATTATATAATGCAACATAATTTATTATTTTACAGAAAATGCTATGAATATATTCTACCAGGTGCAACAAAAATATATAATTTATCTAAAACAAGAAGTTACAAGATAGATTACAATAAATCCCTAAAATTAAGGAAATAACCATTTTTAACATAAAACAAGCTTACTAATATAACATTTAAACAAATCCTGCGAAATTGAAATATAGCGTATATAGTAATATGTTGTAGCACATCGTAAATTAATATTGTCCGTTTATTTACTCAAATCAATGATTTAAATTTATTTTTATGTCTTGCAAAAAAAATCTATTCCCACTTGATCCATATATATATATATATATATATATATGGAGTGGATCAAATAAAACCATCTTTTTGCGAACTCTGCGAACCATGCATAAGGCGTTGAAGATGATGCAAAAGCGGTATAAGCGATTCATAACGAAAACTTTCTAAAATTATTTTGTTGTTCAACAATTTTAGAAAGTTTTAGATTATCACAACTTTATATTGTTTTGTGCATCATCTTCAATATCTTATCATGGTTCTCAAGTTCTCAAAAGATGAGTTCTCATGGATCCAAATAAGAACTAAGAACCAATAATCACCATTAGATTGAATAAGATCGGACGACTTATAATTATTTAATGAAAATAGTTAAATCCTAAATTTTCGCTATTTGAATATTTCATATTCAATTCTTCGTTGTTCGTGTAATTCATGTTGTTATGCATGTAATCGTAGTTCTTGTGCATACTATTACATTCCAATTAATTGTTACGTTCATGAAATTCACGTTGTTGTGCATGTAATCGTAGTTCTTATGCATATAAAGCAGATTATGTAAAATGAATATATAAAATCCCTTAATTATAGGGTTAAACAGTTATCATTAATTTGAGGATAATAAATTATTTATAATTAATTTTGACCGTTAGATTATAACAAATAGATGGACCATATTAGTTCTTAGTTCTAAAAAAAATTAGAGTTCTCATTTGATCCTCTCTCTCTCTCTCTCTATATATATATATATATATATATATATATGTTTAGATTTATTTTATTTCTTGTAAAAAATCATTCCTACTTGATCCATCCTATATATATATATATACATCTATATATATATATATATAGGGAGGGTTAACGTGAGAACCATTTTTATCGTGAGAACGTGAGAAACAAAAATGATGAATTCACAGTGAAAGTTGATGAATCTGCTGGGAAAGTTACTGAATCCAAAAAAATAGAATTTTCGCCCCTCATGGGATTCGAACCGGGTGAAAAAATCTGAATTTTTGAATTCATTAACTTTCTCAACTGATTCATCAACTTCATCTTAATCATTGGTTCTTAGTTTTAGGATAAGAATGGTTTTATATGAACCAAACTCTATATATATATATATATATATATATATATATATATATATAAAAACACATCAGATCAAGATTGGTTTCTTTGCTTTTCGTTAGGTTCTTTTAAATGAAAAATCCAAAAGATTAAATAAAATAAAACCATTTCTCAAGACATAGGATTGATATCTGCACACCATTTTTTAGAATCACGACATATAGATTACGTTAATATTATTTTAATCTTGTTTTTTCTCTTATATTAAACATTTTTTTATTATTTTATTCATTTATTTAAGTTAAAAGAAAAAAGAACAAATATGAATTTGATTTTATGTAATTTGTAAATTTGATGATCATGATCATAGTTTAATTATGAGGTTTAAGAGAAAAAAACAAAATAAAAATGTGAAAATAATACTAATGTGGACTATATGTGATGGGGCTCACAGATGACTTGCGACATATTGATCCTATATATATACAAAGTGGTACCTTTAATTATTATAATCAAGTCGACATAATTTGACATTAATGAGTTATTCCTGGTTGCAAGTCTTATACACTACAAAAAAACGCGCGAACAGTGGCGGATTAGCGACGCCTAAAATTCGGGTCGTTATCCGGCGGTTCTGACGGAACAAAAGCGAAATAAATTAACGACGGACTTGCGGCGTATTTGAGGCGAATTTGGCGGAACTATTTCGCGAACATATAACGACGGAACATACGTCGATGATCGTCGTTATTTTAACGACGAAATACTCGTCGTTAAATTAAAGATTTTATTTTTATTGTATACTTTAAATAAGCGTCGTCGATCAAGTACGTAAATTAACGGATTTTTATTATTTATTTTAATTATTCTTCGACGGATTTTTTCCGTCGTTAATATTATTTTAGTTTTATTTATTCTAAATAATGTTTACGGCGAACGGCGGCGGAATACGTTCCGTCGTTAATATTAATGTTTTAATTTTTTACGCCAAGAATTACGAGAGGCGGAAAAAGTAGTCGTTAGTCCGTCGTTATTATTTCTGCCAGTTTATTAAAATCGTTATATTAACGGATTTTACCATTTTAATTTTGTGCATATTTTAACGACGGATTATGTTAGTCGTTAAGTTTATTCCGTCGTTAATGCGTCGCTAAAGTGTTTTAATTTTAACGGCGGATATTTTCGTCGCTAATCCGACGCTAAAATTATATTTGAGACGTGTTTTCTTCCCAATTCATTACTCTGCGCCTAGCTAAATTCATAACCCTCCTCCGATCCCGCCCCATACCCCGTCCCGCCCTCGTCCATTGTCGCGTCGCCCCGCCGCGCCGCTGTGCCCCTGTCTTGCCCAGCCGCTGTCGCCGCCCAAGCGGCTCCCGTAGCCCAAGCCCCAGACCGCCTTGCCCAGCCCATGACATGACGCCACACCCCATACCCCCCATCCAGTACATATCTATTTCAAATTTTATTTATATTTGGTTTATTATGAGTATATATGTATGTATTGGTATATATATATATATGTATATATTTATATATATATAAGTATTGGTATGTATTGATATATTTTCCCACCTTGTGCAAGCTTATTTTAATTCTAGTGTTATATTTGATAGCTGTGATATCTGTGCAAACATAGGTAGGTAGTCTTGAATGTGGCCTCCTACATATTTTATTCGGCTCGTATACGAAAGCTTATTTAATTATTTTAATAAAACTACCTACATGTTGTTGACATTGTTGACAAATTGTGAACTTGTTCTCGTAAATGATGTCAAATTGTTGGTTTAATAGTCAAATATTACATGTATGCATATAAAAGCTTTTGTTCTTGTGGTGCAAAGAGTCAGCGATAACATAAGCTTGGGGAAGATTCATCGACCTAATTTATTGCATGATTGATGCGTTCTCATAATTCTATTTGACCTTGGCTAGCTTCCATGTGATGTAGAAATAAAGTTTGCGAATATTACATATTTACAATATATATATTTGGTGTGCATGTCGAATAGTAGCCTTGGTTTTTCTTTTGAAAATAAAATAAAAATAAAATTGTTGTATAGATTATGCAATCATGATGTTAAATCATATGTTTGAAAATTGTTATGAGGAATAAACTGAACTTAATAGGTCAAATTTATCTTTGCAAAATATTAAAGACACGTGGATACTAAAATAAAATATCATAACTATATATTTCTCTACCAAAATCAACTTTAAATGACTTAAATTTGTTACGTGTGAATTCTTACAAGTTACAACTTACAATATTACTATATGTTTATATGATTTTTTGAATAATTTTTAGTAAAATTAATAATATAAATCGGAAGGCTAAAAATTACGATATAATTAAAGCATTACGTTGGAATTATATATATTGATCAAGCTGCAATCGTACTAAATTATAGGTTAAGAATATATAATTATTCTTTTATGATCTTTTCCATCGAATTTTCGCGGACATTCGTACTATCTTCACAAAGTAAGTTCAAGAATTGACCACTTTGTTTTGTGATGCATACATGTTGATATCATAATACATATGAGTGAACAACTAGAAACTTTATAATTAAAATTTAGAATTTGTAAAGAGTGCATTGTTTTATTATTTATAGCTGAAAAATGTACTACTATTTTAGTGTTGTTTTAATCTTTCTTGCGACAATATCCTCGAAAACTAATTTAAGGCAAAATAATAAATCAATTTGAGAAATCGATCAAGTGAAAGCTTTAAAAATATAACTATGCATATACATAGTTATATATAAGTAGGTAGATGCAAAATCGATCGAGTGAAAGCTTTAAAATATATGCCAATTTAGAACTTCTATGAAAAAGATATCTGAAACAAGCGGAAAACATTCACGGATATAAATATAGGTAGTAAAGTAAAGGCAATATAAAAAGCCAAATTAATTTGTAATAAATTATGGAGTGGCGAAGGGTTTGCATGCAATTATGATTAATTGACAATCGGTTTACCTTAACCATAAATTTTAGTTTCTTGTAAACTTATTGTTAGTTGTTCATTTTCAAAGCAGTTTTACAATTGATATGATAATGACGGGCAGCACTTGACAAGAAATATAAATTTATTTAGAAATATATATGAATTCGTTGTTAAATAGCCGCCTAGGATGAAGAGTCTAGATTTATTAGTGTTTGTCGAGAATTCTCATTCTTCATTATGAATTGAAAATTTTACAATAATAAATGTGTGTGATGCATTATCATTTTGATCCATACGAAACTATAATACATTTTACAATAATAATTCATTCACAGAAAGACCGCTCGAATTCAATTCACAGAAAGATTGAACCTTTTTGTCTTTCCTAAGCACCGCCATTAAAGAATGATACAGATTGCGAAGATAGCTAATGTCAATTGTATTTATCTTCTTTGATAAAGAGTAGCAATCACAAAAATTCTCTCCTCCTTCACATGTGATGTAGTGATCACACCATTAATATTTATATGTATTGCTATATATATTAATGTTGTGATCATTACATCACATGTCCCATGCGTGAAGGGGTTGGGAGAGAATTTTAATGATCTCTCTTTATCAAAAAAATAAACTAATCATGTGTGAACTTTTTCTATTTGGTGATTTATATTTGTGCATCGATTTTATACCTCAACAAATTAGTTTCATGTTGTCATGCATCCGTGTTACTTTTCATATTTATATCATTAGAATAGAGGTATATATTTGAATTTACTTTTATATAGTATATGTCTCGTGCATTTCTATTTCTATAACGTGAGAACCTTTTTGTTATGAAGCGTGAAATAGACTTGGATCGAATATGATTATCTTGTCTTTTGCATCTAAATATTATCCTAACATAACCAAACATTAGAAAATTATGCATACCTCTATTTACCAATAAATGAGTTATCGACATCTCTCTTCACCTAAATTCTCTCTCTTACAAATGTACTTCCAATCATTAACCAAATGTACTTCCAAATCATTAACCAAATTAAAGTCGGGCTTAGTAGTTGGTACTCGAACATTTGCCTCTCACTTCGTCTCCCAACATTTGCGAACATTCATCTCCCAAGATTTGCTTCTCACTTTGAATCCCATTTCCCCATGGCGGGAACATTTGCCTCTCACTTCCGAATCCCATTTCCACTTCCTCGTGATGAGTCGAATCGTGAATGGATGTATAAGCGTTTT
Organism: Salvia rosmarinus; assembly: GCA_036937905.1. NCBI lineage: Eukaryota > Viridiplantae > Streptophyta > Magnoliopsida > Lamiales > Lamiaceae > Salvia > Salvia rosmarinus. The sequence continues at coordinate 128,487 of JAODLM010000047.1, read as the reverse complement.
AGTACTAGTGGTGGATTAAATCATGATTTTCTTGCGGACTTGAAAACTTCATTGAGTTTGCTAATAATCAACTATCATTCATGGATGGGGAAAAGATCAAGTGTCCTTGTAAGTGCGATAATATACCTTATCAAGTCTGAGATACCGTGCGATATCACGTTTCAAAATTTGGTTGTTCCAAATTATAACACTTGGATCTTTCGAGGGAGACAAATGTGAGTATAGATTCGACAATGCGGTATCACCCGAACCTCAATCAAATGCGTGTCGAGGCGATGGTAATGGATGTTGCTGGTCCTCGGTTTAACTGCGAGCTTGAAGAGGAACCAAATCTTTGAGGCACGAAAATTTTATGACATGTTGAATGACTGTCGATAAACCGTTGTGGCGGGTTGCTCAAACCATTCACAATTATGCATTGTGGCTCGACTTACGAGTTGGAAAGGCGAGAATAATATATCGAGAAAGGTTTGATCAAATAACGAACTCGTGAAAGAGACAAATCCGGATGGTAATCTTGTGCACGATGACTTCTGACCACGAAGAAATTGTTGCGTGGCATGGGATTGCTGTGCACAAGATAGATTGTTGTCCACATAATTGCATGATTCTTGGCGACAAGATTCGAATTGACGAGATGTAAAGTTTGTGAGCATCCACGTTTGAAGAGCAATAATCGAGCATCACGAAACTCGAAAGAAATCACAAATTCCATGTAAGAAGATGTATTATTTTCCTCTTACTCCTCGACTCGGAGGTTGTATGCATCGAGGCTACTGATGGAGAATATCGTTGGCATGCATCGTCGTGATGATGGGGTCATCGCCATCCGCGGTTTCACACTGCATGGAAGCATTTGAACATGAAGTTTCCTTTGTTTGAATCGAGATTCGTAATGTTAGATTGGGTCTTCATTGATGGTTTCCAACCTTTTGGTCAATCGGGACAACAATATTCTTCATGGCTGTTATAGTTACTCCTTATAATCTTCCTCCATGGATGTGTATGAAGGAACAATATATGTTTCTCACAATTCTAGTGCGGGACCACGTAATCGAAAGAAAAGATTGATGTGTTCTTATGACCATTAATTTCGAGTTAGTAGATTTGTGGGAAGCGGTGTCATACCTATGATGTCTCGTTGAAACAAAATTTTCGGATCGTCTGCATTGCTTTGGACAATTAGTGACTTTCATGCGTACTCTATGTTGTGCGGATGGATGCAATTTGGAAGGTTAGCTTGTCCACATTGCATGGAGGATCTTGAAGCGTTTACTTTACCAAAAGTGGTAGCAGTCGTGGTTTGATAATCATCGAAAGTTTTAAATCTCGATCACCAATTCGGAAGGGATAGAAGAGGATTCGAGAAAGAATACGGTGATAACTAGTAGTCCACCTGAAGCGCTATCGGAGAAAAACTATTATCTAGGATTGAAGGAATGAGGCTAGTGAAGGTGGTTGAAATGGGTAGTGATCGATAAATAGTAGTATTTCCAAATATTTTGGTAGTGGTTGGAGGAGCGGAGTATATTACAGGATTTACCGTCTTGAGTTCTCTTTTGATTCGACATAATTTGGATGTCATGCACGTAGAAGAATGTGTTTGATAATGTGTTTAACAACGTGATGAATATTCGGGTAAGAGCGAAGATACGAGCAAATCGAGAGAAGAACTTAATTTGTCTTGCAATAGACGAGTTGAAGATGAATGAGTCGACGAGCAAGTATCCAAAAGCTTCTTACACTTGACAAACATGAGAAAAAAGTCTTGTGCGAATGGGTGAAAGTCTTAGATTTCGAGACGGGTATGTCTCAAATATGGGCGATGTGTAGACATGACCAAATTGAAGATGTTTGGGATGAAGAGTCCGCGACGCCATGTTTTTATCAGTATATACTCCGGTGCATTTGAGAACTTCTCCCTAATGTTTGGAAAGCGATAGCAGAATTAAGTTTATTTTCAAAGATTTGACCTCTCGAAACATCAAACTTGAGGACGTGTGCAAACTTGAAAATATTCCGGTCATTTTATGAAGCTCGGTATATTCCTCCTAGTTTCTTGATTCAATGGAACATCTACCGATCCATCTAGCGGATGAAGCTCGTATTAGGGACCGTTCAATCTGGATGGATGTATCCATTTGAAGGTAAAAGCGACCCTTTAACGATTGTTGTCCATATGTATAAATATACATATAACTATTAATCTTTTTATATACATTGATAGATACTTACGTGGTTGAAAAACAACGTGAGAAATAAAGCTCGGTGGAGGTTACATTTGCAATGCGTGCTTAGTAGAAGAAGCATCAACATTACATTCTTATTATTTTGAGGTCACGTAGAGCGAAACATAAGAATGTGCCTCGTAATTATAATGTTGGGGAGATATTAGGCATGAAGACTTCCGGATATGCTTTCAATATTGACAAGGTGGGCGCCCTTTTGGAAAAATGTCGAAGAGATATCTAGATTCGAGTGAGTATGATCTTGCTCGATTATATGTGCTATTGAATTGCGTTGAAGTTGGAGAACTATTTAAAGTAAGTATTTATAATTTCACGTTGTATAACTTTCAATTAGTATAACTATTTAAATACTAATTATAACTATTTATTTTTGAAGTTTGTTTATCGATTTCTTGAAAAGATTACATCCACGGATCTCTCCTCCGAGATTGAAAATCGTGAAACTTCTCACATTGGTTTGATACATATGTGAGTATATAATCCCATTAACGAAACCTTTTGTAATATTTAATCGGTCAGTTGATAGATGTTTATTGATTTGTTGGATTTGGGTCGAAGACCATACCAACAATGTCGTCAATCCATTCATATTGGATTTAGCAAAAGGGCCTTCTCCGATGATTAAGGCGTATCCGGTCTACATAAATGGGTATAAATTTCACGTTAGGCATGGGACACGAAGAGCCACCATGAGCGGTGGTGTGTGCATTAAAGGTGAAACTTATGGTGCAGACAAGAATGAACTCGATTTTATGGGCGATTCTTTGGAGGTTTGTGAGTTGGAATACCATGGGCTACCTATGAAGACCGTAACAATTTTTAGATCACAGTGGTTTGATCCGTCACGATTGGGGACATCGGTGCATCCACGAATACAAATTGGTTTCGTGAATTATAGGCGAAGGTATAATAAGTATGAACCGTTTGTCCTTGCCACCAAGGCCGTTCAAGTATACTATTGTCATATCAGAGTTTAAAACAATCTGAAAAAGTTGGTGGGATGTATGCAAAATTAAGCGATAGCTAATGTGGAAGTCTCGGATGAATCATCTAGTTCGATAGTACCTCCGCCATTTCAGAGGATGAAATGCCTTTAATTACAAGTGTAGTGGTTGATGATGACATGACACGAGTTCATCGGACGGCACTTTGATAGACATAGAAGAAGCGGATGGCGAATCGATCGAAGATGATGAATTGTCGAATCGATTCATATGAATTATCGAATTAGAAAATGATAATACATTGAATGATGATGATTATGATGGAGATGAATAGGGTCGAATTATCTTTGCTGCGGTGATGCACTTCTCTGCAATTTGACTTTTCAAGTATAATCAATACCCGGACCTCTCTCTCTCTCTCTCTCTCTCTCTCTCTCTCTCTCTCTTTCTCTCTTTTTTGTTGCCATCGAGCAGATCATCTTTTGCTACAACCATTGCTTCTCTCTATTACGGTTATCGGTATAACAAGATAGCACAACAATTCACGAACCATTACCTCTTATCCCACTTTACTAATGCATTACAAGTCGAAACATAACAATTCTCTACTCAAGATTTCAGATTTGGATGCCTCGAACCATGGTCGAGGACTAGATACTCGACCTAGATATAACAATTAGATAATGAATGTGTACACATCGGTGATAAGCAAAAATATTCAAATATTATCATGCGATAGGACACATCAGCGAATCTGACATCAAACCGGCAAATTTAGAAGTATAAGCACAAAATACTCTTGAACAACCATTACGAAGCATAAGAAAGTAAGTTTTCTCTGCTGATCTGACACATTTCAATGAATCTATTGTCAAAAGCTTTATAGGAAAAGAAAGCAAAATTACGCTTGAAAGATATTGTAGATGTAACTTTTCATGACAATGTTTAAACAAATAGCTAACGAAACCAAATTCGAACAATTGATAACTTTTGAAGAATAAAAATTATTAAAGTAACGTGCAAATCTATTTTCGGATGGCGAGTCGGGGCGAGGTAGAGTCGGTCTAGTGATCGTGGGAATATTTACGCATCTACCTCGCCGGATGAAGGGTTGGCGCCTCGGTAGGAGGACTTCACGATGGGTGGAGGAGGGGTCGACGGTGGGTCTGCGGTCGGGCGATAGGGAAGAAGACATTGACTATTGTGAATGAGTACCTATAGTTTAATTAGATTATTTTAACTCAATTGTACTTATTTGAATATAATGTATATTATTTTTAACGCAATTGTAGGATTTTATGTCCATCGCATGATGTTGCACATGTGATTCTTGAGTCGTTCGAGAAGGTCATGAACCATGGGGTTTCGGTTGGAAATTGGTCCACGAGGATCGGGCGGGTGTATTTTCAAGACTTCGGGTATTATTGATTTACATTCAAGTATATTGGTTTATTTCGGACTAAGTGATAGTTAATTTGATAATATTTATATCCTTATGTTGAAAATGATGTTTAAGGTTCAATAAGTTTGTCTCCTTGTTGATAATGATATTTAGCAATTAATGCCACTCACACAATTGATGTTTAAGGTTGATAAGTTTGTAACACTTATATTTACTCTTTTGTTACTAGTTATAGATTGTTTTAATTTTTATCATGATATGCTAAATTAGAAGTCGAGAATCGTTCGTATTAGTCATGTAAGTTGGTTCTTATTTACATTTAACGATAATAATAACAATAAAAATTATGTAATAAAAATGGAATGTCGGTTTAAACAAAACCACTTAATAATGAAATAATTAATAAATCATAATTATAAATATTTTCCATTATGTTTGATAAATCATTAATATACAAATTGTATATCTTTGTAACATATAGTATATTATTTGCTCTGCTAAAAACATAAGTAAGCAAATTTAGTGCTATTAAGGCTTAATTTATACATTGTTTAAAATGGGTATCGAAATTTAATTTATTCAAAATTAGGTTTACGTGCAAATTTTAACTATATTAGTATTTGACTTGGGTTAAAATTAAGTTATTTGTACTTTAATTTATGTTAAAATATAGCCTTTATTCTATTGCTAAAGCAAGAAATGAAAATCATATAAATAAAGTTTGACACACAATATTTATAATGCGGGTTTAAAATTTTGAGTGCAAAAAATATGAATTGAAATACAATTACTTAATCTTGAAAAGGGGACTAAATTAAGAAAATTCGACAACACTTGTTGGATCCGAGATATACGTTATTCCACAATAAATCAATCTAATTTAATATCGGGTAGTTTTGTGTGAGATGTGTAATGAGTCAAAACTTGTGAAAGATAAAATCCGAAAACACTAACATAATTTATAAAATTGGAAACTTTGTGAAGCGATGGAGATCAAATTGAGATTCAATTTCATATTTAAAGATATATATATATATATATATATATATATATATATAAAATGATTATAAATATTAACAAAATTATAAAAACATCATAAAAATATAAACTTAGATTTAGATCTCGACCTATTTCACATTAAACGATACTTGCATAAATTCTTATAAATAATAAATATATCGCATAATTACAAATATATGATTGAATATTTGAGTCCGACTTGTCTCATTAATCATTATGCAATTTTCTCATATGAATTTTGTAATTCAAAATATATATGAAATTGGAAAAAGTAAAGTTTCATTTAAAAAATTTCATTTAAAAAATTGAATGCATGTCACTATTTAATAAAAGAATTGTTGGTTTCGACGTACATTGTTTGGGAAAGTTAATGACATAAATTCGAAGGTTGAGCTAGTTATTAATGTCATTTTAATAATTCAAAATCCTCTTTAATAAGGCTTTAATATTGAAAATATACTTCTATAATACTCGATTAGTCATGAAACCTATAAAAGGAGTTAGTTTTTCATGTCCTATAAACTTAATTCAATTGGTTAGGAATTAGTAGATTTGGAGAAATGAATTAGTTTTGCCTCAAGTGACAAATAGAATTCTACAATTTTATTATAAAAAGTAGCCTATAAGATCCCATATAAGACCTTACTTTCACGTTATTTTCGATCCCAACAAATGTATTATTTTCGAATGTGCATTTCAAATGTATCATTTTCAAATTTATGCTTTAAATTATTTACTGTGGGATCGGCGCTTTGTCTCTTGAAGTAGTCTACGTGCATGGTGCCAAAGCGGCGGTGAGATATAAGGATCTTATTCATAAGATCGAGAGCCTGGTGACGACGCCCCTCCATTCATTCCCGGATCGGATTGGCTGCGTGGCGGGATTATTGGAATCGACGAGGTGCGGACTAAGGAGGAAAAAGCTAGGAGGAGTAGGATGGCGAGCCGGATGGTGAGGGGCGGGGATCGTTAAGCACGGGGTGGCTCGGATGTGCTTTAGATTATGCTACCAGACATTGTAAGTATTTAGTTTTTGGATTTAATGTTGTTCTTCTTTCGCCTCACATATATCATAATCTGTTAATTGCTAAGTTATTAGGCGTCACAAACTAATTGGATTAAAACATCATTAATGAAGCTTGTTTAATTTTCTTATTTTTAAGTAGCAATTGTACCTCTATTATATGCACAAATACTTATTATCATTTACCTACGTGTACATTAATAATGTTTGAATGAATGAATAGGCGAGAGAACTTGGAGTCCGTATTTACGAGGTCCGGTGGGATGTTTTTGAAATATCATGTCGCTCCGATGGAAGTTATCTGAGATGGGAAGGCTCGTAGCATCGCGGTAAGTAGATTAAATATTAAATATGATAATGATGTAAAAATAACTTCTATTTGGAAACTTAAACGATTTTCTTGCCAAATGGGAGCGGTGGAGGACCAAGTTGATTTTGACTCAAGCCGGCGCAGATGAGAGCCCAGTAGATGGGACTCGGATCCTCAGGGTATCCTCGGGCTGCGCATCGAAGAAAAAGAGATTGTTTGGTCTTGGTTCTCTCTCACGTACATTCATGGAGCGACTCTAGTTCGGCTCTGCGACGACATCGTATGGAGTCTCACGGATATCGAGGCGATTAGCGGAGATGGAGGAGCGGATCTTGGTTAGAGAAGCGGATGGTGACAACTACTGTTTGGAGAAAGAGGCGTGGCGGGCGGTCGAGGATTGAAGCACAACTGTGTGAGCATGCGGATGCTTCAACATCTTCAAGCTTAGTTAGAAGCTCAGCAGGAGGCATTCGGTGATTCCTATCGGGCTCGAGTAGCGGTACTGGACCTCGACCACCCCCTCCACCATCTTGATTCCTATCTTTACGTTTTTACTTCATTTATGGATATGTTGAATTGTTGTTGTTGGATTTGGATTGTTGAATTGTTGAATTGGATTTGGATTTATAACTCCGTATCGAATAGTTGTTGTGAATTATAGAATAGTGATGATTGTGGATGTATTGAATAATTGTGGATGTATTGTGATGATTTGTGATGATTGTGGATGATTGTGGATGGATTTGTGATGATTGTGGATGTATTGAACATGTAAAAAACACGGGTAAAACCTAATCAAAGCTGGTGCGAATTTTTTAAGTATAGCGGCGGAATTAAGTCGGAGCTGCGGCGGTTACGAGGCGGAACACAACCTAATTTGTCGTGGTGTATCAGCAGCGGATCTCTGACGGACTTTTTAGCGACGGAAAATTCCGTCGTTAGCTATGACAGTTCTGACGGACAGCGAATAGATTTTGCGGCGGATCGAGACTCAATTCGGCGGAAATATATAGCGGCGTAAAAGTCCGTCGTTATTTGCGACGGATCTCTGACGGAATTGCCCAAATAATTTAGCGGCGAAACTATTCCGTCGTAAGTAACGACGCCGCGTTTCCGTCGTTAATTCGACATAACAAACGGCGAGTCAAATGACTATCTTTCAGCGACGGAGTTTTCCGTCGCAAGTCCGTTCAAAATTTTGCGGCGAATTTTTACCGTCGTTGTCTTCGTAACAACGAGGCTTTTAGAGGCGGAATAAATCCGTCTACGATCCGTCATGATTACATTTTACGACGGATTTTGATGTTTAGCGACGGATTTTCCGTCATTGTTAATGTTTTTGTAGTGATAGCTCTAGACATAAAAATAACACTAAAGCCTAAAGGGTAGAATGTTCGATATGCATTTATTCGATGCGGTTAGTATCGAAGATAGTGATAGTAGATTTTCATGAATTAAAAATAAAAAAATGCTGGACATGAACTTACATAAAATGAAAGCACTTATATTTTGGCATATGAATTAATATATCAACAAAAACTGATAGGACTAAATCTATAAATTAAATAAGAACTCAACAATTGGAGTTTGTTACTGGTAGAAATTTTAACTAAAGTACAATATATCTTAAAAATGTAAAATCTGAATTTTTAAAAGTTATTTTGGACTAATAATTTTGTAAGACATTTTACCTGCGGTTCATCAAAATTACTTGAAGGCTTTCACATTTTCTCCAAAAGAAAACAAAGAAGATGAAGAAGAAAAAGAAGAAGAAAGAAGATTTCAATATTTAAATTTAAAATACCATGCCGGCTAGAATTGTCTACATCACGAATACCTACTAGATCAAAAAATTTAATATTTAATGTGATTTTCTCCTTCGTCAATTCCTTAATTATTATTATTATTATTATTATTATTATTATTATTATTATTATAAAAGGACTATAACATAATCAATATACAAAAATATTTGAGTATTTTTCTTTCTATATACAAAACTTATTTTTATTTTTATTTTAAAATTACAACTCATACACTGACGCACAAAGGAGAAGCTTCAATTGTTAAGATATCTGATTAGGTGAAGGGAAAAGAAATATCGAAAGGGAAAAATGAAGTTTTGAATTTTTATGAACATTGGTCACTTACCTGATACCTCCCAAACAAAAAAATGTCACTTACAAAGCACATATTTTTGAAATATGAGATTTGACCTCTCTCTTACCTAATCCATTTAAGTCTCTTCACTCTTGTCAAACCATTCTATAGGTAATGGTTTTGTGTGATAAAACAGATAGATATATAAAAATAATTGGTTATAATATTTTGATGGATTGGTTATTTATGAATGTATTTAGTTATCCAATCTTTCATATGCTCAATGATATATGTTGTCAATTTATATCTTATCATCTAAAATAAATGTTTCATATCACTGTTAATTTTGGCGAAACTCGATGTCTATATATATTTTACAATGAAATAATAGTTCAAAATAAACGGTATTTATTATTGTAAAATTGGATCTATATATTAAAGAATCCATCGAATTATATATGATATACCTCTCTCATTCAATATATACACGCCCCAAAATTATATACTTTTGACAAATTATAAAATGAAAACTAAAAGATAAGCAAATTTTGTGATGTCACATTAATCTCACCAACTTCATGTCTTAAATGGCAAAAAGATTTATGTACTTCATACATACATCATTAACTGTATTGGAATAGCTTAAAACTGGGATTTATCCTAGCCTCGAAGCTTTTGACTTTTATTTGACATGTGACTATTTCGTTTAAAAATAAATACAAATCTAGTAATCCTATGACTTAAGTTTTCCAACCCCGATACTTATAAACACTCATAAACAACAGCTGCTGATAGCACAATGGTCTCAACTATAATTCGCGAATACCTACGTTAATACAATGCACCACAATTATATATATATATATATATATATATATATATTAGGATTAATGTGAAAATTAATTTTATCGTGAAAATATGAAAATAAAAAAATGATGAATTTATTATGAAAATTGATGAATCCGTTGGAAAAGTTCTTAAATCCAAAAATATAGAATTTTAATCTCATGGAAATCGAACCTGGGTGAAAATCCAAATTTTGTATTGATAACTTTCAACGGATGAATTAACTTTCATAGCGATTTTTGTGGTTCTTGGATTACCGCGTTAAAAATGGTTCTTATTTGAACCTCACTCTAAGAATCATTTTAACGTGAGAATTTAAGAACCACAAAAATTAGATTATGAACAAAATAATTATTATGAAAGTTAATACATTCACTCACAAAGTTCTTGAATTCAAAATTTAGAATTTTTCACTCGGTTCGAATCTCATGAGGCGAAAATTTTATTTTCAGGATTCAATAAATTTTCCAACGAATTCACTAACTTTCACAACGAATTCTATTTTGTGTTTTCACCATAAAATGATTCTTATGTTAACACTTCCTATATCTGATAGAACCTCTAAAATGAATCTCTATTTAGGAATAACCTTCTATTTGTCGTAAAATTCATGGTCCCAACTTGGGATGGGTTATATTCGGAATAAACTCATATTTGTCATAATTCATATTTTTAAGGTTCCACCTTAAAGAAATACACCTCCATTAGGAATAAATCATAATAAATAATATATATATATATATATATCTCATTATAATAAATTTATCAGATTTAAAATATTTCTCTAGGTTCTTGTGACAATGACTTCATCTTTTTTGTTGCAATTATATCTTTTAACTTGGGTCTTGATATTTCAAATCCATATGACCATCTTCTTGTTGAATCCAAAATATGATATTAAAATATGTATATTGTGTAATATTTATAAGAACACATAATAATGATTCCAACAAAAGTTACATGTACTTACATGCATCTACTTTAAAGATTAACTCTACATATTCTAATTCAAATAAATAAAATATTGTACATGTATTTGCATATAATATATTAGACAATACATGTATTTAGTAATTATAATATTTATGTATTGTTCATGTACATTAAAATTAGAAAAAACAAATTCTTCTTACAATTATATTTAGGAATAACCTCTCATTATGTCATATTTTTACGTAGTCTCAAAATATTCTTTAATAGAGGTTCTACGTATATAGGGATTAGAGTTAACATAACAATCGTTTTATCGTGAGAACAAAAATGATGAATCGGTCGGAAAAATTATTGAATCTAAAAAATAAAATTTTCGATTCTCATGAGATTCGAACCTAAATAAAAAAAAAATGAATTTTTAAATTCTGTAATTTTTTTTAATAGATACATCAACTTTAATAATGGATTCATTTTGTTTATGACAACTGAGAGCGGCATATGAGTTGAAACTAGAAAACCTCCAAAAAAACAGTTGCCCTTTAGCAAATAGAAAAGGTGCTCACTTTATTTTTTCTTCACGCCCTTTTTTTAATTGTGTTAGGTAGAGACATTAGAAGCTTCCATAAGATATTTTTTCCAAGAAAAAGAAAAACCATATATGTATATATATTATTTAAATGGAATCATGACTCACTCATCTAAGGATTGCTTCTATTTCCATCAGTGCTGTAATTATTAATTTCCTCCTTAATTTGGATAACCTTTTCTTGGAGTACACGACTCCACCATCATATTGCACAGATTTATCTCATGTATATATTTAGACATTATATACGAAATTAAATAATGATAACCAAATGAAATATTATTTATGGTAGATTATCGAAATTTCTGATTACGAACTGATTTTATTAAACTCGAGTCACAACACTAATGACTACTGTGCTTCAAGAAAATATATGATTTTATTTTATAAAAGTCAGTTGCGCCGTGGTGCACGCATGTGGAATCTACATTTTCCTTTACCCAAGTAGAAATAATTGGGCCGCGATTAAAATTATAATCTTAATTTTTGCTTTATGATGATGACGAATGTAGAAAAGTTAAACCTTATTATCAATTTTATATTGATAATTATTGATTATAATTTGTCTAGATACCACAAATTCTACCACAATGACCTTGAATCCATAGCACAACAAGACAATTTCTCTCTTTTTCTTGTTTTTCCTCGTTTCGTAAAGTAGGCTGAAGTCCTATTATAAATTCATTGAGATTTGTAATTAAATCACATTTTATTCTTGTTGCTAAGTAATTGTATTATGGGTTTAAGTATATAGAGATAATATTAGTTTAAATCTTAATTTTGGACTTAGTTACAAACTAAACTCAATTTCATAAGCATCTTAATATTGTTACAATCTTTTGATTTATTGCAAATTTGTCCCTTTTAATATTTTTGCACAAGTTTGGATATGAGACTTTGACATCCATCAAACGTAGGGGTGAGATTCGGTTCGATTAGCAAAACCAAAATCAATCAAAATAAATAACCAAAGCGATATCAATCGGTTAATCGAAATAATTTATTTTTTTAAAAAAAATAAAAAAAAATTTACAAAATACAAAAAATAACCGAAATTAACCGAGATTATTTCAAATATTTTAAAAATTATAATATTAAATTAAAGAATTTTTACTTAATAATTAATTAATTAATTAAATATATTAATTAATTTCGGTTAATCGGGTATAACCGTCGGTTAATCGGTTATACCCGATAACTGAAATTCACTTGAAATGGGTAACCGATACCCGAACCGAAACCGAAAAAATCGTTTATCGGTTAACCGATAACCGACTTTTTCTTTTGGTTTGGTTAGCAAAAGCGATACCGTTTAAGCACCCATAATCAAGCGTCTAAATTCAAAATTGATTAAGGGCTTTGAAACCCATTATTCGGTTTGCCATCTCCTTTTGTCAATCTCATCGTTGGATGTCCAGAATTGGAACTCAGCCAATCAAAAAGCTTGAATCTTTTGTGCCAACTCCTGACTCAATTAAGCTATACGTTTAACGATGAAGTTGACAACTAGTGAGTATAACCCAGACATCATATTTCATACCTCAATCAATTTTGAATTTTGATATTTGATGAATATCTAAATATCGGCTCCACGAATTTGCAACAAATCGACAAATCCAAAAAATCAAGTTATTTTTGAAACACTTTTAAAATTTTAGTATAATTTGAAACAAGGTTCAAAGTTTGGAATCTCAATTGTAATACCTTTTAACAAACAAAATATGTTCTGAAACTTAAAATGAGCACATGCCCCTCTTTTTTATCATGAGATAGCCTCGAATTTCCTCTACATGATTTCGTTTATATCATTACCCTTTAGTACATAGTGAATTTTTGAGATGTCGAGTCGGATCTAATTTTGTTTGAATTTGAAATCGTGGTAAAAACACTAAAGTCATTAAGTTTGCGTATTTTGTGACAATTTTTAAAGTTCGTGGAAAAACCCAAAATTGACCCAAAATTGATGTATTTATGCGTCAATAACCCTTTGTTAAATGATGACATGAAATGATATTAGAAGCCTCACATGCGTACATCACTTTTGTGGCGAAAATTCACAATTAAGGTGAAACTAGGGTGAGCAAAATAGAAAATCGAATATCCGATACTAACCAAATCAAAATTTAAAATACGGTTTGGATTTTTCGGATTTTTTGGTTCGGATCGGATTAATATTTTTTAAAAATTCAGATTTTTCGGATCTGATTGGATTTTTAAAATCCGAAAAAATCCAAAATCCCGAATTATATATAATAATATTTTATTTAAATATAATATAAATATATATATAAGAATTAACAAAATTTGGTTTGGATTTTCAATTTTTTTTTCATAATTTCAGATTTTTTGGATTGGTTTAGATTTTTTTTATAAAAATTTTGGATTTTCGGATATTCAGTTAGGATCAGACTTTTTATCTCTCAAAATTCAGATTTTCGAATCGATTCGGATTAGTCAAAATCGAGCAAAATCTGAATGCTCACTCAACCCTAGGTGAAATTGAACTAACAATTGTTATATTTTTGAAGATACTACAATTAAACACTCAACCATCCTTATTATTACATATTCATGACCAGTTATTGATAAATATTAACGAGAATAAAATTGCTAGTATCAGTGATTTATAAAATTCCAACAACAACTAATTAGCAATTAGTTATGTGTAAAGATGATGTTACAAACCTTGACTATTTTACCTCCCCAAAGTCAGACCCCGTTAAATTTGTCGACATGACGTTAATAACTTAATATGAAATTGAACTTGCGTTCAATCAAAATTTATAACATGATTAATAAATTTTTGGAGAAATATATTTTAAAAATAATAAAAGTGATCAACTTGTTACGAAAAGAAAAGGACCTTACGAAAAAAATTATAAAGTGTCGAATTTATACAATATATTGTTAAGTCACCTCCTCATCTTATACAAACTTATTGGGAATATCTATAAATGATGGAATTCGAACTTTAAATTTTTTCAATTGCTTTGACTGTGAAATACCTCATCCATTCCATCCAAGATGGTTTATATTTTTTTTAGATGGTTTATATATTTTTTTTTTGTTATACCATCCAAGATGATATATTTTATTTTTGGAAAATAATTATCTCTTGAAAAGTTGTGGGACTTATTTATTTTTATCAATTTATACCCTTCTCATAAATAACTGTAGAAGAGAAGAAGAGAGTAATATCCAACAACTAGCCTCGTTAACAAATTTGACTCTTGCATCCACAACAATATATAGTTCCTGAATTCGAGGGAGCAAACTGCAAAGGGTGCAGAGGGGTGTAGTGCGAATAGGTTGGAGTATAGGGGACGATCTGAGAATAGAGAAACAATTGGGCCTCAAATGCAATTAGAGAAACGTCAGCTATTAATTCCTGTGGTTGTGGGCGGTGGTTGGCAGCCGCCGACGCAGACCACATCTCCTCTGTTTAATAGTGGCCCCACTTAGCCAACTGCATCTTGGGTCCCACTTTGATGTTCTTCTCATCTAAAATAAATTAGTCCCCTTTCTCTTAAAAATAAATTAGTTAATTACCCCTCTACGTTTGTTGTCATTTCCACCAATGCCGTGAATTCACTTGTAATTTAGTGTTATTTTCTCATTTGTAGAAGTAAAATACTGGATCAATGGATGTTTGGTTGCTCAAAATAAAATGCTCTGAAATCCTTTGAGATCCGATATTAATTTTGTCAGGCAGACCAAAATTCATAAGATAATACCTCTACGTGGCAGTATCTCGAGACTAAATATAGGGTCAAGCATATCCAATCAAAAATAGACCGTGAGACTATCCACCAAACCAAACACCCTTTAAGAGATCTCCCAATTTGAAACAAAAACATTTTCTTTATATCTGGAGAGAAATTGTGGAACATAAAACATCCAAAAATTAGTAAGGAATGATAGCCCAAACTCTTTGGGAATTATTTTTATGGTAGAATGAATATTATTGAGGTCAAAAGTCTCAAATTTGAATCCCATAAATATTACTATTTAAAGTGAGTCTGTCACATATATAAGTAAGAATCGAACCAAAGACTTTTTTACTAAAAAAAGATTTCTATACCTCAACTTTACCATTTGATTAGACCTCAATGAAAATTGATGATTCTAATAATTGATTGGATCCCCTTAATTTTCAACTTGAAATAATGTCATTTTCTCTTATGGATGTTTAGGTATTTACCTTCCTTATTTACTCGATGGTAGCATAGTTTTAGTTTTCTTGTACTTTCTATAAGATGAATAATGAATATGTTAACGTAATCTGGTAAAACGTGAAAATCACATATACAAAAATGACATATATAATACCATTGTTTATTTATCTTTGCCGGAAATAAATATCCGATTATAAACTTTTAAATATTAATTGTTGGGAATTTCGGATAGAGACATTTTTATTAGATCTCAAAACCAATTAAAAAATTGTGTAAAGTTATATTTTCCTAATGATACTCATTCAGATGTATTGTTTGTTAGCAAAATTCACTTATTAAGAAATTGAACTTAGTTTAGAAGGTCTTAGTATGAGGGATAACCACATTGAATATGTCCAGTCATGAACCAATTCAAATAGACTTAATTGAGTCATCAAATGATCAGCCTCAAGTTCTTGAACAGTTAGAACGAATCGACGAAGTTAGGATCAACTGATAACGCGTTTAAAGCCAACCAAGTTAAAGCATCAGAAGGAAATATAGCCCAATGTTGAAAGATCTAAAACTAGAAGGACTAAGTTCAATGAAATGATCCAGAAAGCCTGAATTGTGAGGGGATCTAATGATCATTGTGGCATCAGATAATATAAGACAGACACAATGATTCTAGATAACCCGAAGGACTTAAATACTCACTCAAATGACCTAAAGTTAGTCGCAGGCTTGTCGCAGATCAGAAGACCTTAAGAGAAGAAGTCAGAAAATCCAAGGAGTCAACACGGGTTCAGACATGGACCCAACTAAAGACCGAAGCCTAGAGCTGATGAAGAAGAGAAAATATACTGATAGTTTATTGAACACATCTATCTGGCTCACTAGGCGATACAGCACAAGACAACAAGTTCCACGTTCATATTTTTCTCAACAGAGTTTGAATTTCAAACAGCTAGTTTAGATTCAATCATCTGTAATTACGAGACTTCCTCAACTGGTGAATAGTGAGAACAAGTGAATGGATATTGGTTGTCTTAGGAGAAAGATGACACAACTTCAACTTCGGTGAGGCTTGGACAATAGTCACCCTTCCAAATTTAGACGGTTTCATCACTTTGTCTACGGTTAAACTACTTAGGTCTAATCTTCCAAATCTCTAAGTCGTACTTCAATGTAATATATGTAATAAAGCTTACACAAGTGAGCCTATCTTTAGCCTTATTTTTCAATATAAAGGCTCACTTGAATAATGGAAAAAGGTGTAACTCTTAGAAAATAAAGACTTATGGGTGAATCTATTAGCAAGTAACCAAGCGTCATGAGTAGCCCTAAGGAGAATGAGTTCCTAAGGAGTAAGGAATTCACACGTTCAAAAAGTACGTGAATGTATGAGGGATATCTCCGAATCACATTAAATTCTTATGTAGTTTACCTTTTTATCTGTTGAATGTCCTTTATCTTGCATATCTTACACAATATATATTCGATGTACTCAGACTAAATTTAGTAGACCCTTATTAATATGATATCTACATGCATCTAAGTTATACTCTGACTCATCTGTATAGTCTACAATCATAGTTTCATTTTCAACCCATGTTTGCTAATTCAGAATAACTGCGAGTGATGGATATTTACGAGACAATTATATGAGGTTTTTCAACGCACGATAGTTTTTAGAATAGTCTAATGTAGTGAAAATGTTTGGATACCTCATGTTCAACCAATATTGTATTTCATATTACCTTACGAAATTGTATGAAATACGACAACTATTTTACCATAAATCCTTCACAATTTTATATTAAAAATGACACTTCATGGAAACATTAGGAAAGAGAGTAATGGAAGCATAGAAATCCACATCAACGTTTAGCTGCACAAGGAAATATTGGTATAGTTGACAAAAGCGATTTCACTGAAACCTTCGGAGTCAATGGACCGATAAACTTGATTACTTCGTACAGGGATGGGATGCAAACTTCGAATTCTACTGCTTTTAATTTATATTTGATCACATATATTTGTCCCAATAATTTTACATCAATTGGTGAAACATAAGACTAGTAAATTAGCATATGAGGGTGATTTACCGCAACTAATTATAAGCACTAGTAGTGATCACGATGACGTGTAATTTTATATTAGTATTTTTATATTTAATATCTCAAAATTATGATTAGGATTAATTAATATTATAAATTATATGAAGTCTTATATATTAATTTTATTCCTCTATTTGAAGTTAAAATATAAAAAAAAATAAAAGACTTATTTTCATTTAATTTGTATATTTAATGATCCTAGTTATCCCTAATTTATGAGATTTGAGATAAATAAATAATAAATAAATAATGCTAAGGACATTGTCCTTAGATAGTATGCAATACTCAATCTGGATCATACATTTTGAATACGTAAATACACCGGAGTTTGACACGTGACATACCATTTTCGCACATGAGGCAAAGTGGGAAGACGTACACCCAACATGCATTGGGTGCCCGTGAGCGCTAGGTAGGGGAGTCCGCGAGCACGGAGTGTCCACGGCCGCAGAGCGGCACAACAAAACAAAACATGCATATAAAATCACATAAAACTGCATACCAAATCACATAAAACTACATGTTGACGATCACACGTTGGATACGTTTTGGGAATATTCGCGAGTGCGTGTTGTGCGCTAGAGTGCCACAAAACACAAACAATGTATGTAAAATAGCAGAGTGATTCATGTAAAATAACAGAAACTTAAATGTTGGCCAATGGCGCTGAGGAATGCGCGAGCACTTGTTGGGAGATGTGCTCGCACGCTTCTAGCATACTTTAAAATAGAAACTCATATGCATGTTGTGTTCAATTATATGCAGTTTCTGGTTAACCAAATGCATAATTTATTTTTTGTATCACATAACAAATCAAATTACGATTCTACCCTTACTGCAGCGAAATCAAAGAAAAAAATCTAAACCATAGTATCTATGAAAAGAATGAATGAGATTAAGTACTACATCTACCTAAGGCTTGGATACTATATGATCACCTCTCTCTCTCTCAATATATATATATATATATATATATATATATATATATATATATATGAGAGTTAACGTAAAATCATTTTTATCTTGAGAACATGAGAACCAAAAATGATGAATTATTTGAAAGTGATTAATACATTAAGGAAGTTATTGAATAAAAAAATAAATTTTAACCCCTCACGCGATTAGAACCTGGGTAAAGAATTTTGAATTGTTGGATTCAATAACTTTCATAGCGGATTTATGAATTTTCATAGCAAATTTACTTGGTTTTTAATTTTTAGGATAAAAATGGTTCTCATTTGAACCTAACTCTCTATCCTTATATATATATGAATGCATATTAATGTTATCATAATGTAATAACTTATATACACACATGAAATTATGAAATTATAAGTACCTTTGGTGTGCCTCAACCCCCACCCACCACTCCCACTTGTAAGGTTTTGGAAAAGGAATTTCAAGAATCGAACAAGGGTATAGAGAAGGGGAAATACTAAAAGGTTTCACATTGAAGAATTTGGATATTGTATTCAAAGTTGTGTAGGGTACCAAATAAACCAAATTCTTTGTACTTGTACCAGCAATGATAAATCAGGCCGAACAAAGCATTTAATTAGCAAATGGGCTCGCATTAATTCCTATTACCAACCACTAGATGATTGACAGCGAAATATGGTGTCAAATTGTCGAATTTGATTTATTTATGTACTTACTTTCATGTGATTATAATTTAGTTATTTGTGTTGTTTTCAGTAATCTTTTGTGTGTGCACGCACGCGTGTGTGATGATCTGATAAAATAATTAAGCACCTAGTCTAATTGTTTTGAAATCCATCATCAAAATTTATTTTCGGCGGGTACAAAATCGTCTTATAAGTGATGGGTCTTGACTTAAACTCATTCTACAAATTATATGAGAATTCATTAGATGAAAATCAATATAAAAGGAGCTTGCATTCTCTGAACCAAAAATTCATATTTAGTTGAGTAATTGAGATTAATATCATTGGAACTACACCGTTAATTTAATTTGGCCAAATAAAAAAATTGATTTAATTTGACTAAATAAACAATTTTGGTTAAATAGTATCACCAAAGATAGTGAATTGTATTCAAAATATAATAAATTAGCTATAAATATTTAATAAATTTACTCAATCTTCTTAGAACTCTCATAATAATTTGAATTATTTATGTTCATATATATCTTTAAAACTAAACGAATCACATAGTCTTGAACTAACATAACAATTTATGGTGAAAAATACATATCAGGAAATTAAGTTTATTCTATTATATTTATAGTTTTGATAAAGTTAAAGTGAGTTAGTCCACGTTTATTAAGAAAAAAAGAGAGAGAAACTTATAAGTTTTTCGTTTATTTCTTTCACCATGTAATTTTGAATTTTATTAAATCACATAACCAATAATAATTTTATTTAATTATTTAGACTACTTAATAAATTTAAATGAGTTGGGTAATAAACGGGTATTACTATACGGTTTGAGATAAGAATGAATAATAAAGTTATTTTTAAAATCGAATTTGGGACAATTACGAGTATATAAATTCTAAACGGATATGAATATATATGGACATATTTTTTTTGTTATTTATTCTTTATAATTTATGTTTAAGTTGTAAAATTGTGGCAGATAATAACTGTAACAACTTATATTTGTATATTCAAACGAGTTCGGATAATTAACGAGTATTATTATTATACAAGCTAGAATTTTTAATCAGATTTGGGATGGATGCGTGTATATAAAATATTCTAGACGGGTTCAACTGGTTAAACTCTATCCCCATCATTTCGTTTCACCAATTATTTTCAGGAAACTTTACCATCCAGTGGACATAAATGCATTGGAATCCCACATTAGTTTTTTATATTTATTTGTACTATTCAATATTAATATATACTCTGTAATGTTCGAGTTTTTTTTTTTTTTGTCAATTTAATACATAAATTTTAAAGGCTGCGTCACGGTGGGCTCGAACCCGAGACCTTTGGTCTCGGACATTAACCACTCTACCACTAGACTAACACACACACATAATGTTTGAGTTTTATTGAGACAATTAGTCAATTATTGTAACAATTTTTTTTTTATAAATTCAAATGGTTGATGAGTTAACGGGTATTATTATTGGACTTTGGGACGATAATGGGTTATTAGCGTGTATTCATACCAATGATCATATTCATATGCACATATAAAGACTATTTTATTTGATTAACTATAAACACAACATAAAATTATTATATATTACCATATAAAATAATTTTCCGTCGAAATTCAACGGATTACGATGAAACATTAGAAGCTGCCTCAGCTTGTGATGAGGTAAAGGACATGGTTACTACAGATAGCTAAGAAGCCCTGAGTCTCATGGAATAGTTGTGAAGAAGGGGATGGGAGCTTCCTATCATCCGTATGCTATGGAGAGAGTTGAAAGAAAGTGTGGGTTAAAGATAGGGCGGAGTTTCGCCAGTCGCGGTGGTTGCAGGTGGTGCTGAAAAGTGGAATTATAGGGATACATTTACATACCCAATGTTTCAGGTTGGGCCGAGAATTTGTGATTTTTGTAGTGAGATTTTTTTGTGATTTGGTTGTGTGTTGGTAAGGAGAGGAAGAAATTGTTCAGATTCAACTCACAATGATTTAATTGTTGTAGTATGTTTAGAATTACATTTATTTTGGCTTTAAATGAATTTCTTAATATAACTTATTATTAAATTTTAAAATATATGTTCTGTAAACTTTTTTTTTTATTTCTTGCCGATAAAAGAGGTAGAAAAACAAACAAAGAACGCCATCTTTGATCTACTTTTTTTTTATTATAGTTTGACACGTAATGTACACTTATTTTTCTATAATAATTTCACATGTTATGTAGTAATTCTTCTAATAAAATAGCTCTTTATCATAACTTCGGAATAGATTATTAGATAATTTCTTAAATTATTTACTTATCAATTATAGTATTAAATAATTTTTATCAAAATTCAACAGGTTGCACACTAATTACTGCAAATATGATAATAAGCATGTTATCCTTGGTTTATGTAAATGCATGTATTTAAGTACACATCAAGAATTAATTAGTGTGTGTGTTGGCCAGTGGCGAGTGGTTAATCTTGAGGCCAAATGTCTCGAGTTCGAGTCACCGTGATGCATGTCTTTAAAATTTCGTATTTGTATTAATTGTTAAAAAAAATTAATTCTGAGATTTTACTTTTCGAACTGAGCTATGACACTATATGGTACTTGAATTAAATAACATAACATACCATATATATATATATATATATATATATATATATATATATAGGGAGTTGATCGAATGAAATACATCTTTTTGCGACTCTGCGAGCCATGCGTAAGGCGTTGAAGATGATGCAAAAGCGGTATAAAGTTGTGTATAGAAAACTTTCTAAAATTATTTTGTTGTGCAATAATTTTAGAAAGTTTTAGATTATCTAACTTTATCTTAGATTATCGATATCTTCAACGTCTTATCATCATTCTCAATCTCAAAAGATGAGTTCTCATTGGATCAACCCTATATATATATATATATATATATATATATATATATATATATATATAAAATTAAAGAAAATGCTTGTAGTCTGTAAACATATTTTAAAGTTATAAATCATATTTGTACAAGTTCTTATAACTTTGTTAACTTAGTTGACTTTACAGTGAGGTAAAGCCAAGCCATAAAAAGTCACTATCATCTAAAAGCAAAAGTCAATGAATTATATGCTATTGTTTTAAGTTTTTTAGACAAAACTATGTAGTATAAAATAAATTAATGAATTCCCTAGCATTACCCCTGACGTTCTAAACCACGCACTGTATCTTTATAAACACCATATAACATTATAAACAAAATATTGGAAAGATCCGAATTTTCATAGAATTTCTAGCTTTCACACTTTTTTTTTGGTCATTTAATACAGAAATTTGAAGGCTGCGACGGTGGACTCGAACTCGAAACCTTTGGCGCCGACATTAACTCTTCTACCACTAAGTCAACACACACACACTTTCACACTTTTGGGTGACGGTGATGCAGAATGAAATTGGATAGGAATGGAATGAACTTTGGAATGGAATGATGATAGAATGAAATGGAATGAAATATGTGATTCTATAATTTGGTATGTACGAGGAATGAGCGAATAGGAATGAAATAAAACAAATAAAATAATTATGATTTTATAATTTATGTTATTATTATCGTAATAATAATAATAATAACAATAATAATAATAATTAGTATTAATATTTAGGAATATTATTAATACTAATTAATAATAATAATATCAATAATAATAATTAATTATTATTACTAATTAATAATAATAATTATTAGTTAGGAATATTATTACTATTATTATTAAATTAATTATTATTAATAATAATAATAATATTATTCTAATATAATTACTTAGGAATATTATTTTAATATTATTACCTAGGAATATTATTAATATTATTATTACTAGTATTTATTATTATCATTATTATTATTATTATTATTATTATTATTATTATTATTATTATTATTATATTATTTTAATATAATTATTTATTGTATTAATTATTATTTATTATGTTAATATTATTAATTACTATAATTTTTATCACTATTATTATATTATAATTATTTATTATTAATAAATACTATTTATTTATTATCATAATTAATTAATTAATAATAATATTTTAATATAATCTTTATTGGTATTAATTATTATTTTTATGTCAATATTATTATTAATTTCTAATAGTATTTATTATTATTATTATTATTATTATTATTATTATTATTATTATTATCAATAATATTATTATTTTAATATAATTATTTATTGTATTTATTGTTATTTATTATGTTAATATTATTAATAACTATATTTTTATCACTATTATTATATTAAATTATTTATTATTAATAACTACTATTTATTTATTATCATAAATATTATTATTATTATTTTATTATTATTAATTTTACTAGATAAAAATAAATAAAATAATTTTTCGAATAAATAAATAAATTTAGCTAATCCCATATTCATGGTAATAGCTAATACCATGGGGGAGGGGAGGAATGACTAATCCCATGTTCATGGTAATAAGCATTCCTTCGGGAATGGTGATTCCTGACGTAAAAATCTTACCAACCATCGGAATGGGAACCATCGGAATGGGAATGGACGCAGAAATCATCATTCCATTCCCATTCCATTCCTACATACCAACCGTCCCCTTATATTTATTGTAATGTAATAAGCTCTCTGATTTTGGCGTTTAACTCTCATTTTACCCCCTTACTTGGGTTTTTATTTTTAGTCCTTTTTAACGGCACAAATGTGCCAATTACAAATTGCTTTTTTTCAAAAAAAAAAAAAGGTTCACAAAACATTTCAAAATAAGTAATAAGCAACAATATTGTGAAATGGTATTACATGCCAAAATCTGTATTATCAGAAATTCAAATAGTTTGTAATATAGAAGTAATAATTAGGAAATCAAAAATAAAAATACTACTATTACAAGAATAATACTCCCCTGACCCCTGCCCATAATTATTGTCTCAAAACTTTTGACACGTATTAAGGAGGGTTGTGCTTTGTGTATAAAATAGTTGACGCTCGAAAAATGAAATATTTTTTAGTGTAAAATTACTTCATTTTTTAGAATGAGACAACAACTATGGGACGAAAAAAAAACGAGATAATAATTATGAGACAGAGTGAGTACAAACTAAAATTTTAGTTTGTGAGTTTTCTATAAGCTAAAAAAACCCAAAAAGAATCATTTAACCGAATCTTTACTCCTCAAAAACTCTAAAAAACAAAAGAAGCTTGACCTTTTATTTTCCCTTCACATAATCATAATGCCAAAAATAACTAAAAAGAATCACTCACTTAAGGTGCGCACGATAGCAAAAGCGGGGCAGGCGAAAGAAGTTAACAAGTTTGGTGAGATATGATGAGAGGGCGGTGGGCCCATAGGCCCATTTGTAGATAAGAATTTGAAAATTTTCATTTAATTTATTGAGTCAAATGGGCCCAACGGCCCATATAAAGTAGTGGGGAACGCCATCGTTTGGTGGTTGTCTCCTCTGCCCGTGACCGTGATTTATTGGCCAGTAACCTAACTCTATACTATACTAATTTCTTTACGGTCAACTGCCCGTCCTTTTCCCCCCAATTCCCTTTGCCTTTTCCCCATTCTTAACCCTAATTTAATAGCGGAGGTCCTTAGAATTTGGTCTTTTCATTATTGTTGTGTTGGTAGCACTATTTAGATCCTTCTTTTTGGTGAGCGAGTCTTGTGAAGTAAGTGACCGGATCTTATCTTCTATTTTAAACTCACATTTTTATTGTTTTATATTCTGACAGATTGTGGACTCTTGATGTGTGTTTTTTAAAATTTTATCGTTTTTCTTATGATGAGTGTAATCTGCAGTACCTATTTAAGGGTTGCACTAAATAATTAAACTTATTATAATCTTCAAATCACATAAAAGAAAAACTATATTAGAAATTTTAATGTGACTAGGAGGGTGTTTGGCTGAGCTTATAAGCTCAGCCAAACACCCTCTAACTCGACCTATAATGTTGCGACGAGACTTTTTATCATTAAAATATCTGCTCTACCAGCAAGTCATTTGAGACAACTTATTGTTTTATTTGAAATTAGGGAAGAAAAACGAATTCAGGTTGGAGGATAAGTATCTTAAGTATTGGAGTGAAGGGGTGACCACTAAAATGTTATGGATTTAAATTAACAAATATAAGATCAGACACATCTTCCGCGCACCCTCGAGAATAGAAGTTGCAATGATTTTTAATACGTAATTGTCATTTAAAAATCCAAACTCCAGAATATATCTGAGCAAACAGTTTCAAACAGTAGGTATAGAATTGGGTTTTGGTAAATGATTGATTGCGAACTGACACATGCTGGGACGCAATTATTGTACATGTAAAGAAAAAAATTGATAGATTTATGCAGGAGTGGGTGTCATATTTATCCTTCTCTTAAGCATAAATTCTTCTATATCCTCTTTCAATCACACAAATCTTAGCCAAAAACCACAAGGTATTGATAATCGACTACTTTGGGATTTTAAATTCTAGTTTTGATTTGTAATTCGTATTCTGTGCCAAAGGACTAGATAATTGTATTAGTATGTTTAATTTAATAAAATACCATTCTATAACCTTAATATTAGAATATTTTCATGACTATATCTCGACTTACGTGAAATTAAACTTTCATACCATCAAATGGTGCTAACAATTCTACTCAATCATTCGTTTTTTCATGGATAAATGCTGACTTGACTAATCGAAAATACAAGCCTTTGAAGATGTTTAAAAAAAAATAGAGAAAAAATCGAAACATCATCAGTTTGGAAGTGCTGATGATAACATTTAGTAGCTGGAAAATTAATAATAGGACATAATTGCTAGAAATCATGATATTATGGATATTAATTTATAATTTCACAAGTATGAGAGATAATGTAAGAAAAATACGAATTGAAATATTGAGTGGTGGTTACATTTACCAGACGGATTGATGAATGATGATACTGAAAAGGGAAATGAAATAGTAAGAAATATTTGAATTTGAGAGCATGCCTCAATAATCGCTTCAACAGTTGAATTGAGCTACCTCTTTGTCTGTGGGGCCCAAAGTAAATCAGAGGTAGATTGGTAGTATAAAGAGTCTGAGATCGGCAGAAATTGCCCAGCTTCAATAAACAAACTAAAAATTAAATAATCTATACACTATGTATATGTATATGTATCAATGAAGGAATTCTTTTATCCTATATTTCAGCAGACTATGAAGGGTGTACCTTTCAACTTTTAGTCACTATCAGACGTCCAAGTTTTTATTTCAATTCAACAAACAACAATATGGTCCTCACAAAAAATTTCAGCATGATAAGAAAATCCATGCATTTGCAAATGACAAAATACTAGTTGTGACAATAAATTGATAATATAAATGACTCGAGACTAGCAACCATTTCGAGGGCGGAAGCAGAAAAAAATTCTTACCCGAAGTAAGATTTTATAAGTTTGAGTTTAAAATTGTGATAAGCCAATTATCACATGCGATGAGACTTTTACACAACAATTCACACAAAACATCGAAAAACTTGACGATATAGCACTAATCAAATGTGGACTTTAAATTTAAATGCAAGCGTTTCAAGATTTGCGTTGAATTTTTGTTATCATGTTCTTCGAGTCCCTCTTGGGCCAAAAATGCGGAGGCCCGCGAAACTGAAACCCTACTTGAAGCCCAACAAGTGGGCCAACAACGAAAATGGCTAAAAAAATGAGGAAAAAAAAAACTACGAAGATAGCTCTTTAAAAAATAAAAATGTTTTACTGTCAGCACAAAAGAAGAGGCTGGGGCAGCATAACCAGAAACAAGACTCCTCTCACAAGAATTACGAAGTGGGCATCAACAATCTACCAAGAAATTTCGAGGTTTTTGAATGATTTGGTTTCGATTTTGGTAGCTACCAACTTTTACAACACTGATCGAGGTCTGGCACCAAACCAAACCGCAAAATGCGGTTCGATAAATTTATAAAATAAAATCAGACCAAACTGTATCGCTACCAAAACCAAGCCAAACTGCATTAATACCATTTGGTTCAGTTTTGTTTGTGATTTATAAATATTTATTGTTTTCATATTTAATACTCTCTTCGTACATTCAAAATTTTGCATTTCATTTTTTTTAATCCGTTCATCAATATTTTCTATTTTTCATTTTTAAAAACATCAACTCCACAAATTTTTGTCCTCAATTTACTACTTATTTACAAAAAAATTATTAGAACCCACATTTTTTCTCTCATTACCCATTAATATATTCATTTATTATCACACCTTTTAATCTCACTCTATCATTATTATATTCACTCGCTTTATATTTACTACAATTTAAAAAACAATATAATTTTTTAATACAAATAGAATACTATTAAATAAAAATCACTTGTCTGAGGCACTTAAATAAATGTATGTTATTGACCACAACATGAGTTGCGTAAGCGCGCAATAGCTTTTCGGAAAATTAACGTATTGTTTACTCTCATTAATTGGGGTAATCAGAGCGGGTCGTACTTTCTAGAAAACAGCGTATTGTTTGCTCTCATTAATTGGGGTAATATACTAATATTATGCATCCAAACCTGATCATTCAAAATGTACACATGGAGAATATAGTTTGTTCATTCAAAATTATGTACCAATCATGTCACGAAATCAGAAAATTGACCAGTATCGACCTAATGGTAGAGTGATTAATGTTCGAAGCGAAAGATCTCAGATTCGAATTCATCATGACGTGTTCTTTAATTTCTGTATTTAATTGACCAAAAATAAATAAATAAATAAATAAATAAGCAAAAAAAATTGACCATCTAAAACAAGAATTACACATTTGCTAACAACTTAAAAGTGGAAAAAAGCGAAAAATAGACAGCATAAATCAAAATTAATTAGAAATAAAAATTGCAGCAACTCGAGGCTTCAATCTGTAATCTCACCCAAAAACAACATTTTGATCACCTTCTCTCTCAATCTCAATTAGAATCTCAACAGTGAATAACTAATGAACATTGAACTCCACGTCTCCAATCAGTATCTATGAAAAAAATCTGTGAATTTTGCAAGAATTATCGCCAAGAATGAAGAAGAATCTTTCATAATCAATACTCGACATGACAATTAAACTAATTAACAGCAAACAATCTCTAAAATTATCAGGCCCCCAAATGAGTAGTGCTAATGGACGAGTAAAAGTATAATTGTATTTTTTATTTAATAATAATAATAAAAATAAATTAATAATTTTCTAATTATATTACCGGTTTTACAGTTTGGTTAAACCAATCCTAAAATGTACCATAATTTACTAAAAACATAAACCTTACCGTACTTTTTAAACTGAAAAACAAAATCAAACGAAGTGTGAACATCCCTACAAGAAACTACGATTTTTTTTATGATGTTGACATATAGCTCCAAACCCTCCAACCTTAAAATCGACAGTGTTAATGAAACCCTACGTAACGAGAAAGAGGAGAGAGATATGGGCACTTGTATGTCCAAACATGATAAAATATTAACTGAAAACATTCAAAACTGAACCTTACTTTCCTTTTCTAGTTCTATCACGGTATATGTACAAGCAAATACAACCTCAAATTTCATTACAATTTCATCGAGCCTCGTCAACTATAACCATCCATATATCGCACGAGCACCTCCATTAACTAGCTTCTCTTGCACGTCTTAGAACTTATCCCTATAAAACCACGCTGCTTCTTCTCAAGTGAGCAACACTCCCTTCCAAACTAATTATAATCAAAGACTACTTACACAGATCATTTCCTACTTCTCCTACACTGCATCATATATATCCATTCGAATTCTTCATCCATCACGAAGCCGGACCTTCCCTGCAGGGATTTACAACAGCCAAGTAATGGAACTTGCAAGCTGATCTCATCTATATTAGGCTCGGTAGAGACTGCTCTACTCTATTTATCTACTGATCAATCTTGCATCTGTTTCATGTTTTTAAGGTTGAGGAAAGGCAGGATGTCAGGCATTATATAGAGGTGGAAACACAGCCTAAAGCTCAAAATAAGGAGGCTGAAGCAATAAACATCAAGGCCAACTACTCGAAATGCTTCGATAATGACAGCCGCCTGAAGAGAACAGGTAACACATTCCAAATTGATGACAATGGTTTTACTACACATTCCCCAACTCTTATTTTAGCCAAGGATCTTGCATGCTTTGCAGGCAATTTCTGGACAGCAACATCACATATCATCGATGGAGTCATCAATTCAGGTGTGCTCTCGTTGGCTTGGGCTATTGGGAAGCTTGGTCGGGTGGCCGGGCCTACTGTGATGACTCTCTTCGCTATATCAAACTCTACACTACGAATCTTCTGAGTATTACAGGTCCAGTGACCCCGTCACCGGACACAGTAACTACACTTGGATGGATGCTGTCAAAGCAAATCTAGGTTAACTACAGCTCTTTCATCACCATATGCTTAGATAATTTGGCTGGAAAATGGTGTTTATTATGAATGCAGGTGGGGAAAAGTTTAAGATATATGGGCTAATTCAATACATCAATCCTTTTGGAGTCACTATCGGCTACAACATCGCCACCTCAGTCAGCCTGCTGCAAGTCCACGACTAGCACAACCTTATATACACGCACGGCACACGCACAAGCATAAAGGAACTAATACAGTTGTTTAGGGCTTTAAAAAGATCAAACTGTTTCCACAAGCATCGTAAGCAGAGCAAATGTCACATGTCGAGCAACAGTTACATGAAAACATTCGGAATCATACAGATACTATTCTCACAAATACCTGATCTAGACCAAGTCTGGTGGCTCTCCATGGTTGCAGTGGTCATGTCCTTCACGGACTCTGCCGAGTAGTTCCTGGCGTCAGCCAAAGTTGCAGGTAACCTCATCTCAGGCGGTGTCGATGATATGCATCAGTTAATTTGCAAAGCTAAATTAAATGCACATTCTATCAGAATACAAAAGCTTCAAAGGAAGCCTTACTGGCGTCAGTATTGGGATCATTGGAAGCTGAGATCGTTACCAGTAATCAGAAGATGTGGTGGAGTTTACAAGCCCTCGGGCCATTGGCTTCGTGTATTCTTTCTCAATTATCATGAGCAAAATTCAGGATACCATAAAATTTCCACCTGATGAAGAAAGCCACTTCTATGAGCATTGCTGTCACCACTATATTCTACCTGCTCTGTGGATGCATGGGCTATTCAGCCTTTGGAGACAACGCACAGCAAATCTTCTCACGTGGTTTGGATTTCTACCATCCGTACTGGTTGCTCGACATAGCCAACATCACCATAGTAGTTCACCTAGTTGGTGCATACCAGGTAACATGCACATATCATGTCGATTTCATCAATCTTCAGCATATGCAGTGTAATATGAATATCAGGTTTATTGCCAGAAATTTTTTGTATTTCTCAAAAAATGGAGTGCAAGGAGATGGAGCTGAAGCATCTTTGTGACAGCAGAGTACGACTTACCTATCCCATTGTATGGTGTCTACAGGCTTAACTTGTTTTGCCTCGTGTGGAGAACTTGCTTCATGGTCTTGACGACCCTCATATCCATGCTCCTGCCATTCTTCAACGACGTGGTTGGGGTACTCGGAGCTCTAGGATTCTGGCCCTTGACGGTGTACTTCCCCCTAGAGATGTACATAGCTCAAAACAAGATCTGATCATGGAATAATCGATGGATTGGTCTCCAGATGCTGAGCATGGCTTGCCTTTTTGTTCCGGGAGCAGCAGCAGTTGGCTCCATGGCTGGCATAGTTCTTGATCTTCATACCTATAAGCCCTTCAAAACAAGATATTGAGAGAGAGAGAGAGATACACATACTGGAGTTAACAAGAAACAGAAACCAAGTAATGCTCAATAAATTATATCCTTCAATTTCTAGCAATAATGCTGAAACATGTAACAGTGAAGCAAGATCCATGAAAAGAAAAATGACTCTTGTTATGTAAAACAAGATCCATATAACGATGCTAATACAATTTTCTGAATCCTAAGCAAGTAGAAAACCCAGGACTGAGAGAGATCAACGACATCTCAAGCAAATACAACACGTTCAAACCACAAACTACTACAGGTCTAAGTCACTTGTGGAAGTTGATTTGCCCAAAAAGAAACAATAGACGAAACCCCATATCATTTTTTCTTCGACTTAGCAGCATTGGCTTCGGCAGCAGCCTTCACAAAGGCCGTAGGTTTCAAGGCACTTTTTGGGTTCAGAGCTTTCCTCAATTTGAACACAGCCCACGCGGTACCAATAGCATGGCCTGCAGCGCCTAGCCCGTTATGCGTTGCTTCTGCCGCTTGTTCTCCATATCTGCAATGAAAATTAAACTAAATAAGACCTGCTGTTTGTTGTAGGACAATACTCTTTCACTATAAAGCAACACAATCTGCTATCTTAGACAGTAAAATTTACTTTTGTGAGACGAGCTTGGTTGTCACGGTTGAAGTAGTCGACATCACATTCTTTCCAGAAACCTCAACAGCATCAAAAACCTTATCTGTAATGACACCCAACAAGGTAAATCAACCATAACTTCCACTTCTCCAAAAAGCATCACATACACTGACATACTAAAAGAGATAAAAATGAAAAGTAGAGAGAGACTGAACATACTGAATCCATCCAAGGAAGCAAGAATGATTTCTCCAGGAAGAAGGCTGAAGAATTTCTGGCCCACTTTAGAATTCACAACTGAGCTTGTGAAGAAACCAGACACCTTCACAACCCCAGAAAGCAGCCCGGTAGCAACCTTCTCCGACATCTTCGTCATCTGCTTCACCCTGTCAAAATTTCAAACAAGGCACAAGGTCAAGACCAAGCAACACACACTTGTATATACAGCAGCAGTATCAGCACCACAACTATCAAAGAAGAAGCCCTCACTACACAACACTCATCACACAAACTAGATTTCCACAATTCCCAATACTTCAACAATTTAAAGATTAAAGTTGAAAAATAATTACCTCTTCAACCTCCTCAAAGCCTGAGGGCTAATCTCGGAACTGGAGCCCTTCCCCAATCTCTTGGTCAAGAACTCATTCCCCCATTTAAGCCTATCCACAGTCACATCTCCACACCACAAGATCCCCCTCACCAGTTGCCCCGACCCCGCCGCGATCATCTTCGCCACGCTGCCGCTATACTCCTCCACATTCGGCGCGAGCGTCGTCCAATATGCGGCGGCGCTCTTCTCCACCTCCTCCTTCTTCTCCCCCTTCATCTCCTCCGGCGAGACCTCCCTCGCCACCGCCCCCCACCAACCCTTCTCCACCACCGCCGCCGCCTTCTCCACCTTGAAAGCGCTGAACCTCTCCAGCACGGAATCCAGCTCCCTCACTTTCCCCCCCTGCCCTTTAGCAGCAATAGTCAATCCGTAGTTTAAAAGATTGTCGCCGCCGGCCTCGTCGCCGTGATCTGCCGGAACTCTCAGGCTGAAGAAGTAGTGCGAATCGTCGAGCTTTACGGCCGCCTCGTCCCGAGCCAGCGGCCACTGGATGTCCTCCCCGACGCGGGCGAGCGCCGCGACCGCGTTACCGCCCTGCAGGAGCTGCACCACCGAGAAATCGCCGCTAGCTAGCTCCACGCTGCGGTGCTTGTCGATCAAGTGGACGATCACGCCGGGGATTGTGATTAGTACTTGCTCCAACGACTCGAATGCGGCTTGATTCGCCGCCCCTCTTCTGGGGTCTTCTTCCTCGGTTTCTGGAAACAGATTTTCGGCTAATTCGTTCATCTCGATTGTGGGATACATAGAAGAAGATGAAGATGAAGAAGAGGTTTTGGAGAGGAATGGAGAATTGGATTCTGGGTTGGTTAGGTCAACTTCAGGATAGAGAGAAGTGGGTTTTTTAGGATTACTATTACTGTCCGAGGACATAGTTCGGATTCTTGCAGCTTCTTCTTTTTTTGTGGGATGATTGGGATCAAGAATTTTATGGTGGGTTGTTATATTTATTGATAATCTTAGTGATTAAGAAAGGAAGTGGCATGTCGGTTGAAGGTGAGGAAGAAAGTGTGAAGCCTGTGCCACGAAGCAAGAAACGCAGAAGCCGCGTAGTCGCCGTGGGTGTCAACTGTAAAAGGTAACTGCAAACGGTTAAGTAAATTGTTTTCTACAGAATTTTTTAAAATATCTATATTTAATTTAGTATAGTTTAAATCGATATCATTTAATCTTGTATGTATAAATCAAGAAGTTGTTTACGGATTACTATTCACTTGCTTCTAGTCGAGTAATACTATAAGATTGGTGGTTTAATAACGAATTTTAAGTCACGAAATACTTTTAAATGAAGGTTGGATACAAACAATTCTAGTGTCTAAAGGGAGTAAGCGAAAGCCAAACGTTTAATTGATTAATATATTGCAATATCGAATCGTTGAAGATTATGAAAAGTAAAAGTAATGTCAAAGTAAACGAGACCAAATTGTGTTGATTTTGGATCTGCTAATTAAAGAAAATAGTAAAATAAATAAAGGAACTAAGTACATATATAATGCTGAATATTGTATTGTAGTGGATGAGATCTTAGAGGTAGTTAATGCCTTTTAAATTTTAAAAGTTTTATTATGGCCGTTTGATGTCTTATAACCAATTAATTTTGAATACGAAAACGGCACATTTCTGTATGTGAATTTTGGTATTAAATATGCAATGGATATATTAGTCAATGTTTAATATAATTATTTAATAAAATTAATTTATTTAAAATTCAAAGATATTATGTAATTACATAATATGTAAAAAACTCTTTATCCATATAATAATGTCACAATTTAAAATGTACATGAAATGTCGTTTTTTGTTAAGAGCCAACCGTTTGCATACCGACCAAGTAACGAGCATATATTTATATACACGTCCGGATTCTTTGTTGAAGATGTATATGTTATTCAAAATATCTCTTCGGAGTTCGTAAGCATTTGACCGGGCGAATCTGAAGGTCGATTTTTTCTAAAATATATAATATAATATAATATTCTTTTTCTTAATAAAAGATTTTTAAGTCATTTAAATTATTTTCTCAATATAAAATGTTATCTTCGTCTTTCATTAAAATTATATATTTACTAACTCTCTCATTAAATATCCAATAATTTTTCTTTATTTTCTTTTCCTTCCAAAATAACTTTTAAGTGATAAAAAGACAAATGAGTATATTGAATTTAGGGCTAATTCATATTTTCTTATTCTAATACATAAGAATGAAAATCTTTATATTGAAAAATAGAGGATGTGATTATAAGCTAGGTAATTTGTACATTTAAGGCGTCAAAACATGGTGAATAAATGCACTTGACATCCTATGTCTAAATTATTTTTATCCCAAAAGAAGAAGTTCTCCTTAGAGAGTCTCATACCCCAATCACATGAAAATGTGATAGGATAAATTACGATGTCTCAACAGTTATATCTGTATTATTATATTTTCTTAGGTATCTCTTTTGATTTTATTTTGTAGTGTTTTAATTTATTTTTCTAATTACTAATTAGAGTATGTAATTATTATTTTAACATTTATTTTTATCCATAGTTAACAATTGATTATTATGACTCATACTTTATAATTAGTGTATATAACTTTTTTTGAAGTTCAATTATTAGTAATAATAAATATGAATTAGAATCCAATTATATTATGATATTTTTTTATTTTTTATATATATGATTACGATAACAATTTTAATAGAAAATACGATAAAATATTAGACATGGAATCTGAAACAGAATAAATTGCCCCTTGCTCCAAGAAAAACTCAAGAATCAATGGTATTATCTAATTACATGCTTCCACCTAGGGATGTCAATGGTGAGTTTTACCCGGATCTATCCGGAACAGTTCAAAACCTATTAAATTTTAAGCGGCGGTTACGGTTACGGTTCGGTTCGGACCGCTTTAGACCCGAACCGTTTAAATCCATGGTTTGATGGTCGATCCGGTCCGGATGCGGTTACGGTTTAAGAACCGAACCAATACTTATTTATTGGTTACGATCAAGGTAAAACAGTCTATTGACAAGCCTAAGTTTAAATAGGCTTGTCGATGAACTAGTTTTATCCATATCGATTCAAAATCACTCATAACATTAAATTATAAAGCAACAGTTTGGTTTTAGTTACGGTTCTTATGCGGTTACGGTTCTAGATCCGCTCAGATCCGGACCACTTAAGACCCATAGTTAATGGTCTTGGTCCTGTCCGGATCCAGTTTCCAATGTGTCGGTTTCAGAACCAGAACCATTACTTATTATTGATTCTGATTCGGGTAAAACCCACAGTCCCACTGAAAAATCTATGATGATCCCCGATAATTTTACGTGTATATACATGCGGATTTAAATTCACATAAAACATAAATACATTACACACACATATATATATGGTATGGATCACGTGAGAATGCAAATATTGGTGAGAAATGAGAATGCAGCATTTAACGTATAAAGTTATTGTATTAAATGTATAAATTTGTTGCATCAAATTTAACATATAAAGTATAGCACTTAATATAAAGTTGTTGCACAGAATTTGATGCAATAAATTTATACATTTAGTGCAACAACTTTATACGTTAAATGTTGCATTCTTATTCTCACCAATATTTACATTCTCACGTGAACCATCCCTATATATATATATATATATAGAGAGAGAGAGAGAGAGAGTTTGGTTGAAATAAGAACCATTCTTATCCTAAAACTAAGAACCAAATGAATTCGTTATGATAGTTGATGAATCAGTTGAGAAAGTTAATGAATTCAAAATTGATTTTTTCACCGGGTTGAATCCCATGAGAGCGAAAATTCTATTTTTGGATTCGATAATTTTCCGGTGGATTCATCAACTTTCACCGTGAATTCATCGGTTTTGGTTCTCACGTTCTCACAATAAAAATTGTTCTCACGTTAACCTCCCATATATATATATATATATATATATATATATATATATATAGGGTTGGGTTATAATACAAACCCTTAAAATAAGAAATAAAATTCATCTTGATCATCCATTTACCATTAATCAATGGTTAAAGATTAAGTTATCACATTCCCTATAATTAAGGGGCGGTTATTTTCGTAATATTCGTAATTACCATTATACCCTAATTTGATTTAATCACAACCACACATCTTCAAAAACCAATGGTTCAAATTTGTTCTCATTTCTTATTTTTGAATGTGTTTTTATTTGAACCCAATCCTATATATATATATATATATATATATATTCTCAAATCATTTGTGCATGAATTATGCTACACATAGACTAATTTTCTCTAGTGGTTGATGTATTTGCATGTTGCATTGGTTATCTACGCTGATGAATTATATATATTGCATTTCAACAATCACATTCACTATTTATCTACATACCTATATATATATATATAGATAGATAGATATATAGTTGATGCTTGATGTGAATTATATCCGATTCAAATAAATGTTGAAGTCCTTCGATCAGGAAATTATTATTATGTGGATAAATATGCAATATATTTCCTTCAGCTCAAAATCTTAATAATAGGAAAAAAGTAAACAAGAATTAGCAAATATGAGACAACAGCAGTGATCTTATTTAATAAAACACTAGTGTTGCAGTAGCACGATGCTCTGCGCCGCTGTTCACATTTATACTTTAGCTTTCCAAAATTTTATGAGAATTCCACTTATTTCACACGCACATACACTTGCACACAATATAAATGTACATTATTGAATTAGTAGGATTCAGGCATCAATTGTTTCATACCTTCCATATCTTTTTTATGTATTGTTTTAAATAATAAGTAATGTATTTTTTTGCTCATAATGTAATGAATATTAAAAAATAAGAATAATAAATAGAAAGATGGACAATCTATTATCAAAGTGTTAATAAGTTGAATAAATATATGCAAGTTACAACTATTCTTAAAACAACATTGCTTAAAAATCTTTTTTTTTGTCAATTAAATAGATAAAATTTAAAGGTCGCATCACGATGGGCTCGAACCCGAAACCTTTAACCTCGGACAATAACCACTATACCATTAGACCAACACACAATCAAAGTTACTTAAAACTCTTACATATTAGTCAGAACAATCAAAAGTTTAAATAATTAACGAAATAAAATCATAATAAATCCAAAAAATGGTGCAAAAATATAAATAATTTTTATGTTAAAAACACACAAAAAAAATTACATTAATACCCATCAAGATCATTGTTCTAATTTAAATATATACATAAGAACATAATATGTTGTCCTATTTAAACCCAATTGATAATACTTTTGAACAAATTCAATCGTGTATCATTAATAAATTTTCATATTTCTTCACGAGCTTCCTACATTGTTTTCATGCAAAAGTTGAAAGTCATCAATGAGCATGGTGAATTCGTGATCATGATTTGATTAATCTTCTATAACTTTTGATTAAACAAAATTGAATTTCACGATCAATATATGCTAAAAATAAAATAAAAATTAATATTATCTTATTTCAATTTTGAAAGTTTTATTATATGACGTATGCATGAACTTTTCTGTTGGGCTTTCAATTTCACTATCTTTCAACATTGTTTACTAACTATTTATCTTGAAAAATTAACTTTTCATAATTAGTTTATGGAGATTAATATGTAATTATTTTAATATTTGTTTCTTCAATAACTAATTAATCAATTCAAAAAAATAGATCCACTATTATTGTCTTAAAAAATCGAAAACATTCTTTTACAATGTGATAGCTTTGTAATTTCCATCTTTAAATAAATTATACTCTATCCTCCCATTACAATTGGCTCGTTTTCCTTTTTGAGCCGACCGACCCGACCCGCTAAAAATCGCTCATTATATAAGGGAACTATTTTTGTCTAAAAAGTGACTCAAATTTAGTGGATCATATCACTTTACACACAAAACACAATTCTCCTTACACTATGTACCAAAAAGTAACAAGTTAATTATAATGGGACGGATGGAGTAATATCTAATTAGCAAACTTTAACTAATCAAAAGTAAAATTAAAACTTTATCTTTATCTTTAAAAAAGGTTAGCGTCTCAAAAAAAAATAAATCAAAATGCTTTTCTTTATAGGCGAAAAATCAAAATGTTAGACTTAAGGAAAAGAAGAAGAAAAAATGAAATAAAAAAGTTTGAATTCAACAGTTTCAATTAAAAGAAATAATTTACTACAATATAAATTATTTGGTATATTAACATTTTAACTGATCATGATTTACTCATTTTTTTACTTATCATACATCAATTTAAAGATCTTTTCATGATATTTTAAGATGACAATTAAATATGTTATCCTAAATGAAATTACAGAAAAACGGGGAAATTTTACTGTATGTAAAAGTAGGATTGCAATACAATTTGATTGTCAATTATAATTTTTTTGATCATTTTAATCATGTAATTGAATTTATTTACCAACTATTCTGTTTTTATATATAAGATTTATACTTCATGTTATACATGCTAAATCAAAAGGTCCGTGATCGATCTTAATTTCGTAAGGAAATAAATGCTTAAGAACACCAAGGATTTACGTGATTCGATCTATGAATAAGATCTCGTCCACGGGAGAGAGAGTATTCGTGTATTGAATGTGTGAAGCGATTACAAAGTGTGAATGAATCTATTTAATCTACTCTAGCCTCTATTTATACACAAACGTATTGACCTAGATCTTGAATCCAAGTCTTCTAAACTAGGATTCGAGATCCTATCCTCACGAATTAGGATTCTTTTAGATATGGTGAGCTTCTGCGTTCCCACGATTTTAGGAGTCTTCATGGGCGAACTTGTCGGTAGGGCGATGTCGGGGTTACTTGTATTGGGCACGATGCTTGGGCACGGTATGTCGGGGTTACTTGTATTGGGCACGATGCTTGGGCACAGTAGTTGGGCGTATCCTATCACAACCCCCAAAAAGAGCGAAGCGAGGTCATCTTTGGAATGGGGTTGTTTATAATGACGGGGTTTGGGCGATCTTTGACATTCTTTTCTTTGTCGACTTTGTGTGTGTCAATAATTACGGCGTCGTATATCGTATCTTTGTGCTCGCAGAGGTGTCTGCCGAGTCGTGTTTGTTGTTTGTATCTCGGCGAGGTGTCACGGCTTCCGCGACGAGGCGTTATGCCGAGGTCTTCTAACGGCCTCGCTGTCGGGCGTTTAGCCGAGGTCTTGTAGGCGTTAAGTCGAGGTCTTCGACGGCTTCACTGTTGGGCGTTAAGCGGGGTCTTGGCCCGGCTTCACATGTCGAGGCGTTAAGCAAGTCTTCGACGAGACTTCACTTGGCGATCGCGTTAAGCGATGTCTCTGGCTTCACTGACGAGTCGTTAGGTGAGGTCTCTGGCGCTTCACCCGACGGCGTTAAGCGAGGTCTTCGACTAACTTCACCCGACGGCGTTAAGCGAGGTCTTGACGAGCTTCACCGTCGGGCGTTAAGCGAGGTCTTCCGACGAGCTTCACAGCCGGCGTTAGCGAAGTCTTGACGAGACTTCACTGGCGGCGTTAAGCCGATGCGAACACGGATTTTTCGCCGTCATTGAGTACATGACGCAGGATCGCATTTAATCGCGGCGGTTGGATTCGATAAAGCGTATAATAGGGAATATCTTCCTTGATCGCCATTTCTCATATCACTTTTGCGATTTCAAAATTTCGAGACTTCAAAACTTGAAAAAGCGTATAACCGTCGCCATTGTTGTCTGGAGTTCATCACCATCATCTTGAAAAACCAAAAGTAAGTTATAGCTTCATCTTCTTCTAAATCTTGAGCTTATTATCGTGTCCGTGCCGTCGTCGGATTAGCCGGTATTATTCGCTCCCCCTTTTCGGGATTTTGGTAAAGTGTCTTCCTTTCTTCCATTTAACAACCTCGATATAAAGGAGATTGTCTCTCAATACCGTATTTCTAATATAATTTATGTTGCCCCGTCAGGAGCATAGGGCTTGTTCTCCTCGGAAGGTTCGTCATTCTCTGACGGCGACCTCAAGGCTGGTCTTCGTATTCCATATCCTCGTGTATATGTCGAATTTCAAGAGATGTTGGCATATCACTTGCCCAACTTTCACCAAATTCTTTTCGGCATTTGGTGGGCTGGTGTCTATGCTATCGACATAATTTTCCTTTCACTTTGGGGCTTGTTCTCGTTTTTTCAAGCGAAGGGTGGTTCGGGTGGTATTATTTATCACCCGTCGTAATTCAAAGCCAAGATAAAGTCGAAGATCTCGAGCTGGCGGAAGAAGTTTTCTTTTGTCGATTCGATGGATCTCTGAGTTTATATGGCGATCGGAGAAAGATCGCCGATGTGGTGGTTGGCGAGATTGGCGGTGGCTGGAGGAGGCCTTTGGACGAGTAGGTCTCGTGGATGAGGCCTTTACCGAGGCAGGCTTTCGCGGCTGCGGGCTTAGCCATTATGATCCCGCCACCGTGGTGGAGTCGGTGAAGGTGAGGCCCTCTTTCTCTCGTCTTTTGTCGCATGATTATTTGTGTGTACATGCGACCTCTTGTATTTATTGCGATGAACTTGATCGGGGATAAGAGGAAGAAGAGGAAGGATTCGGCGCCGTCGAGCTCCCTCCTCTCTTTTGAAGGAGGTCGAACTCTCCTCCTCGATTTTGAAAGATGTCGAGTGTGCCAAGTGGCGAGGAGGCTTGAGTCTCTGAGCCATGACCTCTTAGCGCTTTAAGAGGTTAAGCGTGCTATCCCAGGCGCGGTTCTTGCCGACCACAGAATGCATCGTCGTTGGCTCTCGTGAGCTCCCTGCCTTTCCGGTGGCGCGCTATCCTTCTTCCTTGTGAGTGATATAGATAATGTATTCTTCGATTTGTTGGGATTACGTATGAAATTCGAGATCGTGTCGGCCGGGTGGCTAAGATGTCGTAGGGATGGCCCGGATGTCGGTTTCATAACGGACTTCTTGAAAGGGCCGTTAGCCCGGTTTGTGAGGTGGCCCGGTATGCTCGAGGAATGGAGGAGGAAGACTCTCTCGTCGAAGAGATTAGCGAGGCCGAGGCAAGATCGGGACCTCGTCAAGCGAGCGGCGGATCGGCGGTTGTTGAAGCAAGGCGGCGGTGGAAGCGGCGGGCGATGGGCGGCAAGGGCTAGGGCGGCCGAAGCCACGGCGGAGGCGAGTCGCTTAATGAAGCGGTGGAGGTCTCGGCGTCGGGAGGCCGGTGGCGAGTCGCGGCGAGATGCTTTGGGCGTTCGCGGAGACTATTCCTCTCAGGGGCTTCTGCAGGATGGTGGGCGATGCGGCCGAGGTCCTCAATAAGCGCGCCGTCTCGAGCCGCAATCGAAGAAGTTGCGAGGACTACCGAGTGGATAAATCAGTATGGGTATGAGGAGATAGAGGACGATGTCTGAGGCGGGCTATTCGATGTCCTTGTTCGCGGCTGAAGGAGCTTCCGTCTTTGCGGGCCTTGACTTCGTCTTGATTCTGGCGACCGCGAGTCATTCGCGCTTGCCCGTGGACCGAGATCCCTAACCGATGCTCTAATGGCCAATCTTGCAAAGGGTGGGGATCTTTGCGGTGGGGTTCTAAAGCGGCGAGGCCGGCGGTTCTGAGAGGCCGCCGGGCTTGGTGAAGTTAGGGCGGAGGCCGAGGCTTTCCATGCCGGGAGGCGGTGTGGTGGGCAGGCAGAGACATCCGGAGGGTCGGTTGATCCCTTTTGTCTCTTTTTTTTTTTGAATGTAAATGTACACTTTCTTTACGCTAAGGGCATATTAATAGAATCACCGGTTTATATGAAAACACTTATCTTTTATTCGGTTGTGCTTTGAAATGCTTGATGCTTCTCCTGGTTGAATCGAATCGAAGACACATCGCTTGCTCTTGAGTTGAAAGAGTCGAACTCCTCCATATAAAGGCGGCTTGGTCATGTCCGAGTGAGTCGATGTCGAGCATAGAGCCGCTCGGGAGGCGTGGCGAGCTCGAGCTCGCCTTTTGGAATGGAGGAGGCGTTCGAGTCGCGAGGAGAAGGCCGGGGTGATAGGCGAGGAGCATGCAGTACGAGGAGGTTATCCACGAAATGGTGGGATGGCGATCCGGAAGTTGAAGCGAGGTTTTGAGGCTGCTGCCCGTTGTGCGATGTCTGCGGCGCGAATATGGTCGGACCTCACAGCAATTCACGGGCGATCTGTTGAATTAAAAAGGCTCGGGAGCATATACAAAACTGTCGTCGCTCGACAACCACAGCTCGACGAAATGCTTGACGGGATGCGAGGCCTCTTCTTGCGGAGCTTCTCGATCAGAATAAATGAACCGAATTATGACGATCCGGAGTGGCGCTCAAGAGGCGTGCTATTGCCCTTGAGCGCGTGGATCCTCAAGGGGTCGAAACCGGCGATCCTCGGTGTCAGAGGTCGAGTTCGCAGAGCGGCGTCTTCAAGTGGCCGAGGTCATGTGGCCGGCCCGTAATGTTGACCGAGGGCGGTAGAGTAGGATTAGTATAGATGAGCTGCTGAATCCGATTTTCTGGGGATTGGCTCGACTTTTCGATCCGCTCCGTCCTCGTAAAATGTAACTTTATCATCTTTTATTTAATAAGAATGATTTCTTATTGACTTTGTATTGAACAAGAGTAATATCGAAGGTAGTTAGTCCTCGTGAAATTCCACTTGAAATAAGCGAAGGAAATCGTTCCGTCTGAAGGTAGGGGTTCTGTTTTCTGCGGGGTCGTCGGGAGGGTGGTCCCCCGTCTACATAGAGAACGGCGAAATAAGCGAAGTGTCGATCTCGTATGTAGGAATGGTTCACATTTTTTGCCGAGGTCGTCGGGAGGGTGGTCCCTTCGTCTACATAGAGAACGGCTTCGAAATAAGCGAAGTGTCGATCTCGTATGTAGGAATGGTTCTGTTTTTGCCGAGGTCGTCGGGAGGGTGGTCCCTTCATCTACATAGAGAGAACGGCTTGAAATGAGCGAAGGTGTCGATCTCGTATGTAGGAATGGTTCTGTTTTTTGCCGAGGTCGTCGGGAGGGTGGTCCCCTCGTCTACATAGAGAAGCGGCCGAAATAGGCGAAGGTGGGCGATCTCGTATGTAGGAATGGTTCTCATTTTTGCCGAGGTCGTCGGGAGGGTGGTCCCTTCATCTACATAGAAGGCGCTTGAAATAAGCGAAGGTAATCGATCTCGTATGTAGGCATGCGGCGTTTAAATTTACATTCGTATGAAGCGAATGTGTCGACCTCCGTCGAGGGAATTAGTCTCCGTGAGGATAATGTGAAGATTAATTATGCATTAGTGACAAGTAGAACTCGTAAAATAATATTTTATTGATAAAAGATGACGCGACCACCAAATAAGACTCGGACTCTAAGCAGGACTTTAAAGATACGACCGAACAAGACCCGACCCTTGACACTTATGCATAATATCTCTTGGATGAATGATGTGCCATCGTTGGGTAATTGCTCACGGACAATTGAAGCGAGCTTATAGGCCCGCTGCTGAGGACTTCGTCGACCGGTAAGGTCCTTCCCATGTGGCTTCCGACTTGCCGGCTTGGCGGGCTTTCTTGACTTCATTATTCGGATGCGAGGTCGCCCGGTTGGAATTGTCGGGTTTTAACACGGCTGGTTGTAATACCGAGCTACTTGTTGCTTGTCTGAGCTTCCTTGATGTGGCGGTCTCTCTTTTCTTCGAGTAGGTCTAGATCGGCTCGTAGATTTTCCTCATTGCTTGGCGGAGAAGTCGATAGTGCGGGGACTCGATACTCCGATCTGCGGGGATCAACTGCCCGGTTCCATACACCAAGCGTAGGGTGTTTCTCGTTCGGTCAGGGTGTTGTTGATGCGACCATAAGACTGTGGTAAATTTTCCACCCGAGGCCTTTAGCTCGGTCGAGGCGAGTTTTAGACCCTTCACGATGGTCTGTTGGTAACCGGTCGACCATTTGCTTGAGGATGGGCCACCGAGGTGAACTTTGTTGGATCCAAGCTCTTGACACCAATCTTTGAATGTCTTATCCGTGGTGTGTTCCGTTATCCGAAAGGAGGATATGAGGATGCCGAGCGACACACTATGTTCTTCCGAGACGAAGTTGAGGCGTTCTTGCTTGTGATTTTCGCGAGGGCTCGACTTCCACCCCTTCGTGAAGTAGTCGATCGCAACAA
The DNA here is from genome assembly GCA_036937905.1 of Salvia rosmarinus. NCBI lineage: Eukaryota > Viridiplantae > Streptophyta > Magnoliopsida > Lamiales > Lamiaceae > Salvia > Salvia rosmarinus. Next base: position 84,025 of record JAODLM010000047.1, on the reverse strand, counting down.
TTAAGGAAAACTTGTCGTATGTTAACCCTTCGCCGTTGACCTCGGGATCCATCTTGGGTGTTTAATTCACCATACATTGATTATAAACCTAGCATGCGTCTATATAATTAAATTGCAACACGTTGGGGTTTTCACGTGTTTACCTTTGGATCGAAGAGGTCGATGGAGCGAGATGAGCGGATCGAGCGGATCGGACTCGTGCTTTGACCTTACGGGCTGTATCCGGTTGCCCAATCTCCAGCGTCGGTGAGGGCGATCTATGGAGAATGCTTGGAAAATCACCCAATTTCTCTCTATCAATTTTGAAAATTCTCTCAAACTCATAAAGAGGATGGGCGAAAATTTCTTGTCGATTATGTGAGCATTAACCTAGACTTTATCTCATACCTTATATTTATAATGCACTACCTTAATCCTATATGGAAATTACCATAATCCTATATGGAAATTACCATAATCCTATATGGAATATTACCATAATCTTAGGATTATTTCCATACTCTTAGGATTATTTCCATACTCTCAGGATTATTACCATAATCTTATATGGAAAGGATCTATGCATATACCATAAATATAATTATATCCTTGTGGGATAAAGAGAATAAAATCTTGCCTTAGAGAGCATGATAGGGGCGATTTTCTGCTAAGCTACGGGCTGGATGGGCGACCAGGGATCAAATCTGAGGAATAAAGATGGGCCTCAAATAAATTAATTATCTTATGTTCGACCCGAACATAAATTAATTTATAAACATTCGATCATGCCACTAGAGAAAGAATGTTGACTTACCCTTTATTACGAAGTTGAGTCGGGCTTGCACTTAGACATTCTGAATCCCGTATTTAAGATATCGAGCGTCCATTAATCATTTCTAGCAATCATTGCTTAAAGCGATTAATAACTTCATTTCCTTAAGTAGTACCACTCAACCTTATTATTGTACTTGAGCTAACTCGACTGCGGGGTTTAGTACAATAAACCTTTGAGCTCCTTAAGGGGCGTCATCATCCTAGCGGATACGGTGACTCGTCTGAGATAACTAGCGTGACATCAAGCCGCCACCACCCAGATGCGGAGAATCTTGGGTTAGAACATATAACCCTCACTCATAACAAGTCAGTGATGGTCGAACTCATACTCACTAATACCTTATCGAGGTTTAGATCATCGTAAGTCACGAGATCTTGGTTCTTCACGGCGGTCGGAAAGAAGAACTCATCTCACTGTGATCCTTGATACGTCGAGGCGTACCGGCATAGACAAGCAACTAAGTCAAGTCACTTCTTATCTATCTGCGGCTAAACCGACAACTCGTCCTTAAGTCGTCTCGGTGTGAAACTTTTATATCTCATTAAGCTTGACCAATCATACGGACTTACGTGATCTTCTACACCTTGTATGATCTAACTTATATATGAGATAAGGGGACACGAGATATATGCAATCAAGTATTCAAATCGGATAGGAGATTGTAATAGTGGTAACGAAACATTGTATACAAGCTCAACCAAGCGCTTTCGATATACAAATCCAACAATCTCCCACTTATACTAAAGCAAACTTTTAGTATGCAATGTGTCTTTCTACTAGCTATTACAAACAACCATCACTTTGCTTCTCCCACTTATACAAAGTTTCCTTTCTAAGTGGGTGCCATCAAGCGCAATCGAGTCCTCTAACGTGTCCATCGTAGACTTTTGCGGCGAGCTCTTCGTGAATGGATCCGCTAGATTTTCCGTCGTATCAATCTTTTCAATCGACCGTCACCTCGTCTAACGATTTCTCGTATGACATGGTACTTTCTCTCTATGTGTTTGGTCGCCTTGTGGGTCCGTGGTTCCTTGAGTTTGCCACTGCACACGAGTTATCACGATAAACTATGATACTCTTGGGCAAACCGGTACCACGTCTAGATCCATGGTGGTTCTTGAACCATCTGACCTCCTTAGAAGCCTCAAGGCGGCTACATATTAAACTTCCATGGTAGAGTCCGCAATGCATCATTGCTTTGCACTCACTTGAGGATCTGGCTCCACCTCCCAAGGTAAACACATAGCAGGGTTGACTTTTTCTCATCACGGTCGGCTTGGAAATCCAGTGCAGTATAACCCAGGCATTAGACTATCGCATGGTAAACTAGCCTATAATCTCGAGTCCTTTTCGGTGCTTGAGTATATGCTTCTTGCGATCGATGAGCTTGTCGAGGTTAGGCGATATCTAGCTACTATGCTACCGCATAGCGAGATATCGGGCCTCGTGCATAGCATTGCGTACATGAGACTTCCTACGGCGAGCGTAAGGAACTTGTCTCATTCCTCTATCTCCTTTGCGGTCATGGGTATTGCGTCTTGAATAAAGGCGCCATATACGAAGGTAGCAATCCTTTCTTGGCGGTGCATACTAAAGCAGTAATCACGATATCAATGTAAGGCGCGAGATAAGCTCAACATTTTCTTCTTGCGATCTCGGTAAACCTTGATCCCAGAATGTCTGCTGCATCTCCTAAGTCTTTCATTTGAAGCGATCGGATAGCCAACTCTTTCGTCGATAACGACTTCACGTTGTTGCCAACTAGAAGGATGTCATCTACATAAAGTGCGAAATACCACATCACCGTTGACATCTAACCGATACACACAACTCTCGCTGAGCAGCGGGTAAATCCATAGGACTTTACCACCTCGTCAGCGTAAGTTCCATGATCGGGAGGCTGCTTAAGTCCATAAATGGACTTCTTAAGCTTCCATACTAGATGCTCTTCACCCTTTACCACATAACCTTGAGGTTCTTTGCATATAGATGTCTCTACCTTCCTCAAGGTAACCGTTTAAAAAGCGGTTTTAACATCCATTGCCAAACCTCTAGGTTCAGTGGGCTGCTATGGCTAGAAGAATTACGATGGACTTGAGCATTGCTACGGTGAAAGGTCTCGTCGAAATCGATGCCCTCAATCGAGTGTACCCTTTCGCCACAAGCACGGCTTTAAAAGCGAAACCTCTCCATCGAATCTCTCTTCCTCTTGTATATCCACTTACTACCTATGGCTTCCTTGCCATCGGTAGAGTGTCTTTCATATACATCCATAGCCGTTATGGACTCCATTTCTAAGTCCATAGCGGTGTGCCATAATCTTGCATCAATATCTTGTATCGCCTCCTTGTATGTCCATGGGTCGATTATTGCATGTTAAATCTGCTGGGACTAAATCCGAAGATTCACCCACGAACATAAATCGCTCGGGTTGACGAACAACCCTCCCACTCTGACGAGGTCTCTGAGGCACAATAGCGGCGGTGGGTGCGAGATACTTGTGGTTCTCTAACTTGCACAACTTCTGTGTAGGTACCACTTATGCGGTCGGTATCTCGGTGGAACTCGACCCACTTCAATTTCTTGAAGTATCGGTGTCGATCCTTCCACTAGACTCGACATCTCGTACCTTTGGCCTGTCGGTGGTGGAATCGATCATCTTCTAATTCTTGAAGAATGATTTCAACTTTGGACTTATGATTTTCATATAATCCTCTTCTAAGAATCGGGCATTAGTCTAATAATGACCTTGATCCTTGGGACTATAGAATAAACCACCTTCGTTCCTCTAGGATAGCGATAAGCGACCTTGCGTCGGATCTAGCCTCCAACTTGTCGACCTTCTTGTTCGGCACATGTCTTTGGGCTGCCCCATATCCTTATGTGGCTTAAAGCGGGCTTCGCCCAAACCACAACTCGAAGGGGTCTTTTCGGTGACTTGGGCGGTACTAGATTTAGCAAGTATGCCGCCGTCTCTAAGGCGTATCCCGAGCGAAATAGGCGATGTAGCATAACTCGTCATAGATCTAACCATTTCTAAAAGAGTCCTATTTCTTGGCTCGACACACCATTTCTTTGTGGTGTGCCCGGTGAAATCTTGTTGGGATGTAATCCCACACTTCACTAGATAGTCCATAAACTTCGTTCTTGAGGTATTATGCACCAGCGATCGGAGACCGCGATGACTTGATACTCTTACCTAACCGTCTCCACTTCCGCCTTAAACTCTTTGAATTTCTCAAAGCATTCGGACTTGCGGTGAAGCGGTATATGTATCCGTACCTTGAGTGTCGTCGATGAAAGTGACAAAATACTCGTACCCTCCACGAGCTTGTGTGGACATTGGTCCACACGGTCGAAATGGACTAACTCCAACATTTCTTTGGCTCTATAACCCTTGCTTTGAAGGGTGCAGTCGACATCTTACCTTCATCTGAGGATTCGCGGTGGGAGCGGATAACAGTGAGATCACCCAACGCTCCATTCTTAGCGGTCTTTGGATCCTATTTAGATTGATGTGACCTAATCTAAGATACCGAGAGAAAAGTAGAGTCATCTTCTTGAAAAAACTTTCTCTTTTAGGGTTTGATGAAGATGCAACATAGTTATAGGTATTATGTTTTGCGAAATAGTATAAAGCGAATTATATAAGGTGCCAACACGAGATAACCGTCATTTCTTATGATAGAAACACCACTATCAAAAATAACGAGAATATCCATGAGTAAATAATTTGAAAGCGAAACAAGGTTCATGAAAATCCGGCACATATAAAGCGTCTTTCAAAACTAAAGCTGTTGTCCCAAAACATAAAAACATCTCCAGCTGCAGCGACTTGACTTTCGCGCGTTGCCCATGGAATCGTTATCTCGCCATCAAGCGACTCCCTTGTCGCGGGAACCCACGCAGGTGTAACAAACATGATCGATTCGCCCGTATCTACTACCCAGAATGGGTAGAACAAGTCGCTAAACATGTTTCCGTTACTAAAGCAAGCGGCGTACCTTGAGCCTTGAGCATAGGGCACTTGGCCTTCCATGCCCGTCTTACCGCACTTGAAGCACTTGCCCTTCTCCTTTGGCTTCTTCAAGCCTCCGGTGGCAACCATGTTCTTGCTCCCATTCTCCCACTATTTCCTTGCCTCTACCACCTTTGGTACCCTTTTCTATTTCCATTTTGCGATGAAAATTTTGGGCCCTTAGATGTGCTAGCGAGCATGTGCTCCTTTTCCCATAACTCCTTCCGCGACAACGAGATCATTAAGCAGCGACTAAGTGTAAACTCGGTCTTGCTCATGATCGCATTCACGAAAGTTCTCAAAAGACTTGGGCGGTGTATTGAGGATGATATCGACCTTGGCCGCCGTCAATACCTCCTCCCAGCTGATCAAGACTATCCATGAGATGAGTCGTGTGGGAGACATGTTCATGGACGAACTTCCTTCTTCCATCTTACACGCAAGATTTCTCTCATTGTGTGGAAGCGGATGTCCGATCCATTGCCCAAACTTACTCTCGAGACTTGACCAAATATCGATCGCGTCTACCATCGGATCTTTGCGGTGCAAAGCCTTTGGACATCGTAGTCATCATATAGCATTTAGCCGTATTGTTTGACTTATTCAAAGTGCCTTGACTCTCGCTGCTCATTAGTCGATCGTCGATGAGGCATCGGGTTTAGGAGTAGTGAGAACAAACATGTGTTCTTGATGATAAGAACATATTCCATGTTTCGTTTCCACTCGATAAAATTTGGACGGATAGCAGTTTTGTGCGAGCATATTGATAATCGGCGTAAGAGACATATCGAAGCGATAATGTAAACACATAAGCATCGATCGCAAATAATTACGTAACAATAATATTGTAACCTTTTGATAAAACAATATTAATTGAAACCTCCAATCGCCCAAGGAATCCCACATGCAAGCCCGCGCGTGTGGGCGTTTACATGAACCCCTCGACCGGACTAAAATATACCTTTTAGTCGTTTAATTTCAATCCATGTCAACTTATCCTTATGACAAATGAAATTAATGATTGGACCTTACTAGACCACATCACTATCGCGAAGGGACTTGGCGGAAGTTGTACTTGAGGTGATGTCTAAGCAATGACCACAATTTTAACGTGAAGATGAATTCTTAGAATTGGTATACTCACTCGGACCATACCGCTTCCAATTCAAATTCTTTTGTTATCTCATTTATATCTATCTCTAGAGAACTTATGAAAATCGCACATGCAAGCCACAGCGTGTGGGCGTTTACATGAAACTCCCACTTCTCGATAGATTTAAAATGTTTTATTTAGAAATCTCATCTAACAAACTTATGATAAGCAGTGCAAGCAAGCCGCGCGTGTGGGCGTTTACTCACGGTCGTCTCACTTTGTTTAGAGATTAAAAAGTGGAGGTCTTGACATTTTAATTTGAAAAATTAATTTGTCGGGTTGCTTGCTTAGTCTTTTTATTCAAAGGTTTGTCCATGCGGATCACGTAATCTAGCATGCTTTTCTATAGAACTCGACATGTAAAACATGCTCATGAAATTCTAAAATATGCTTGATAAGCGCGATAAACCTAGCATGCTTACTATGCGCGTCAATTCGTAAAACACTTAAGGTTTGTCGGCGTAATATAAACATACATAACATACTCTTGCATAATTTAAACATCCACGACATGCATATGAGCGATAAAAATAAAATAAAGCGTTCATCAGCGGCCCGATCGTGAAACACGCACATTTAAATCTAATCTATTACATAGATTTACAAAGTGCAATTAAACTTGACAGGGCCTCGCGTGCGGGCGCGGACGGATTCAACAAATGGGCCTCGCGTGCGGGCGCGGACGGAAAATCGGAAAAGCGGTGCGGGCGGGTCGGCCCAATCATCTTGGGCAGCGCTGAAGCGAAAGCCGATCGCGCGCCCGACCTCGTCGCGCCGCTTGCCGCGTGTCCTCGCGGGCTACCTCGCGGTCGCTAAAGCGACCGCGACCCGTCGGCTGCGCGTCGCGGCCACGCCCGGCGCGAGCGTCTGCGAGAGGCGTCGTCGCCCGGCGACCATACCTCGCGACCGCGAGTGCGCTCGCCAGCGCGGGTTTCAGCGTGAGCAGCGCCCGTCGCCGCTAGCTCGCCGCGGCAGCGCGCGCCCTCGCGGGTAATCCTCGCGACCGCGAGCTCGCTCGCTAGGCGCCAGGGATCTCGCGCGCGAGCGCGCGCCCCGTCGCCCGCGGCCCTCGCGATCGCCCTCGCGACCGCGAGGCTCGCTCATGAAACCACCGGATATTGCCGAGACTGTTTTTCCCGTCGTTTCGTTCTTCGTTCTTTCGTCTTCGTTCTTCTTTTACAGATAAGATTTACATAATAAAATCTAATCTAACCACGGATTTTCTCGTGGTGTAAAACCAAAAACCAACAAAAACAATAAACGAGCCACGATGAGCAGCGGATCCACAATTATTAAAGCGCGCGTAATAATCAAGCGTGAATTAATCCAGCGAGCGAATTACGATCGGGCTCGATACCAGTGTAGGGAAAACATATGTTAACCCTGCGCCAGAGGATCCATCTTGGGTGTTTAATTCACCATACATTGATTATAAACCTAGCATGCGTCTATATAATTAAATCGCAACACGTTGGGGTTTTCACGTGTTTACCTTTGGATGCGAAGAGGTCGATGGAGCGAGATGAGCGGATCGAGCGGATCGGACTCGTGCTTTGACCTTACGGGTGTATCCGGTTGCCCAATCTCCAGCGTCGGTGAGGGCGATCTATGGAGAATGCTTGGAAAATCACCCAATGCTCTCTCTAAACTTTTCGAAATTCTCTCTCAAAGAATTGAGATGGCGAAAATTTGCTTGTGATGTTATGTGAGCATTAACTAGACTTTATCTCATACCTTATATTTATAATGCACTACCTTAATCCCGTATGGAATATTACCATAATCCTATATGGAATATTACCATAATCTATATGGAATATTACCATAATCTTGGGATTATTTCCATACTCTTAGGATTATTTCCATACTCTCGGGATTATTACCATAATCTTATATGGAAAGGATCTATGCATATACCATAAATATAATTATATCCTTGTGGGATAAAGAGAATAAAATCTTGCCATAGAGAGCATAGATAGGGGCGATTTTCCTTAAGCTAAAGGGCTGGATGGGCCGGCCAGGATCAAATCACGAGGAATAAAGATGGGCCTCAAATAAATTAATTATCTTATGTTCGACCCGAACATAAATTAATTTATAAACATTCGATCATGCCACTAGAGAAGAATGTTGACTTACCCTTTATTACGAAGTTGAGTCGGGCTTGCACTTAGACATTCTGAATCCCGTATTTAAGATATCGAGCGTCCATTAATCATTTATAGCAATCATTGCTTAAAGCGATTAATAACTTCATTTCCTTAAGTAGTACCACTCAACCTTATTATTGTACTTGAGCTAACTCAACTGCGGGGTTTAGTACAATAAACCTTTGAGCTCCTTAAGGGGCGTCATCATCCTAGCGGATCGGTGACTCGTCTGAGATAACTAGCGTGACATCTGAACCTTTGCCACCACCCGAGATCACGGAGAATCTTGGGTTAGAACTATAACCCTCACTCATAACAAGTCAAGTGATGGTCGACAACTCATACTCACCTAATACCTTATCGAGGTTTAGATCGTCGTAAGTCACCGAGATCTTGGTTCTTCACGGCGGTCGAGAAAGAAGAACTCATCTCACTGTGATCCTTGATACGTCGAGGCGTGCCGGCATAGACAAGCAACTAAGTCAGTCACTTCTTATCTATCTGCGGCTAAACCGACAACTCGTCCTTAAGTCGTCTCGGTTTGTGAAACTTTTATATCTCATTAAGCTTGACCAATCATACGGACTTACGTGATCTTCTACACCTTGTGTGATCTAACTTATATATGAGATAAGGGGACACGAGATATATGCAATCAAGTATTGAATCGGATAGGAGATTGTAATAGTGGTAGCGAGAAACATTGTATACAAGCTCAACCAAGCGCTTTCGATATACAAATCCAACAATCTCCCACTTATACTAAAGCAAACTTTTAGTATACAATGTGTCTTTCTACTAGCTATTACAAACAACCATCACTTTGCTTCTCCCACTTATACAAAGTTTCCTTTCTAAGTGGGTGCCATCAGCATAATCGAGTCCTCTAACGTGTCCATCGTAGACTTTTGCGGCGAGCTCTTCGTGAATGGATCCGCTAGATTTTCCGTCGTATCAATCTTTTCAATCAACCGTCACCTCGTCTAACGATTTCTCGTATGACATGGTACTTTCTCTCTATGTGTTTGGTCGCCTTGTGGGTCCGTGGTTCGCCGAGTTTGCCACTGCACGAGTTATCACGATGGCTATGATACTCTTGGGCAAACCGGTACCACGCCTAGATCCATGGTAGTTCTTGAACCATCTGACCTCATTAGAAGCCTCAAGCGGCTACATATTCGGCTTCCATGGTAGAGTCCGCAATGCATCATTGCTTTGCACTCACTTGGGATCTGGCTCCACCTCCCAAGGTAAACACATAGCAGAGGTTGACTTTTTCTCATCACGGTCGGCTTGGAAATCCAGTGCAGTATAACCCAAGGCATTAGACTATCTGCATGGTAAACTAGCCTATAATCTCGAGTCCTTTTCGGTGCCCAGTATATGCTTCTTGCGATCGATGAGCTTGTCGAGGTTAGGCGATATCTAGCTACTATGCTACCGCATAGCGGATATCGGGCCTCGTGCATAGCATTGCGTACATGAGACTTCCTACGGCGAGCGTAAGGAACTTGTCTCATTTCCTCTATCTCGCTGCGGTCATAGGTGATTGCGTTTTGAATAAAGGCGCCATATGCGAAGGTAGCAATCCTTTCTTGGCGGTGCGCATACTAAAGCAGTAATCACGATATCGATGTAAGGCGCTGAGATAAGCTCAACATTTTCTTCTTGCGATCTCGGTAAACCTTGATCCCAGAATGTCTGCTGCATCTCCTAAGTCTTTCATTTGAAGCGATCGGATAGCCAACTCTTTCGTCGATAACGACTTCACGTTGTTGCCAACTAGAAGGATGTCATCTACATAAAGTGCGAAAATACCACATCACCGTTGACATCTAACCGATACACACAACTCTCGCTAGGCAGCGGGTAAATCCATAGGACTTTACCACCTCGTCAGCGTAAGTTCCATGATCGGGAGGCTGCTTAAGTCCATAAATGGACTTCTTAGCTTCCATACTAGATGCTCTTCACCCTTTACCACATAACCTTGGGTTCTTTGCATATAGATGTCTCTACCTTCCTCAAGGTAACCGTTTAAGCGGTTTAACATCCATTGCCAAACCTCTAGGTTCAGTGGGCTGCTATGGCTAGAAGAATTACGATGGACTTGAGCATTGCTACGGTGAAAAGGTCTCATCGAAATCGATGCCCTCAATCGAGTGTACCCTTTCGCCACAAGCACGGCTTTAAAAGCGAAACCTCTCCATCGGAATCTCTCTTCCTCTTGTATATCCACTTACTACCTATGGCTTCCTTGCCATCGGGTAGAGGTGTCTTTCATATACATCCATAGCCGTTATGGACTCCATTTCTAAGTCCATAGCGGTGTGCCATGATCTTGCATCAATATCTTGTATCGCCTCCTTGTATGTCCATGGGTCGATTATTGCATGTTAAATCTGCTTTGGGACTAAATCCGAAGATTCACCCACGAACATAAATCGCTCGGGTTGACGAACAACCCTCCCACTCTGACGAGGTTCTCTGAGCACAATGGCAGCGGTGGGTGCGAGATACTTGTGGTTCTCTAACTTGCACAACTTCTTTGTGTAGGTACCACTTATGCGGTCGGTATCTCGGTGGAACTCGACCCACTTCAATTTCTTGAAGTATCGGTGTCGATCCTCCCACTAGACTCGACATCTCGTACCTTTGGCTGTCGGTGGTGGAATCGATCATCTTCTAATTCTTGAAGAATGATTTCAACTTTGGACTTATGATTTTCATATAATCCTCTTCTAAGAATCGGGCATTAGTCTAATAATGACCTTCGATCCTTAGGACTATAGAATAAACCACCTTCGTTCCTCTAGGATAGCGATAAACGACCTTGCGTCGGATCTAGCCTCCAACATGTCGACCTTCTTGTTCGGCACATGTCTTTGGGCGCCCATATCATTATGTGGCTTAAAGCGGGCTTGCGCCCAAACCACAACTCGAAGGGTCTTTTCGGTGACTTGGGCGGTACTAGATTTAGCAAGTATGCCGCCGTCTCTAAGGCATATCCCGAGCGAAATAGGCAATGTAGCATAACTCATCATAGATCTAACCATTTCCAAAGAGTCCTATTTCTTGGCTCGACACACCATTTTCTTTGTGGTGTGCCCGGTGAAATCTTGTTGGGATGTAATCCCACTTCACTAGATAGTCCATAAACTCGTTCTTGAGGTATTATACATGATCGGACCGCGATGACTTGATACTCTTACCTAGCCGTCTCCACTTCCGCCTTAAACTCTTTGAATTTCTCAAAGCATTCGGACTTGCGGTGAAGCGGTATATGTATCCGTACCTTAGTGTCGTCGATGAAAGTGACAAAATACTCGTACCCTCCACGAGCTTGTGTGGACATTGGTCCACAGGTCGAAATGGACTAACTCCAACATTTCTTTGGCTCTATAACCCTTAAGCTTTGAAGGGTGCAGTCGACATCTTACCTTACATCACGAGGATTCGCGGTGGGAGCGGAGTAGTAGTGAGATCACCAACGCTCCATTCTTAGCGGTCTTTGGATCCTATTTAGATTGATGTGACCTAATCTAAGATGCCGAGAGAAAAGTAGAGTCATCTTCTTGAAGAAAACTTTCTCTTTTAGGGTTTGATGAAGATCTGACATAGTTATAGGTATTATGTTTTGCGAAAATAGTATAAAGCGAATTATATAAGGTGCCAACACGGATAACCGTCATTTCTTATGATAGAAACACCACTATCAAAAATAACGAGAATATCCATGAGTAAATAATTTGAAAGCGAAACAAGGTTCATGAAAATCCGGCACATATAAAGCGTCTTTCAAAACTAAAGCTGTTGTCCCAAAACATAAAAAACATCTCCAAGCAGCACTTGACTTTCGCGCGTTGCCCATGGAATCGTTATCTCGCCATCAAGCGACTCCCTTGTCGCGGGAACCCACGCAGGTGTAACAAACATGATCGATTCGCCCGTATCTACTACCCGAGAATGGGTAGAACAAGTCGCTAAACATGTTTCCGTTACTAAAGCAAGCGGCGTACCTTGAGCATTGAGCATAGGGCACTTGGCCTTCAATGCCCGATCTTACCGCCTTGAGCACTTGCCCTTCTCCTTTGGCTTCTTCAAGCCTCCGGTGGCAACCATGTTCTTGTTCCCATTACTCCCACTATTTCCTTGCCTCTACCACCTTTGGTACCCTTTTCTATTTCCATTTTGCGATGAAAATTTTGGGCCCTTAGATGTGCTAGCAGAGCATGTGCTCCTTTTCCATAACTCCTTCCATGACAGCGAGATCATTAAACAGCGACTAAGTGTAAACTCGGTCTTGCTCATGATCGCATTCATGAAGTTCTCAAAAGACTTGGGCGGTGTATTGAGGATGATATCGACCTTGGCCGCCGTCAATACCTCCTCCCAGTCAAGACTATCCATGAGATGAGTCGTGTGGGAGACATGTTCATGGACCGAACTTCCTTCTTCCATCTTACGCCAAGATTTCTCTCATTGTGTGGGCGGATTGTCGATCCGATGCCCAAACTTACTCTCGAGACTTGACCAAATATCGATCGCGTCTACCATCGTGATCTTTGCGGTACAAGCCTTTGGACATCGTAGTCATCATATAGCATTTAGCCATATTGTTTGACTTATTCAAAGTCGCTTGACTCTCATTGCTCATTAGTCGATCGTCGATAAGGCATCGGGTTTAGGAGTAGTGAGAACAAACATGTGTTCTTGATAAGAACATATTCCATGTTTCGTTTCCACTCGATAAAATTTGGACGGATAGCAGTTTTGTGCGAGCATATTGATAATCGGCGTAAGAGACATATACGAAGCGATAATGTAAACACATAAGCATCGATCGCAAATAATTACGTAACAATAATATTGTAACCTTTTGATAAAACAATATTAATTGAAACCTCAATCGCCCAGGAATTCCACATGCAAGCCAGCGTGTGGGCGTTTACATGAACCCCTCGACCGGACTAAAATATACCTTTTAGTCGTTTAATTTCAATCCATGTCGACTTATCCTTATGACAAATGAAATTAATGATTGGACCTTACTAGACCACATCACTATCGCGAAGGGACTTGGCGGGAAGTTGTACTTGAGGTGATGTCTAAGCAATGACCACAATTTTAACGACGAAGATGAATTCTTAGAATTGGTATACTCACTCGGACCATACGCTTCCAATTCAAATTCTTTTGTTATCTCATTTTATATCTATCTCTAGAGAACTTATGAAAATCGCACATGCAAGCCCGCAGCGTGTGGGCGTTTACATGAAACTCCCACTTCTCAATAGATTTAAAATGTTTTATTTAGAAATCTCATCTAACAAACTTATGATAAGCAGTGCAAGCAAGCCGCGCGTGTGGGCGTTTACTCACGGTCGTCTCACTTTGTTTAGAGATTAAAAGTGGAGGTCTTGACATTTTAATTTGAAAAATTAATTTGTCGGGTTGCTTGTTAGTCTTTTTATTCAAAGGTTTGTCCATGCGGATCACGTAATCTAGCATGCTTTTCTATAGAACTCGACATGTAAAACATGCTCGCGAAATTCTAAAATATGCTTGATAAGCGCGATAAACCTAGCATGCTTACTATGCGCGTCCAATTCGTAAAACACTTAAGGTTTGTCGGCGTAATATAAACATACATAGCATACTCTTGCATAATTTAAACATCCACGACATGCATATGAGCGATAAAAATAAAATAAAGCGTTCATCAGCGGCCCGATCGTGAAACACGCACATTTAAATCTAATCTATTACATAGATTTACAAAGTGCAATTAAACTTGAAAAGGGCCTCGCGTGCGCGAGCGCGGACGGATTCAACAAATGGGCCTCGCGTGCGGGCGCGGACGGAAAATCTGGAAAAGCGGGTGCGGGCGGGTCGTCATTGTCTGTCTTGGGCGCGGCGCTGAGCAAAGCCGAGCGCGCGCCCGACCTGCTCGCGCGCCGCGCGCCAGCGTGTCCCTCGCGGGCTACCTCGCGATCGCTAATGCGACCGCGACCCGTCGGCTGCGCGTCGCGGCCACCGCCCGGCGCCGAGCGTCTGCGAGACGTCGTCGCCCGGCGGCCATACCTCGCGACCGCGATGCGCTCATGGCCGGGTTTCTCGCGCAGCGAGCGCCCCCGTCGCCCGCTGCTTCGCGCGCGGCGCGCGACCTCGCGGGTAATCCTCGCGATCGCGAGCTCGCTCGCTAAGCGCCGAGGATCTCGCGAGCAGCGCCCGTCGCCCGCAGCCCTCGCGATCGCCCTAGCGACCGCGAGACTCGCTTCATGAAACCACCCGATATACCGTAGAGAGACTGTTTTTCCCGTCGTTTCGTTCTTCGTTCTTTCGTCTTCGTTCTTCTTTTACAGATAAGATTTACATAATAAAATCTAATCTAACCACGGATTTTCTCGTGGTGTAAAACAAAACCAACAAAAACAATAAGCGAGCCACGATGAGCAGCGGATCCACAATTATTAAAAGCGCGTAATAATCAAGCGTGAATTAATCCAGCGAGCGAATTACGATCCGGGCTCGATACCAGTGTAGGAAAACGTATGTTAACCCTGCCAGAGGATCCATCTTGGGTGTTTAATTCACCATACATTGATTATAAACCTAGCATGCGTCTATATAATTAAATTGCAACACGTTGGGGTTTTCACGTGTTTACCTTTGGATGCGAAGAGGTCGATGGAGCGAGATGAGCGGATCGAGCGGATCGGACTCGTGCTTTGACCTTACGGGCGTATCCGGATGCCCAATCTCCAGCGTCGGTGAGGGCGATCTATGGAGAATGCTTGGAAAATCACCCTTTTCTCTCTTCAAACTTTGAAAATTTTCTCTCGATTAATTGAGATGGCGAAAATTTGCTTGTAATGATTATGTGAGCATTAACCTGAGACTTTATCTCATACCTTATATTTATAATGCACTACCTTAATCCTATATGGAATATTACCATAATCCTATGGAATATTACCATAATCTATATGGAATATTACCATAATCTTAGGATTATTTCCATACTCTTAGGATTATTTCCATACTCTCGGGATTATTACCATAATCTTATATGGAAAGGATCTATGCATATACCATAAATATAATTATATCCTTGTGGGATAAAGAGAATAAAATCTTGCCATAGAGAGCATGATAGGGGCGCGATTTTCCTGCAAGCTACGGGCTGGATGGGCCGACCAGGATCAAATCACGAGGAATAAAGATGGGCCTCAAATAAATTAATTATCTTATGTTCGACCGAACATAAATTAATTTATAAACATTCGATCATGCCACTAGAGAAGAATGTTGACTTACCCTTTATTACGAAGTTGAGTCGGGCTTGCACTTAGACATTCTGAATCCCGTATTTAAGATATCGAGCGTCCATTAATCATTTATAGCAATCATTGCTTAAAGCGATTAATAACTTCATTTCCTTAAGTAGTACCACTCGACCTTATTATTGTACTTGAGCTAACTCAACTGCGGGGTTTAGTACAATAAACCTTTGAGCTCATTAAGGGGCGTCATCATCCTAGCGGATCGGTGACTCGTCTGAGATAACTAGCGTGACATCTGAAACCTTGCCACCACCCAAGATCACGGAGAATCTTGGGTTAGAACATATAACCCTCACTCATAACAAGTCAATCGTGATGGTCGACAACTCATACTCACCTAATACCTTATCGAGGTTTAGATCATCGTAAGTCACGAGATCTTGGTTCTTCTATCTGCGGTCGGAAAGAAGAACTCGTCTCGGTGTGATCCTTGATATACGTCGAGGCGTACCGGCATATACAAGTATTCAACTAAGTCAGTCACTTCTTATCTATCTGCGCTTTCGAACTAAACCAACAAAACTCGTCCTTAAGTCGTCTCGGTGTGAAACTTTTATATCTCATTAAGCTTGACCAATCATACGGACTTACGTGATCTTCTACACACACATGTATGATCTAACTTATATATGAGATAAGGGGACACGCATATATGCAATCAAGTATTCAATATCGGATAGGAGATTGTAATAGTGGTAACGAAACATTGTATACAAGCTCAACTTGTCATTTCCTCTATCTCGCTTTGCGCTTTCGTTATACAAATCCAACGAAAGGTGCGGTTTGCATACTAAAGCGGTAATCACGATATCAATGTAAGGCGCTGAGATAAGCTCAACATTTTCTTCTTGCGATCTCGGTAAACCTTGATCCCAGAATGTCGTTGCATCTCCTAAGTCTTTCATTTGAAGCGATCGGATAGCCAACTCTTTACGTCGATAACGACTTCACGTTGTTGCCAACTAGAAGGATGTCATCTACATAAAGTGCAAGAAATACCACATCACCGTTGACATCTAACCGATACACACAACTCTCGCTAAGCGGTGGATAAATCCATAGGACTTTACCACCTCGTCAAAGCGTAAGTTCCATGATCGGGAGGCTGCTTAAGTCCATAAATGGACTTAAGCTTCCATACGGATGCTCTTCACCCTACCACATAACCTTGGTTCTTTGCATATAGATGTCTCTACCTTCCTCAAGGTAACCGTTTAGAAAAGCGGTTTTAACATCCATTGCCAAACCTCTAGGTTCAAGTGGGCTGCTATGGCGGAAGAATTACGATGGACTTGAGCATTGCTACGGCGAAAAGGTCTCGTCGAAATCGATGCCCTCAATCTGAGTGTACCCTTTCGCCACAAGCACGGCTTTGAAAGCGAAACCTCTCCATCGAATCTCTTCTCTTGTATATCCACTTACTACCTATGGCTTCCTTGCCATACGGTAGAGGTGTCTTTCATATACATCCATAGCCGTTATAGACTCCATTTCTAAGTCCATAGCGGTGTGCCGTGATCTTGCATCAATATCTTGTATCGCCTCCTTGTATGTCCATGGGTCGATTATTGCATGTTAAATCTGGGGACCAAATCGAAGATTCACCCACGAACATAAATCGCTCGGGTTGACGAACAACCCTCCCACTACTGACGAGGTTCTACGGGCACAATGGCAGCGGTGGGTGCGAGATACTTGTGGTTCTCAACTTGCACAACTTTGTGTAGGTACCACTTATGCGGTCGGTATCTCGGTGGAACTCGACCCACTTCAATTTCTTGAAGTATCGGTGTCGATCCTCCCACTAGACTCGACATCTCGTACCTTTGGCTGTCGGTGGTGGAATCGATCATCTTCTAATTCTTGAAGAATGATTTCAACTTTGGACTTATGATTTTCATGTAGTCCTCTTCTAAGAATCGAGCATTAGTCTTAATAATGACCTTCTGATCCTTAGGACTATAGAATAAACCACCTTTCGTTCCTCTAGGATAGCCAATAAACAGCCTTGCGTCGGATCTAGCCTCCAACTTGTCAGCCTTCTTGTTCAGCACATGTGCTGGACTGCGCCCATATCCTTATGTGGCTTAAACTGGGCTTGCGCCCAAACCACAACTCGAAAGGGGTCTTTTCGGCTGACTTGGACGGTACTAGATTTAGCAAGTATGCCGCCGTCTCTAAGGCATATCCCCAGAACGAAATAGGCAATGTAGCATAACTCATCATAGATCTAACCATTTCCAAAAGAGTCCTATTTCTTCGCTCTGACACACCATTTCTTTGTGGTGTGCCCGGTGAAATCTTGTTGGGATGTAATCCCACACTTCACTAGATAGTCCATAAACTCGTTCTTGAGGTATTCGCCACCGCGATCGGACCATGATGACTTGATACTCTTACCTAGCTTCTCCACTTCCGCCTTAAATTCTTTGAATTTCTCAAAGCATTCGGACTTGCGGTGAAGCGGTATCGTATCCGTACCTTAGTGTCGTCGATGAAAGTGACAAAATACTCGTACCCTCCACGAGCTTGTGGACATTGGTCCACAGTCGAAATGGACTAACTCAACATTTCTTTGGCTCTATAACCTTCGCTTTGAAGGGTGCGGTCGACATCTTACCCTACATCACGATTCGCGGTGGGAGCGGATGTAAGCAGAGATCCCCAACGCTCCATTCTTAGCGGTCTTTGGATCCTATTTAGATTGATGTGACCTAATCTAAGATGCCAGAGAAAAGTAGAGTCATCTTCTAAGAAAACTTTCTCTTTTAGGGTTTGATGAAGATGCAACATAGTTATAGGTATTATGTTTTGCGAGAAATAGTATAAAGCGAATTATATAAGGTGCCAACACGATAACCGTCATTTCTTATGATAGAAACACCACTATCAAAATAACGAGAATATCCATGAGTAAATAATTTGAAAGCGAAACAAGGTTCCATGAAAATCCGGCACATATAAAGCGTCTTTCAAAACTAAAACTGTTGTCCCAAAACATAAAAAACATCTCCAACCGCATGCTTCGACTTTCGCGTTGCCCATGGAGATCGTTATCTCGCCATCAAACAGCTCCCTTGTCGCGGGAACCCACGCAGGTGTAACAAACATGATCGATTCGCTTGTATCTACTACCCAAGAATGGGTAGAACAAGTCGCTAAACATGTTTCCGTTACTAAAGCAAACAGGCGTACCTTGAGCATGAGCATAGGGCACTTGGCCTGATGCCCGATCTTACCGCACTTGCAAACACTTGCCCTTCTCCTTTGGCTTCTTCAAGCCTCGGTGGCAACCATGTTCTTGCTCCCATTGCTCCCACTATTTCCTTGCCTTTACCACCTTTGGCACCCTTTTTCTATTTCCATTTGTGATGAAAATTTTGGGCCTTAGATGTGCTAGCAGAGCATGTGCTCCTTTCCCATAACTCCTTCCGCAGACAGCGAGATCATTAAGCAACCGACTAAGTGTGAACTCGGTCTTGCTCATGATTGCATTCACGCGAAAGTTCTCAAAGACTTGGGCGGTGTGTTGAGGATGATATCGACCTTGGCCATGCCGTCAATACCTCCTCCCAACCGATCAAGACTATCCATGAGATAGTCATGTGGAGACATGTTCATGGACCGAACTTCCTTCTTCCATCTTACACGCCAAGATTTCTCTCATTGTGTGGAAGCGGATCGTCGATCCGATTGCCCAAACTTACTCTCGAGACTTGACCAAATATCGATCGCGTCGCCATCGATCGATCTTTGCGGTGCAAACCTTTGGACATCGTAGTCATCATATAGCATTTAGCCGTATTGTTTGACTTATTCAAAGTCCTTGACTCTCGTTGCTCATTAGTCGATCGTCGATAAGGGCATCGGGTTTAGGAGTAGTGAGAACAAACATGTGTTCTTCAATGATAAGAACATATTCCATGTTTCGTTTCCACTCGATAAAATTTGGACCGGATAACGGTTTTGTGCGAGCATATTGATAATCGGCGTAAGAGACATATACGAAGCGATAATGTAAACACATAAGCATCGATCGCAAATAATTCGTAACAATAATATTGTAACCTTTTGATAAAACAATATTAATTGAAACCTCCAATCGCCCGAGGAATTCCACATACAAGCCACGCGCGTGTGGGCGTTTACATGAACCCCTCGACCGGACTAAAATATACCTTTTAGTCGTTTAATTTCAATCCATGTCAACTTATCCTTATGACAAATGAAATTAATGATTGAACCTTACTAGACCACATCACTATCACGAAGGGACTTGGCGGGAAGTTGTACTTGAGGTGATGTCTAAGCAATGACCACAATTTTACGGAAGAAGATGAATTCTTAGAATTGGTATACTCACTCGGACCATACCGCTTCCAATTCAAATTCTTTTGTTATCTCATTTTATATCTATCTCTAGAGAACTTATGAAAATCGCACATGCAAGCCACGCGTGTGGGCGTTTACATGAAACTCCCACTTCTCAATAGATTTAAAATGTTTTATTTAGAAATCTTATCTAACAAACTTATGATAAGCAGTGCAAGCAAGCCAGCGTGTGGGCGTTTACTCACGGTCGTCTCACTTTGTTTAGAGATCAAAAGTGGAGGTCTTGACATTTTAATTTGAAAAATTAATTTGTCGGGTTGCTTGCTTAGTCTTTTTATTCAAAAGGTTTTCCATGCGGATCACGTAATCCTAGCATGCTTTTCTATAGAACTCGACATGTAAAACATGCTCGCAGAATTCTAAAATATGCTTGATAAGCGCGATAAACCTAGCATGCTTACTATGCGCGTCGATTACGTAAAACACTTAAAGGTTTGTCAACGTAATATAAACATACATAGCATACTACTGCATTATTTAAACATCCACGACATGCATATGAGCGATAAAAACAATAAAACGCGTTCATCGCGGCCCATTGTGAAACTGTACATTTAAATCTAATCTATTACATAGATTTACAAAGTGCAATTAAACTTCAACAGGCCTCGCGTGCGCGCACGGACGGATTCAACAATTGGGCCTCGCGTGCGCGGGCACGGGCGGAAAAATCTGGAAAAAGCAGTGCGGGCGGGTCGGCCCAAATTGTCTTGGGCGGGCGCTGGGCAAAGCCCAGCCAGCGCCCGACGCCTCGGCGCGCCTGCCGCGTGCTCCTCGCGGGCTCCTCGCGATCGCGGCGACCGCGACCGTCGAGCACGCTGCGTCGCGGCCCCCGAGCGCCGAGCGTCTGCGAGAGGCGTCGTCGCCCGGTGACGAAACTTCGCGACCATGATGCGCTTCATGGCGCGCGGGTCGCTCGCGCGAACGCGCGCCCGTCGCCGCTAGCTCGCTCGCTCGCTTGCTTGCGGCGTACCTCGCGATCGCTCGCGTGGCGCCAGGGATCTCGTCTTGTGACGCACGCCTGCCGCCAGCGCCCTCGCGATCGCCCTAGCGACCGCGAGGCTCGATCGCGAGATACCTCCCGAACACTGCCGAGACTGTTTTCCGTCGTTTCGTTCTTCGTTCTTTCGTCTTCGTTCTTCTTTTCGGATAAGATTTACATAATAAAATCTAATCTAACCACGGATTTTCTCGTGGTGTAAAACAAAACCAACAAAACAAGCGAGCCACGATGAGCGACAAATCCACAATTATAATAACGCGTAATAATCAAACGTGAATTAATCCAGCGAGCCAAGATTCGATCCCGGCTCGATACCAGTGTAAGGAAAACGTATGTTAACCTCGCCCGAGGATCCATCTTGGGTGTTTAATTCACCATACATTGATTATAAACCTAGCATGCGTCTATATAATTAAATCGCAACACGTTGGGGTTTTCACGTGTTTACCTTTGGATCCGCCGAGGTGGATCGAGCGGGATGAGCGGATCGAGCGGATCGAGACTCGTGCTTTGATCTTACGGACTGTATCCGATTGCCCAATCTCCAACGTCGGTGAGGACGATCTATGGAGAATACACCGAAAATCACCCAAGCTCTCTTGACAAAAATCTCGAAAATTCTCTCTCAAATGTGAGATGACCAAAATTTTCTTCTTAATTTGTGAGCATTAGCCAGACATTATCTCATACCTTATATTTATAATGCACTACCTTAATCCTATATGGAATATTACCATAATCCTATATGGAATATTACCATACTCTTAGGATTATTTCCATACTCTTAGGATTATTTCCATACTCTCAAGATTATTACCATAATCTTATATGGAAAGGATCTATGCATATACCATAAATATAATTATATCCATGTGGATAAAGAGAATAAAATCTTGCCAATTGAGCAATAGGGGAACCGATTTTCCTCGATTACTACGGGCTGGATGGGCCAGCCAGGGATCAAATCACGAGGAATAAAGATGGGCCTCAAATAAATTAATTATCTTATGTTCATTGAACATAAATTAATTTATAAACATTCGATCATGCCACTAGAGAAAGAATGTTGACTTACCCTTTATTACCGAAGTTGAGTCGGGCTTGCACTTAGACATTACGAATCCCGTATTTAAGATATCGAGCGTCCATTAATCATTTATAGCAATCATTGCTTAAAGCGATTAATAACTTCATTTCCTTAAGTAGTACCACTCAACCTTATTATTGTACTTGAGCTAACTCAACTGCGGGGTTTAGTACAATAAACCTTTGAGCTCCTTAAGGGGCGTCATCATCCTAAACGGATACGGTGACTCGTCTGAGATAACTAGCGTGACATACAAGATCGCCACCACCCAATGCGGAGAATCTTGGGTTAGAACATATAACCCTCACTCATAACAAGTCAAAGTGATGGTCGAAGAACTCATACTCACCTAATACCTTATCGAGGTTTAGATCATCGTAAGTCACCGAGATCTTGGTTCTTCACGACGGTCGGAAAGAAGAACACATCTCACCGTGATCCTTCATACGTCGAGACGCATACCGGCGTAGACAAGCAACTAAGTCAAGTCACTTATTATCTATCTGCGGACTAAACCGACAACTCGTCCTTAAGTCGTCTCACCGTGAAACTTTTATATCTCATTAAGCTTGACCAATCATACGACTTACGTGATCTTCTACACACTTGTGATCTAACTTATATATGAGATAAGGGGACACGATATAAGCAATCAAGTATTCATTTGAGATAGGAGATTGTAATAGTGGTAACGAGAAACATTGTATACAAGCTCAACCAAAGCTGCTTTCGATATACAAATCCAACGGAAAGGGGATGAAACACGTCTTTAGGGTCTCGAGATATGTATAAATAGAAGGAAAATTGACAGTAGAAGGGTTGGTAACTTATCGAATACTAAGAGCTTGTAACTACACTCACTGTACTCAAATCATAGTGAAAGTATTGAGGAAACACTCCTCCGTGGACGTAGATCTCATTAACGATCGAACCACGTAAAAGCCTTGGTGTTCTTTATTGCCTTACATAAATCTTGCATACTCACGTAACTAGATTTGTCACTAGACAATACTAGTTAAATTAGGATGGGGATGTCTGTCGATATGCTTGTTCTTTGTAGGAAAGATAAAAGATTATATACTTCCTTCGTCCCATCCAAGATGGTGCAGATTTTTTTTGAACTGTCCTACACAAGATGACATATTTCTATTTTAGTAAATAATTATCTTTTCAAAATTATAGGACTTACCTACTTTTATTACTTTATTCACTTTATACCATTTTCATAAATAACCATATCGCAAAGAAATGGGTTATCTTGGATAATACGGATCAAGTATTAAAGAAGGCTTAAAAATAAAAAAAATAAAGAGAAAGTGAAATATGAAATACGAAACACATTTGTCCAATATAGTAATTTTATTCCCCCAGAAAAAGGAATGAATGTGATAACCCCCAAAAAGAGAAATTTAAGAAACTGCCTATAAATTTTTATGAATTAACTGTGAAACAGCATGCAGGGCGCCGAACATGCAGAGTTTCAAAAAATGCGGGGCTTCGCCACGTGTCCCTCCACGTTTCCGTACTCCCCTCCCTTCCCTCCCGCAACGTCGTTTCTATCTATGGCAGAATCCCTCACACACACACGCACACTTTTCATTAACTATCCATAACTATGCAACGTCCATCAAGGCTCCGCACCCTAATTCAAGTAAATTCCCGTCGCGTTTCCTGAAGAATGCTGCTGTCGTTGCGGTGTGATTTCAACGTTGAGAAAAATGTCTAACAATCGTCGAAACCCTCCCGGGATTATCCTAATTCGGCGCATCCGCGGAAAGGATTGGACCCTCAAAACCTACAGATACATCGTTTTGTTGGTTACATTCGTTGCCTATACCGCTTATCATGCTTCTAGAAAGCCTAGTAGCATAGTGAAGAGCGTGCTAGATCCAGGGCAACAGGTTAATTGCACGGGATTCCGGCCGTGGCCGATCGGAGAAATTTTTATTGAGATGGAGCCGGTGATGGTGATGATGAAGAACAACAAGGGATGGGCCCCCTTTAATGGCAAGGATGGGACATGGAGATTGGGGGCGATTGATTTGGCGTTTCTCGGTTGTTATGCAATGGGGATGTATGTGGCTGGGCATTTGGGTGATAAATTGGATCTTCGAATGTTCCTGACGACTGGGATGGTTGGGAGTGGTATTTTCGTTGGGTTGTTTGGGATGGGTTACTTTTGGGATGTTCATGTTTTCGCCTTTTATTTGGTGATGCAGATGGTTGCAGGGCTGTTCCAAGCCACAGGGTGGCCTTCGGTTGTTGCTGTTATTGGTAATTGGTTCGGGAAGAGGAAGAGGGGATTGATAATGGGAGTGTGGAATGCTCACACTTCCATTGGGAATATTACTGGATCGTTGATTGCTGCTAGTGTGTTGCAGTATGGGTGGGGATGGTCTTTTATTCTACCTGGTGAATTTATATTTGTGAGTGGATTATTAGTCTATCTCTTCTTGCCTGCTTACCCTGAAGATATTGGATTCTCTAGCCCCAACGATTCGCATGGGAAGACTCAAGATGAGGAAGCCCAGAGACTGAAAGAGAATTTGATTGGAAATGGGCACAACTCCGGCCAGGGAAGTTCCGGGAATAGGACAAGTATCGGACTCCTCCAAGCTTGTTTGATACCTGGAGTTATTCCCTTTGCACTCTGTCTCTTCTTTGCAAAGCTGGTTGCATATACGTTTCTGTATTGGTTGCCTTACTACCTTAGTCAGACTGGTACTTTTCAACTCTTATCAACTTATTTATGATCTAATTAGATGTGCACGGTGCACTTGTTTTCATTATTTGACTAAGTGATACAGAGTAAATCATTTGCACTATTATTGTTTTTTTTATTATTATTTTCTTATATCGATATCAGTGATTTGGCAGATCAAGCTGCTGTAATGATCTATATGTTTATGGATGTCATTCACAAACCACTTTGAATCTCGTGCTTATTACCCTAGGCTTATTGAATGAGCTCCACGGTTTAGTTTTTGTCTGCAAATAAAAGGTTTTAAAAGGCATACTCATTTTAAGTTTCTGTTTCTGAAAATTGGAGCAGTTGGTTCTAGCCTGGGGGAGAAAGCTAACTTATTTAGTTGAACACAGGAGACTCTTTGTCTCCTTCATAAATGGAGCCTGGTTGAAAAGAGGACATAGACTATTCTTTCGGGGATCTCCAATGAATTCAAAATCTGTTAGATCAAAATTCCTAGCTTGTTTCTTGTAGTGCCTCGACTTGGTTGAAGATTGTAAAAACTCTTTAGGAAGAGGAAAATTATGAATAGAAATTAAGGAAGAGGTTTTTATTGTATAAACTATAAAGTATAAAATCCATGTTGAGATCAAAACTCTTGTAGTGCATATAATATTCGATAGATATTCAGCTTTTTCACAAACAGTTTCAACTTCCGTCGTGCATGCTACACCTTTTTTTTCGGTTAATTAAATATAGAAATTTAAAGACCGCGTCACTGTGAACTTGAACTCGAGACCTTTGGCCTTGGGCAATAACCACTTTACTACTAGGCCAATTGCACACGCATGCTATACCGTCTTTTTATTAGCAAAGACGGCATATGCTTGGCATTTTTCTTGTTTTTAAGCATGTTGTGCTGAGTGATCTTTGCTAATGTTTCCTTCATAATATACCTTCTTTTCTTAGTTGTATTTAAGCGACAGATATAACCTGTTTTCTTCTAGCCATCTGATTCTCTTGTACTCTTTAAATCTACATAAAGATTTTTTACCTTTTGTTTTTTTAAAGGTGAAAGGGCAGGTTATTTAAGTAGTATTTATGATTGGCATAACATATGGATCAGCTGACGACAAGTGAAGTGGTTGTATCTCAATTTGGAAATGTTAATCTTGTCTAAAACTACACTGCTTAGGTTACAAAAATAACTTTTTGATAGTTTTTCTTGTAGATTTAAGTACTTCACTACAGGATCAGTGCCTTGATAGTGAAACCACATTTCTCGTCGCATTATAGTTTTTTTGTAGATGTGGCTACTAATTTATGAGAAACACTATTTATATTAGTATTTGCTCAATCTGTGGAGATCTGACCTATCTAAGAGGAACAGTTTCTAATCAAGCAATTATACATACTCATACACACGAGCTTGAGAGATTCCTTGTATTGGAGGACACCTCATATAAATAGAAATTCCTTGTATTGGAGGACACCTCATATAAAACTGTAGCAGAAAGTCAGAAGTTCTACCTGAGGAAAATTAGGAAGAAGGACCTTGACATATGGTCAAAATACCATAGAATTGCGGAGTTGAAACTTGCCTGAGCAAAAGTGTCAGTAATTCTAAAGAAAAGTGTGACTTATATTGATAAGTGTCATTTGTTTTTACCCTGTAATTATAAATATTATTTAATCCATTTGCACTGAAGAGAAGTACCAATATCAGCACAT
The DNA here is from genome assembly GCA_036937905.1 of Salvia rosmarinus. Taxonomy (NCBI): domain Eukaryota; kingdom Viridiplantae; phylum Streptophyta; class Magnoliopsida; order Lamiales; family Lamiaceae; genus Salvia; species Salvia rosmarinus. The sequence continues at coordinate 57,642 of JAODLM010000047.1, read as the reverse complement.
AGACCACCTCTTAATTTTATCATTACTTGTTAATGTAAGACATTTATGGAGAATGAATACTTTTTCTTGAATATCATTCAAGAAAATTTCGGATTGGCCGATATTCACCCAATGAATTACCCAAGATTCCATAAATTTAGTAAATGAGAGAGAAATCCATCAGGGCAGACTTGATAAAGTCCACTAGGACCACTACTAACATAACCTTTGTTGTATTAAGTCATCACCTTATGAACACTTTAAAGATATTAGAAATGGGAAACAATTTCTTGTGAGGAATATCTTAACCCTAAAACCAGCAATTGGTGAAATGAGCCCCCCAAAAAACTCCGTATATTTTAAAAAAGATTTGAGTTATTCGACCTAGATCCTCACAACCTGCACCTTTTTATAATTAACATAAGCTCCACTAGTGACATAGACTTTGTTGTATTAAGTGGTCAGCTTATGCAAAATTTAAAGATATTAGAAACATGAAATAATTACTTGTCAGGAATTCTTAACCTTAAAAACCATAGGCACTTGGTCAAATAAAATGACCCCCTAAAGAAAATCCATATATTTTGAAACATATTTGAGAGATTCTACCCAGATCCTTGCACCTGCACCTTTGCATAACTTTTATCAAATTTAGGGAATGCTTGTATGGGGGTAACAGAGGTAGGGAATTGAAAAAAGGTGGTTGCATGGTGGGGAATCCGCACAAGTTTAATTTGGCCTATTAACTCTAAGTTGTTAATTATTAGTTTGACGTTTTATTTCCTTGATTTATTTTAGAATTAGTCAAACCGCCATATTTCTTTGAAGGCTTGTTTATTCTAATTTAACAATGAATAGATGCTTGTTTGCTTCTTCTTCTTCTTTTTTTTTTGTTATTTTGTTGTCCATAGTTTAGTTATTTGTAAAATTACGATTTAACTGTCGATAATATGCAGTTATCTACTTGATTATTATACCTTACTCATTAGTATTTCATTTATAATTTGTAAAAGATTAAATTATCAATGCCAAAATATTTGTAAATTGGTGATAATTTGCGCTAGTTATAATCTAAAAAGGATTTAAAATTAAAAATAACAATTAAACTGTGAAATAATAGAAAATGAGAAGTATGAAAATTGGAAATTCTATGTTTACGGAAAGAATGTTGGATGAACATGAAACATCCCCTGAGGTATGTGGTAATGACCATAACATAAGACCCAATGCCATGTGTAGCTTGCACCCGTGCACAGGACAGAAGGAGACTCATTAAACAATATTTTGGAGGAAAATTGCATCATTTATCGTGAGACTTCAGGCTTGAATTCAGAGGGGGATGTGTCTGTAGTGGGAGTGATGTTCACTATGGGAAATGGCAGAATTGGATTAAATATATTTGTTTTTGGTGTTTGACCAAATGTTGGGGGTATTTGTAGTTCATGGTGTTATTCTTACTAGTCACTAAGATTCTGAGAATAGTTATGAATGGAAATATGTACATAAAATATTCAATTTTTCATGGAAATAAGGCCCAGAAAAGACATAGGCTTCTTTTTTGGGTGTTCTGGTTGTGTTGTTGTGTTGTGTAAAGAAATTTCAAACATTGTCCCTTTTTTTCTTTTCTTTTCCTTTTTTAAAAATATGTAAAGTTAATCTTACCAAAAGATGTAGAAAGTACTCTGGGCATGCCCAGGATATATACAAGTAAAGGAGACTAATTATTCAGTTCCTTTACCAAGTAGGACAAAAGCTTTACTTGTCACTTTGCCAACAGAACAAAAACAGAAATAGTAAAAAATCCTAATGACCTAGCACTGAAACTTAGAAGAAGTTAGAACATATGCTTTCAAAGAGAATGAAAATTTGTGTGTGATCGATCAGTTAGCTGCATTAATGGTGAACAAGGTTAAAGATTTCGAGCAGTTCATTACCTGTTTTAAGATGCAACTGAACTATTAGAAGATGCTTCTGTCTTTCTATTAATGCATGGATCAGTAGCTGAGATTTAATGTAGCTCTTCTTAAATCGTCTCTTAGTAGTCTTAGTCTGCACAACTGATTATTGTAACATTAATAAAATCTCTGTGCATCTATGTGATGTGTTCATTTTGTAATCTGGCAGTAGCCTTAGGTTGACTGCATTTCACCATTCTCATCTGGTTACATTGTTACAGCTATTGAGGACAGTATATGTCGGTGAAGTCTGCAGGAATCTTTCTACTTTATTTGATGTCGGAGGAATAATTGGTGGAATTTTAGCTGGTTATATATCTGACAAGCTCAGAGCTCGGGCTACTACTGCTGCTAGCTTCATGTACACTGCAATACCTGTGATGCTTCTTTACCGTAGATATGGAAGCATTTCAAAAGTTAACAACGTTGTTCTTATGATGATAGCTGGTTTACTTGTAAATGGGCCTTATGCACTTATTACAACTGCGGTCTCTGCTGATCTTGGCACTCACAGTTCTCTAAAGGCGATTCTCGAGCATTGGCAACAGTTACAGCAATAATTGATGGTACTGGATCTATTGGTGCTGCTCTAGGTCCTCTTCTCACTGGATTTCTTTCTTCAAAGAGTTGGGATGCAGTTTTCTATATGCTTATAGCTGGTGCTTTTGCTGCTGGTCTGCTTTTGACTCACTTGGTAATTGCTGAAATTAAAGAGATTCTCCAAACAGTTGCCCTCTGAACAAAATAATATTTCAGGTAATACTATCCTCAAGCTTGATTTGCTCGTATGACATCTGAGTTTGGAAGAAAAGAAAACTGCATGCAGTACTTTCTGTATCGTACTTAATATGACATAATATACCTTTTATGTGTACAATTGGAAAGTCATTAGTTAGGGTAATAAATACAACTATAAACAAATTAGCAGTATTCTGATACAAACGTTCACATCTAGAAGTTTCTTTATGAATCGTAAATTGGGTTCCCTGCTGTTGTGTCTCAACGTGCAATCTGTCATCTAATTCAAAGTCAAAATGAAACATCCTTTTGGTTACATATTGTAAAATGCATTTATCCTTTCTCAACGTAACACAAAGACGCAAAAATATTTGTTTTGGGAGTGTGCAGCTCTATGACTGATCAAGAAGGTAATATGGATAGTATCATGCATTGATATATTAGGTTCTGAACATCTTGTTCGTCTGTACGTGCCATGTTAAGACAAACTGATGTGTGTTTCTTTAGGAGGGGGTGAAGGAAATATTTTGGTACAAACCCATATCTGCTATTTCTTGCGTCTGATAGGATGCCAAAATTACAGTTTTATTTTACTTTGGCTAATCTTGGGTGTGTTAGAGAACTGAAGAGATAAGAAGAGAAGTGCCTTTAGACCTATGTTAGTTCTTTTTCTGTTTTGCATTCTTTTATTGGCTATTTATATGTGAGTTGCACAAGTAAAGAGGAAAGGGGATATCACTACAAATTCATGATAGCAAAATGAACATGAGGATCGTAATTGGAGCGCTCAACTTGGTGGTTAAATGTTTAGATGAGAAACATGTCACCAAGATCCATTCATTATTCAGATGTCTGGAGTTTCCTAGTCTTCCATAGACATGTTATAACCGGTGACCCATTTGAACAGTCTACTAGTATTTCAAACGCTTCAAACGATACAAGGGATAGATCATTCTTATAAAAAAGCTTCATAAAGTTGTATGGTATTTTTCCTTGGATACTAAAGATCTGATATGGCCTTAGACTTTTGTGGTAATGTACATAAAGGTAAAAAATGAATTATCAAATTATAACTTCTTGCATGATTATCAGGAATTGAGTTAGACTTGTGATTCTTGAGGTATAGGATTATGGAGGTTCAGGTTGTCCCTTAGTATTGAACCTGGGGTAGGTAATTTTGGATTCTGGCCAACCAAAGTCTAGCTTAACTTCTGACAGTCATGAACTTATGGTGTGATCATTCATCTTTCACCTCAGAGTAACTTGAGTTCCATGTGCTAAAAACTAACAATGGCATCTACCAAATCAGTTAACATATGCACCAGACTTTAGAATTTTCCCTATATTTCTCGATGTCCCAAAGTCCTATTTTAGGAATAGGTGTGGTTATTTAGTGTGGGAAGTCGATGAACAATAGAAAACTTATCTATCAGAGCTTTTGAAATTTATCAGTATAGTAAATGGAAGAGTTAACCATTGGAGCACAGTAAGATATTGTTTGGTAACCTCAAGAATGAAAATGTTATCTGAGGAAAATGTGGAGTTGCCTTCGTCAGAATGCACATACTTATCAGCTTACTTGCCAGGACCATAATGTTGTCTAGTGTAGGTTCATCGAGGAAAAAGTAAAATCAAACCTCAGACGATTACACTTGTACTCAATTGATTCTGTTTTCTTGGAATTCTTTTTGGACATTAGAGCATGTTTAAATATGATGAAGCAAATGATCTTAATTAGGCACTGACTGGAGGAAGCAGAAAATTATAGCGCATGCATAGGGTTGAGTAAATTGACCCTCTTCTTGGAATTCTTTTTGGATACAGAAGTTAACTTAGAGCATGGCTGTATGATCTGACTAATAAACCATCTCTGGTTGCTACTCTTCAAGGGCTGAGGGAATTGTCCCAGTTCGTTCTTGTTTTAGTGAAGACTGTTTCTATTTACATGATTCAAACAGCTGTCCATACATGGTGCAATAAATTCTAAGATTTAAACATGACATATCTTATGCAAATTATGGTTCAAATTAATCTGTTGTGCTATGTTATCAGTTGATCATATCATTTAATTTTCGTATACGTATGGTTTTATACATTTCACGTGGTGCTCATGAACTTGGGAAAATTTGAGATGAATTTGCTTTAATGCTTTAAGTTATAAAATCCAACAATTTTTAATTGTTTCATGATGTTCAAAGCTCCACATGTATCTCTTAACTTTGAACCACACCATGAATGTTACAAGTAGTTTAACACTTCAGTTTGTTATTTCTAAGCTTCTAACTAGACTACTAAAGGTGTTGCCTATTGTGAATCTCAAACAACTGTATGTTGTTTCAGAGCTTACAGAATAGACTGCATAAATCAAGAGTAAAGGGCTAACTAAAATGTTGAGATAGAGAGAGAGAGAGAGATCCAATATATGTATTCACATTATAGTGTGTCAGTGGGGTAAGTTTAACCTTGAAGTTTGGCTCTCCATTGATGTTTATTTGTAATTGGTTGTTTCAAGTTATTTGTCATAGCCCATGCCCTTTATATGTTTCCTCTATTCTCTAGCTAGAGTTTCCATCTTCAAATTCCTCGTGGGGGTTGATCTGTCTCACCATAATCATTGGTACCTAGTCACGATTAAGTCCGTCAAATTAGTTGATCCATCAACTCCATAGTAATATTCAACAATTGTATCCATCTAATCAATTGAGTTCAATAACTATTTGTTTATTTTAGTTGGAGATCTTCCTTTATGGTATTAGGCTTCTATTTACTTTAGCTATATTTGCATGTACTTGTAGTATAGAGGAATCTGAGGTGATAAATGCTGACTCAGTCATTGAACATGTGACAACAATTATGTTTAGCGTACTCCTTTCTCCATTGTATGCTTGCTAACACATGTTCGCCATTTTCCTAGAAAGTTAAGTTGGGAGTGGTACTATGCATTGTATGCAAACTTGGCCATGTAATGGGGGGTTTGCACTAGAGATTGACCCTGTTAATTTGTTTGGGTCAGGCATCCTTGCAGTTTACACTGCTAAAAAAATTATACTCTGGAAAAATGAAACCATCCCTATACCTGTAACCAAAACTCTTGCTCTGCCAACTTCCCCAACTTTACCTCAACTGCATATAAACTTCTAGCTGTTGCATTTTCCAGTTATCATCCCATCTTGTTTCTTGTGTCTTGTTTCCTGTCAGCCATATTTTCAACTTTCTCCTTTAGAACTTGCCATAGTTTCCAACTTTCTCCTTCAAAATTGAAATCATCTTCTACGAACTCATTTCCAGATGCCACAAAAGGAAAGCATCCAAGTTTAAAAAATTAAAGTTAGGCATTCTCAGTAGGTAGGCAAACCATTTTCATATTCAATTAAATATTCCTGTGTTAAAATTTCTTGTTCTAACCCAGGTTCCACTTTTCATCATTGTTATTTTAATTTCAACTTCAATTATTGATGAAAAAAGAATCCTTTAATCTCTTCTCCCTATGTATAATCGAAGAGTATTACTCTTGAAGAATAAATGTCTTAATGATCCGACAGATTAACCACATTGGGTGAGCTTTGTGGTGTTGATCTCAGTTGCTTGATGCACTATTTTGGTTCGTATTCTGGAGTAGTGTAAACCTGAAGACGGTGCATGATATCCTATATTGAAATATGTCCTTAGATACTACTTGCAAAAAACAAATATACACATACATAATCTTCTTGTAATTTGGGGGAGAGTGTATAGTGATCCTGGGCTTCTTTGTCATCTCCCTGCTTATAGTTTCTCTTTTCGACTCTTGGAAATCACGGCTTTGGTCAGCTTTCTTGCTATTGAATGTCAGTTCAAAATTTTTGTTAAGTTGCTGCGATATTTTCAGAAATTGCTATGCTATAATATGGATTTGTACTATTGTAGGTGAAGCATCGCGGCCGCTTTTATCTGATCAAAGGGGTTGACCACTGACCAGCAGCATCGGCATCTTGATATGAAGAGAAGTGAGATACTATAATTCTACGCTCTAAAACTTAGGAAATAGTTATATGTATGTTGTTAGTGAGAAGGCCGACTGCTGATATTCTTCGATCTCATTTCACTGCCGATGGAAGAAAGAGGGTTTTGTCTCAAATTCTTGTCCATGTAGGAGTCGTGTAGTTTCTCTCTTTAGGCTTTCTTTTTCCAAAGATGTCCTTTTCTTCAATGCATTGCTAGTGAAACTCCCGTGCAATTTCGTGTCATGCTAAAAACTTGTACTGTAATTTAATTCGGTAGTCCAACTGTCAAACAACCAAAAGAATTTTAATGTGCCACATAGCACATATCCTTTTTTGTTATCAAAATACATATTTAAGATAGTTATTGAGCATATATTAATATTAATGCGTTTTGCACGAAGATGAGCTGAAGAAATACTCCTAAAATCAAACACAAATTTTATAAATGCAGAATTAAAAACCCCAATGAAGACAATCCGCGTCGGCGAATAAACAAATTCCCACTCTCCTAAGAGACTCATCTTTTTTGCTTTTAGATTAGAATCAGTCCCACCAATCGTAGGAGCGGATATGAACAATTTTCATTTCAATTACTGGAGCAACGAATACTTATTCCTTTTGTGTGGGTCAGTGCAAGAAAACTTGGATACCATGTGCCTTTTACAAATTTTACATTTTGTATATTTTTTTAAATTTTATTGTTAAAACACCCAAACATTAGGATTAAAATTGTAATTTTCATTTTTGGATAAATAAGTTTCAAAGACTCATGAACTCAAATTTGAGATTTTGAACTCAAACATTAACTATTTTAGAATAGATTAAGAGGGTGTTTGGCTGAGTTTATAAGCTCCCCCAAAACAGCTTATAAGCTGTTTTTTAAGCTTAAAAAACAACTTATAAGCTATTTTTGGGGAGCTTATAAGCTCAGCCAAACACTCTCTAAAACACACAAAAAAAACAAAATTTTTAATTTACACTTGATAAATATGCATATATGTACATTACAACAAGATTAGATATTATACTAAGGGCATATGTGGTGGTGACTTTAAAAAGTCGAGAAAAGACATTACTAAATTATACTCCTAGTTTTGTCAAGAAGAAAAAAACGAAAATTAAAAGGAGGAGAGGGGCAATTTGTGCTCTTGAAATAGTTGAGAGTCAATATTGATGAAATTTGTGTTTTGGTTTTGGATGGTTTATGGTTTGATTAGCATCTTTGCAAGGGTGTGGCCGAGTTGACATAGGATCCTTGGATCTTATCTCTTGATGGACCTTAGCAACTCCAAAATCTGCAACCTTCGATTTATAAGTAGCATCAAGTAGTATGTTGGTGGTCTTTATATCTCTATGAATGATGGGAGGCGTGAAATTGCGGTGAAGGTAAGCCAACCCGTAGGCAACCCCCACCATGATCTTCTGTCGAGTAGGTCAATCCAGCACCACATTCCCTCTGTGGAGAGCGTCCTAGAGGTTCCCATTTGACATGTACTCGTACACCAGCAACCTGCAATCCACACTCCACAAGTAGCTGTACAATTTCACTATATTATTATGCCTAATGTTTCCAATAGTCTCCACCTCACTTTCAACTCTCTCTCTGAAACCACTTGCTTCTCCAAATTCAGATCCTTAACTTTTCAACTCCACAACTTCTTCACGGCCACAACTTCTCCGCTACTGAGCTTAATCTTGTACACTGTCCATGATCCTCTATATCCTACAATGTTCTTGTCAACCATGGCGTTCATGATCTCTCGTTGATCAAACCTCAACCGATGGAAATCTTTCATATCATATTGTGCCCATGACACTTCCCTCTCTTTGTTGTACCATTTCTTCAAGAAAATTACAGTCCCGGCAATTAAAATTCCCAAAAATGGTATGCCTATTATCCAAACACAGTCAACTATCTTTCTCCAGTTACAAACATGCAAGTTTGAGGGGAATGGACAGAGATTTGGATTGCTCGAAAAGCTATCCAACATCCCTCCTTTTATGAAAGGGAAGGTATCGTACCGAAAATATGGTTGTTTGAAAAGTTCAAGGAATTAGGCAACAATTTGCTTATGCTTTCTGGGATTTCACATGTCAAGCAGTTGTTTGACAGATCAAGTGTATTGAGAGATTTCAAGGAAGATAGTAATTTTGGGATGGAAGAATTCAGCTTGTTACCTTGTAATATCAAAAGATTGATCCATCTCAAACAACCAATCTCGGAGGGTATCGACCCCGAAATGAGATTGTTGCTGAGATCAATTTTCACAAGATTTGTTGCAAGAGAGATTTCTGCAGGCATACCACCTGAAATCCTATTCCCTTGCATCAACAGTTGCGACAAATTTTTAGCATTTCCAATAGTTGATGAGATAGAAGAACCAATGAAATTATTATATCCTACGTAAATGATGGATGCAAGAGGCAGTGAGAATATCCCTTGAGGTATTTCACCTTCAAGATTATTACTACTAATCCGAAATCTAACAATAGACTTACATTCTTCATAAGCCTTTGGTATTTCTCCTAAAAACTTGTTCTGCAGCAGTAAAAGATAGTTCAGTCTACCGTCGTTGCACAGTCCTTGAGGCAGTTCTCCGACCAATTGATTTTATGCCAAGTCAAACGCAACAATGGCCGATGATCTTCCAAGATCATGTGGAACTTCTCCTGTCAAGAGATTCTCGTAGAGAGACAATGTGTTCAACGTTGTTGAGTTTGCAATATAGGTGGGATTTCTCCTACAAGGCTGTTGTTGTACAGTTGCAAGACTCTGAGCTTCGGAAGGCTGCATATGGATGCCGGAATCTCGCCGCTCAACTTGTTAATAGACATGTCTAGATCAATTAGTTGTGTCATATTTCCAAGCTCCTTTGGAATTTGGCCTTGAAGCTGGTTGTAGTAAAGCTCAAGGTGCTGCAGATTCTTCAACTGGCCGAGCTTTTTGGGTACACGAGATCAACGAGAGAGGTCATGTTTCCGATGAAAGGTGGGATCACTGCACGTAGCATGCACGTCGACAGGACTAAGGACTTCACCATGGTCAGCCTAGTTATGCTCTCCGGTATCTCCCACAAGTTGAGCTCCGGATTCTCGTTAAAATTGAGCACCTCAAGATTGGTGAGATTAGTGAGTGAGAGAGGGAAATCACCAGGTTAGAGCCAAGATCAATAACATGAAGTGATTTCAATAGTATCAAATCGGGCAAAGCTCTGCTGAAATAAGCTGAGCTCATGTTGAGCTCCTCCAGGAATGAGCAATTGATGATCCCACGAGGGAACTGGCGTCGAAGTTGTTAAGGCCAAGGCGAAGAACATGCAGCTTTGGAAGATAAGAGCATACTTGGTCAGGAAACTTCCCAAATAGCAACCACCCCGAGATATCGATTCCAACCACATTTTCGTGATTATCTCAAGCGATGCCAGTACAGTTGTAGAAGTTCTTTCCTTTTCTAGCATCCCAATTAGACAACGAGTTCCCTGCGACCAACTTCTTCATAAGATCTAAAAAATAGGATTGTCTATCAAGGTTTGCTTGGCAAGGGTTGTAGGTGGAAAGCACAAGCAAAATAAGCATAAACAAGCAGTTGGAAGCCATAGAAATAAGATCTCAAGTGTTGAGTTAGTGCAGAAAGAGAGGAGAAGAAATGGTTATAAATGCACGATGGCAGAGAAAAGAGAGGTTCATTGGTCAATATTTGAAAAGAGTGAGATAGAGAAATGGGCATATGAATAGCTTTGTATAAAGAAGCTTTTAAGTTTATACCTCACTGACAGAATAAGATTATTGAAAAGGCCCTTTATATCAGAATCGTCCATTGAATATTTTGAGAATAAATATTACTTACCTTTTTCATAGGGATACTCTGCATCGAGCCTCAAATGAATGGCCAATTAAAATGTTACATCAGAATACCATTTCCTCATGTTTACATAAGTTTGAGGTAACTAAACTTGTCTTCCATTCCCCCTTTTCATTCAGAGGTTACAAAGCACTCACTAAAATATTTGAATCAATCTCAATAACTATGTTACATTAACTCGATATTTTGTCTTCCACTAACCAAAACTGACCGAAATATTAGTAAGATAATTACCAGCAAGAAAACATCTTCCAAATATATATCTCATAATACTTCCCAATCTAAACATCCAATTGTGTTCTCATTTCCAAGAACCACAATGCACTCTCACATAGTCATCTCCCCCCAAATGCCAAAGAATGAAAGAAGAACTCACTAAGATTTAGCACCTCTTTACTATGGCACAAATGTACGTTAATCAAGCAACAGATCGAGAGTAACAATTGCATCAATAGATTAATTCTGTGAAGGCACTAAAAAAATAATAAGCATCTTGAAGATAAAGGGGGCCTAACTTGATGAGCCTGTGTGGTGGATTCTGCACGTATTAATTATTTCCTGAAAAAATCGCCTTGAAGTAGTTGACTAGCTATCTTCGCTACTTCCTCACGTTGATCAAGCAAAATTTGCTCCACCATAGCCAGTTTCAAGTTGCAGCTGGGTGAGCACACTTAATTTTGGGTACTAACAAAATTAGGAAGAGGTCTGTCCCTTTCACCTTTTTCTGTGTCTTCTACGGCATTCAAAACATTCAGTACATGAGGACTTACTCCTACTTGTGGCGCTAGATTGGAGCCTGTTAGGTTGAACATTCAACTCATCAACTAATATCTGGCGGAGCTTCTCATTTTCTTGCATTAGCTCTTCAATGAGTACCTGGTGTTTCAATACCTGAATGCATAAGTGTGGTCAGTAAGTATCAACTAACAAGAAGAGAAGTAGGAAAAAACACAATTATTTGGGGAGGGGGGAGGTTTCGGGTGACAAAGTGAGGTTAGATGTCGCGAAAAGTCCTGAAAACCATTGAATCAAATTGTGGTCAACATTTCCAACATTTATTAAGAAGGTTTCGAGCGCTCAGGATTTAGAAACTGTGGAACCAGCAGTTCCACGTTTTCAAATAATTTTGTATTTTTTTTTCTTTAGAGCAATGCTAGAGATTCATTGATTGTTATAAAGATGAATAGCAAGGATGAAATGACCATTGGCAAAAAACCTACGGTTCAAACTGGAATATCAAAAAGAAAAGGAAAAACTGTTGGAACCATAACTTGAACCAAACCCAAAATTGTCCGTAGAACAGTTTGGTTTAGGTTCCAACTTCCAAGCCGGGCACTGATGGTTCGGTACCATTGGCCTTGTCTAAGTGAGGACACACTGAGCCACTGATAAGAAAGGACACATCATGTATTTAGTAAGAGAATTTAAACAGGTCTTAAAATTCCATCATTTGTGGCTGGAAAGAGCTGGTTGGGGTTAGTTTCCTCATTAGAGCCACCCCAAGATCCTAATAATACAAAGATGTACTTGCAGACAAAACATCACCATTTGAACATTGCTCGGCCTATATAATTTCATAAATAGCCACATTCCTATGCAATTAGATTCTTCAGAGTATGTATTCACTTTATAAGGATGTCATTCCCATTTGGAGTTTTAACCTTATTTTTGTTTCATTCAATATCACTAACAATGAAACTAAAGTCTCTAAACTAGTATTAGACAAATCAATATTCAACTCAAAATTTAACTAATTGACTAAATAGAGAGAAAGATGAAGTAAAATAAGAATATAGTTTTCTCTATGTATCATTACCATTTGAAGCACGCTATTTTCCAACTGAGGTGCCCTAGCCTGCAATGGAAACTAGAATCAATAACTTCTATCAACGAGCAACTAAAGTTTTCAGCAATCAAAGGAGCTTGCTTAATACATGTTTATAGCAATTACAGCACCATACACAGAATACTACAATAGTCATATGAACATAAAGTGTATTACTCTTTTATTTTTTTCTTTTATTTTTCTTTGTTTTGAGACTGAAGTGCATTTCTCTTAAAAGATAACAAAAACAGGATATTACGGATGGGAGGAAAGAGCAAATCAAAGATACATGTACCCATCAAGCTTGTAGACCTGAAAGAATAAACAAATGTGCTTGAATGCATTAATCACAGTCGTCATAGATGATAGTTTAACTGTATTCGAGATAAATAGACAGAGACCAAACTGCAGACCCCAAGCAAAAAGTATAAATGCATTGTAACTCAAGCATTTTCCCTTCTTATTATAGAACGTGATGAACTTGAACCCTAAGTCTCAACAACAGCTAAGCATCACGCACCAAGGTAGCATCTTTTCAGAGTCCTCTTTCAGAGGAAAATGGAAAATTGTAGGTCTTTATCTCTTATGCAACTACAACTATGTTTTTCACATTTTCTATCATGAGTGATTTAGGCTTTCATAAGGTCAGCTTCTGTTAGAGTTGGTTAACTCTGACTAAGTCTCCTCATTTCAAGGAGTTAGTTTGTTTGTATAGTTTTGCCGTTTCTTCTCTTTGGTGTGCAGGTTACGACATGTTTCGCGGGATGCGATGGTAACACACTGAAGAACACAGAAACAGATCGCTAGAGATCAGGTGGACTAAGTCAGTTCAGTTCCTACTTTCCAGGAGCAAGTTAAGCAACCATCTACCACGACTTAGTCACATCTTTAGTGGGCCAGTTCGTGGTCCAAGACATGCAGCTGAAGGCCTCTCAACGTCTATAAAAGGAGAGCCAAAGCAACTGCAAAAGTGCGCAATCATTGAAGAAGAATCTGAAGATCTGTTTATGTTGTTGAGTCTGTTTTCGTAACATTTCCAATATCACACGAGTGTTTTAACTTCTAATGGTGTTAGAAGGTTGTCCTTTTTAGTACACGAGTGGTGTGAGGAAATCTTTAGTATTTTCATATATCTTGAGAGATAGCTTCTTAGCTTTTTCATAGATCTCGATAGATAGTTTTAGTACTCAACTTTCCGACTTTATCTTGTGGTAAAGTAGTGAGTTTTTGTAACGTTCGCTGTAAATTTTATAGTGAATCATTTCGCCATATTGGCATCTACAGATTATAATTATAATCTGTAGAAAAAGTTTCTTCGGTGTTCTTCGAGATTTTAATTCATTGTTTTACTACGTGTGTGGATAATCTACATATGATTGTGTGTTTAGGCGAAGCAACACTTTCAATTGGTATCAGAGCTTACACTCGATACACTGAGTGAGATCCTGTCAGGTATCTTCGCTATAATTTCGCCATGGATTCAAACAATTCTGGGTATTATCGACCACCAATCTTGGATGGATCGAATTATTCATCTTGGAAGACCGAGTCGCTCATACATCAAGTCCATTGATGTCAAAGCATGGCGATCCGTGGAGAACGGATGGTCATCCAAAGACCAGCGATGTTCGGGCGATGTTACCCCAACACCGTGCGCACGGTGGACACGAGATCGAGTTGACGACGCAAACTTCAACGAAGACCTTGATGCCATTTACGCGTCCGTGGACATGACAATGTTCAAATTGATCAAGAACGGTAGCGTCGCAAAGATGCGTGGGATGTTCTTCAACGGCATGTGAGGGTGATACAAGTATAAAGGTCTCGACTTCGCATTCTCACTTCCAAATTCGAGAATATGAAGATGGGAGAAGAAGAGAACATCAACGACTACACCAGAGGATATTGGATATTGCCAATGAGTGTCGAGATCTTGGTGATGCGATAAGTAACAAGTTCTTTGGTGTCTAGGCTCTTGAACCTTACCCGCAAGATTTGAGATGAAGGTCACGGCTATTGAAGCGTCTCAAACGGTTGCGACCATTGAGTTCATAGATCTCATGAATTCACTCGAGACATAGGAGATGAATGGAGGAGAAGGTGCAATCAATAAAAGCCGATTGTTGCCTTCATCTTTGCGCAACATCCGATGGAACATCGCGGGAGATAATTGAGTTGGATGATGAAGAAGAGTGCAGGAGATCAAAGTGGCGATGATGTTGCTCTAATCACCGGAAATTCAACACTATGGTAAGGAAGATGAACAAGGAGAAAGCTCGAGCCGAGGGCTATGGATCAAAGTCATCGAATGGTAGAATATCCGTCTTGAAACCTCAAAGCTTCACTCCACCAAGACCGGTGAGGAAGTTTTTCCTCGAGACACGTTTAGGTATGATTCTCCAACATTGAAGGTATCGATGCCGTGAATGCAAAGGTATGGTCACTATGCAAACCAATGTGCAAACACGCTAAGAAAGATAGGAAAGTCGTCTTGGGTATCATGGTGTGATGATGGCGAGTTCTTCAAAGAGGTAAATAATGACAATGACGCTGCGACAAACCTTTGTTGCCCGGACTCACGTCGCGATTGCCAAAACATTGTCGAACGACGAGGGAGATGCGATCGGTTTGATCGATATCAAACGGTATGGTCTCGACTATTATTCAAGTTTGTTTTGCTTAAATGCTCTTGTGAATGATCTGATTGTGAGGCGATTACGATGAAGACTCTATCGCTATAGTACGAGAGTTGAAAAAGCTATCTGACGAGCTACTTGAAAATGGAAAGGACAAAGTCAAGATCTTGAGCTCACATCAAGAGAAAACACGGTGAAAGCATCTTTGGCTAAGCTTGAAGTCTTGGTAACACAAAGGAAGTCGAACTAAACAAGGTGATATGTCGACTTGAGTGGCACAAGGTGCGTTCGAAAAGTGGAACACGTGCGTCTAAATTAGATGATGCGTTGTTAATGGGTAAATCGAATCTTCGTTGGTTTAGGTTTTACGATGTTCCTAACATCGTTGTTCCCACAATTGTCGCCACAAATGGGAAATCATTCGTTAAAGAAGGTGAACCGGTAAAAGGGTAAAAATGACACGAAGAAAACATAGAAAATATGTATGTCATTCTTGCTCTACACCGGTCACATTAGGTCTTCTCATTATAAATCGAAGGCTGATTTTAATGGACATAGGATGATGTCTAGGTCGTATTATATGAACACTTTTGTGCACGAGACCCAGGCTGCTCGTCACGCACTGCGGCAAACCACGACCAACAAGGAACCGACTCGAAGAGAGTTTGGGTCGGGAAAGATGATATAAAATGTCATGTTGTTTATCTTGCATTGAAAACTAACATTTCGGGTTCATGGTATTTTGATAGCGGTTGTTCCGTCCACATGATCGGTAATGTGTCGCCTCTCAACTACGAGTCGTGTAGCGGAGGCGATGTATCATTTGGAGGTGGTTCTAAAGGAAAATCATAAGCGAAAGGACTCCTAAATGTTCAAGGTTTACCTAGCCTCAAGAATGTCTTGCACGTCTGAGGTTTAATGGCAAATCTTATAAGCATAAATTAATTATGTGACGAAGAGTTGCAAGTGAAATTGACAAAGATTCTTGTGAGGTCTATGATGGTAAGAACACATGTCTCATGAAAGGACAAAGGTCGGTAGATAATTGTTATATGGCCGACGAACCAAAGTGCGATAAGGCACAAATAGATGAGAGTGTGTTATGGCATCAAAAGTTAGGACATACTAACTTTAGAAATCTTGACGAGTTAAACAAGATGGAAGCGATGCGTGGACTAACCAAGTGGCGGAAGGCGGAAAGGTGGTGCGTGGTGATTGTCGAGGGAAAAAGCAGGACCCATGTTCCCACGTTGTTGTACAACATCGCGAACAACATTATGGTACAACACGATGTTTTGAATCGCTTCATGGATTTAGTAGGGCTGTCGAGATCGAAAGCTTGGGTGTGAGGTATACATATGTCATTGTGGATGATTTTTCAAGGTACACATGGACATTCTTTTATGAGAAAAATCGACACGTTTGAAACGTTTAAAATCCTCTTTGCTAGAATTTTAACATGTTTGGTGTTCAGTGTCGAGGATCCGATCGGATCATGGAAGAGAGTTCGAGAATATCTCTTTCACAAATTTTGTGAGAAAAGGGAATTTTCAAGAATTCTCCGCGCAAAACACCTCAACAAAATGGTGTGGTGAGCGCAAGAATCGAACTCTAATAGAAATGGCACGAGTTATGTTAAGCTCGAAAGGTCGATCAACGTTTTTGGGCGGTCATTAACACCGCATGTCATATTAACAATCGCGTGAACATTCGACCGGGTTCCTTCAAACACCATATGAAATTGAAAGAAGCAAACCAAATCTCAAATATTTTCACGTATTTGGGTGTGTTTGCTACATCTTGAATGATAGAGTATCTCACCAAGTTTGATGAGAAGAGCGATAAAGGAATTTTCGTAGGGTACTCTCTAAATAGTCAAGCATACCGTGTATATAATCTGAGATTACGGACCATTCAAGAGTCCGTAAATGTTGTTTTTGATGATCTTGCTAATCTCGCAGGAAAATGCGGGATGAGAATGTGGCTGAACTGATAGAAGATTCAGAGAATCCTGTTCCACAGGATGTTCGGAGCAGTGAGATCACCACTGCGGACGCCACAACCACTGGAACATCTACACGAACATCTGAAGGTTCCAGTGACACGGAGGATGAAACTGAAACTGACGTCCAACAACAAGAAGGCGAGATCCTCCGGAAGAATACGTAAAATCATCCAATCTCTCAAGTCATGGGTGATGTTCAAGATGGTATTCGAACACAGTGCAACACCATTGAACTACTGAGAGAGATGGTATGTTTTTCATCCATATGTGCTTCAATGCGGGTTTTATATGC
The DNA here is from genome assembly GCA_036937905.1 of Salvia rosmarinus. Classification (NCBI taxonomy): domain Eukaryota; kingdom Viridiplantae; phylum Streptophyta; class Magnoliopsida; order Lamiales; family Lamiaceae; genus Salvia; species Salvia rosmarinus. The sequence goes on along the minus strand of JAODLM010000047.1, from coordinate 40,367 downwards.
TTCGTCTCTAAAATTGAGCTAAGAATATAAAAGAAGCTTTGGGTGATGAGTTCGAGTAGTTGCTATGCATGATGAACTTAACCAATTTGTTCGAAATGATGTGTGGTATCTTGTTTGAGACACATTGGCGAGGAATATTATCGGAACAAAGTGGATTTTCAAGAACAAATCGGACGAATTTGGTGTCATAATTAGCAACAAAGCTAGACTTGTCGCACAAGGATACACTCAGTGGAAGGTATAGACTTTGACGATACATTTGCATCGGTTGCACGCATTGAGTCCATAAGGTTGCTCCTAGCCATTGCATGTTATTTGAACATCAAGCTATATCAAATGGATGTCGAAGGCGTTCTAAATGGTGAACTCGAAAGAAGAGGTATATGTTGAGCGACCCAAGGATTTGAAGATCCACATAAGCTAACCATGTTTTCGAGTTAAAGAAAGCATTATACGGTCTTAAACAAGCACCGAGAGCATGGTATGGTCATTTAACAAAGTTCTTAATTGATTTCGGGTTTGTTCGAGGAATCTTGACGAACATTGTTTATAAAGCGAAGTCGACATAACATTCTTATCACACAAATTTATGTGGATGATATGATTGTTGGATCTACCTCACAAAAATGCTTGATGAGTTTGCGGTGCTATTTCGTCTAAATTTGAGATGAGCATGGTAGGAGAACTAACATATTTCTTAGGTCTCCAAGTCGAGCAAATGGATGATGGAATTTTCGTGTCCCAAAGCAAGTATGCACGGGATATGGTGAAAAATTCGAGCGGAAGGAGCAAAGCATATAAACGCATGATGGGGTCAAGTAACAACCGACGAGAGATGATCTTGGAGAAGATGTTGACCCAACACTCTACGGATCAATGATAGAAAGTCTCCTATATCTCACGACCACACGACCAGTTTAATGTTCGGCGTGTGTTTGCGCCAGTACCAAGCTAAGCTAAAATGTCACATTTAAAGGTCATCGAACGTGTTATCGGTATGTTTACGGAACACTAGACCTTGGCATTTTCTTTTCAAAAGACACGAACAAATTTGGTTGGATTTAGTGATTCGGATTGGGTGGAGATACGGATGATAGAAAAAGTGCAGTGAAATTGTTTTACCTTGGAAATAATTTGGTGTCTTGGCATAGTCTAAGCAAAATTGTGTGTCTTTATCTCTTGCCGAGGCGAGTACATAATAGCGGGAAGTTGTTGTACACAACTCGCTGGTTGAAACAAATGTTAACGACTATGGTATTGTGAGCCTTTGAAATTGGTATATTGTGATAACATAAGTGCAATCAATATCTCTAAAACCACATTCAACATTCTAGACAAAACACATAGATATCGACACCACTTTATAAGAGATTTGGTGGAGGATGAGGTAATCATGTTAGATTATGTGAAACCGAAAACCAAATCGTGATATTTTCACTAAGCCCCTAGATCACGAGAGATTTATGAGTCTTCGTAGATCTCTTGGTCTTTCTCTCATGATAAAGCTTGAATATATTTGTTTGTATCACAAAATGTAATATCCGAAGGTGATACAACTGTTTTGATAACACTTACTTGTGTTGGCGTTTGTTATCTAACATGTTCTCCAAGCGATGACTCGACATGATGAAGAATATTTAATAATCTGAAAAACACCAAAGTAGTTTGGGGGCACGGCGTTGCGGACGATGCTACCTTACAAAAGCAGTGCGGCCATGATTGCTTTCGAAAGCTTCAAAAATAGTCTGATCGAATTTTACATGGGGTATGTATTTATATGTTTTATTCGATTAAAATGAGCTTATGTTTATGGAGATGTTGTGATGACATTCATGTAATACCCTAAAAATCCGTGAGTGAATCCTGAATTTTGGAATTTCGGTTCAGTAAATCCTATTTTTGGAGATATCGTGTGAAATTGGTTAAGTGGTATCACATTTATTTAATCTGTTTGTGTCTCAACAAATTCCCATATTTATCTCCTATTTAAATGGCACCGTATGATGTGGAGTTTGTTCCCTTAAATTAGGGTTTGTTAAAAGAGATATTTTTTGGATTTAAATCACATCACTGCATGCTATCCACTTGCACCAACGCTTATAATCTGCCGCCTTGACACGATTATGTCACTTATCAAATCACGATGCTTATACTCATTGCAAAAAGATGAAACGTTCCATTTTATCACATTCATTTGTTTTGGTAGGTTTAACCTCTCTCTCGTAAAAATGGATCCGACCGCCTCCGCCTTGCTCATTGGGTTTGCTAAATTTTAAGCTCACGAATGCAACAAGCACCGGCGGCGACCCAAACACCGCCGAGACACTGGACCAAGCACGACTCGGTGGTACCGAAAATGTTCTAGCTCTTGAAATGGAACTGTGAAGCAACTCCCGTTCGACAATATATCCAGGAAGGTGAGCGTCGAAGCAAGCGGAGAAGGGTGAAAGAAAGAGGAAAATTGCCAACAAGAAGATCGGGCGTATACCACGGTAAGCACGTCTACAAGGCCCGGGATCACCGGTCCGTGTCGACATTATTGGGGAGGCAGGTAATTTTTCTACCGACGAAGGAGCAAAGGAAAAGAGTGTCCTCCTCCAGAAACTCTCACTGAGTCGACAAACCGCGTGATGGCGGGGCCTCGAGTCGTCCTCCAGTCGGAAGGAGAAACATGGGTTTCCGGAGTGACTCCTCGGATCCTCGGGAAGAAGGCGAAGGTTCGAAACCACAAGGCGCGACCAACTGATTCAGACTCGGTGAGACGACGTCTCACTAGGCAAATTCTTGAGAGCTTAAGCGGCAAGATTGAAGGGAAAGAAGAAGAGAGTGCGGTAAAGACTACGGATCCACATTCATGCTTGTTCCCACGGTAGCTACAACCTCTGTTCTCTCGACTGTTCCAACGGCATCTCCGTCCATCGATCCACCGGCACCTCAGAGTCCACTACTCGAGGAAGAAAATTGGGATTCTAGTTCCGAGAATCCATCAATGTTCTTGATTCGAGACATTGAAGTGGTAAGAGCCTCTCTTTCAAGTTTTACTCAAAGGAATGCCAAAAGCGTTGGGAGCAATTCAAGCACCTAAAATGCTTGAATGAGAGAAAAATTGACGAGTAACTTTTGCCCGAAATAATCTTGTTGAATTCTTGAAAGAGCGTGATCTATTTCAAACTGTTTGACTATTCATCCCTACCCAGCGTGATAAGGCATGTGTATGCAAACATGGACAAATCTTTTCTTGAGTGTACATCAAACAAATCTTGTAAGGTGTATTATAGGCGTCGGATTTTAATATTCTTGCTGTGTGATCAACGAATTTTATGGGATTGATGAGTTGATAAATGATGTAGCTCATGATGACGATGAGATCGCAAAAAGAAATAACAGGAGGAAGGGTTAAGAAGTGGAAGAGTCCTATGTCCGGTGGGAGTTTAACATATCGCATTACATTACATTTAAATTGATGACGACTAATTGGCTTGTGTCGTCAAACGATCTGATAGTTACTATGCAACATGGTATTACATTGTACAAGATTGGAAATGGTATACCATTCAACTTAGGTAAGTTGGTGGTAGAACAAATAGGTGCGATTCGGGTAAATGCAGAATCCATCTTTACTCCGTTTCCATCATTGTTATATCAATTGTTGAAAAGCAGGTGCGCGGATGGAACACGTGACGTCTTTGTTCGAGGACTTTCAACAATTCTCCATTAGCAACACCTTGTTCTCGGGAATAAGCTTCCAAATTTGCCGTGGAATAATCCTCAAAATCCATGGATGGACAAGATTACGAAGCTAGATCCGAAGAGATGATTTCATTGCCCGGTCAGTGTGTGTGCTATCTTTGGAATGCTACAAAACTCGAACAAGTCTTTCTCGACTCGTAAGGTCATTTCGGCAAATGTAAGGTTTAAGGATTGACTTGCTTGGCCTCCTTCTTCTCAAAATGGGGAGATCAAGTAGGGGAGGTGATGGACAGTGAAGTGGAATGTCAAGTGGACGTGGAAATACGGACGTGGACGAATGAAGACATTTGAAATGTTTCTTTGGTGATAAACTTTTGAATTTTTAATTGTTTTTGGAACATGTTGTGTTGGTTGTTTGATGATCTTTGGACATCCTATGGTTCTTATGGACATCTAATAGTTTTTGCTTATCAATTGCATGATGTCTGCTGTTTTAGTGGTTGAATGGTTTCTGCACTGATGGTTACATTGTTTTTATGATTGTTGATGAATGTGTGGCAGGAACTGTTAAGAGGATATTTACGTAAACAGGGGGAGAATATTTACAGGGGGAGTGTTTCTTGTTTTTATGTATATATTTGGGATTCAGGGGGAGTACTGTATATATATATACTGTACATTATTGTGTATATGAAGGTTTTGTGAAGAAAGGCAAAAAGGGGGAGTTTGTTAGAGTTGGTTAACTCTGACTAAGTCTCCTCATTTCAAGGAGTTAGTTTGTTTGTATAGTTTTGCCGTTTCTTCTCTTTGGTGTGCGAGTTACGACATGTTTGCGGGATGCGATGGTAACACACTGAAGAACACGAAGCAGATCGCTAGAGATCGGTGGACTAAGTCGATTCGATTCCTACTTTCCGGGAGCAAGTTAAGCAACCATCTACCACGACTTAGTCACATCTTTAGTGGGCGGTTAGTGGTCCAAGATATGCACCAAGGCCTCTCAGCGTCTATAAAAGGAGGCAAAGCAAGCGCAAAAGTCTTGCAATCATTGAAGAAGAATCAAGATCTGTTTATGTTGTTGAGTCTATTTTCGTAACATTTCCAATATCACACGGTGTTTTAACTTCTAATGGTGTTAGAAGGTTGTCCTTTTAGTACACGAGTGGTGTGAGGAAATCTTTAGTATTTTCATATATCTTGAGAGATAGCTTCTTAGCTTTTCATAGATCTCGATAGATAGTTTTTGTACTCAACTTTCCGACTTTATCTTGTGGTAAAGTAGTGAGTTTTTGTAACGTTATTTGTAAATTTTATAGTGAATCATTTCGCCATATTGGCATCTGATTATAATTATAATCAGAGAAAAGTTTCTTCGGTGTTCTTCGAGATTTTAATTCCGCTATTTTACTCTGTGTGTGGATAACAGTCTACATAACAGTTGTGTGTTTAGGCGAAGCAACTCTTTCAGCTTCAACTCAAAAGCCTCAGCAGCAAAATACCAGCTATTTCTAGTTTCACAATTGAACATCATCTAAGCTCTAGCACTTAAGACTTGTCAGTCAATAAATTCTTACATTATGAAATTTAAGAATTTAGAGGGCTACAATTCTTTCACATGTTGCAGTGGAACTGCTCTAGTAAATGAGGTTCACATATGCATACCTGTTCTTGAGAGGAGCTGCCCTCATCATTGAGATTTTTCAAGAAGTTGTTGAGGACACTCTCTGTTCGACTGGTATATTCAGCACTTGTCGGTGCTAATGTCCCCTCTGGACTAAACAGTGCATTCCCATTCCTATTGTTTGATGATGATTTTGCTAATTGAGTCATACTTCGATTTTCAGATGATGATTCATCAACCATGCCCTTCCCACTTTGTAAAGATGCTGGGGAAATCATCCCTTGATTAACAGACAGGGTAGAACTGGAATCTATTCCAAGTCTTTCCATCACACGGGTTGCCACTTGCTGAAAATTGAAGATGAAGTAAGGTAAGGAACGTAAAAATGAAAATTCACTCTGTTGGATAAACAGTAAAAAGAGAAGACAGCATCAACACATACTAAAAATTGCGACTGTATCTGATGCAGCACGCTAGGCTTCACAGCAAGGCCTGTCATTTATTGAAGTAGATTAGCTAGCTAATGCAAGGCAGGGATATACTCCTGCCCGATTCCAATTAATACACTGTCCCAGACTCCCAATTCAAGAAACCGTTTCTTTATATGCCCCACATAATTTTAAAACTACAAAACAAATTTTCGCATAGCAAATATGATATAAAAGCCTACAAGGGATAACCAGCAGAGAAAATGAAAAAAAAAAAAAATAATAATAATAATAATAATAATAATAATACATATACAAAATTCACAAATGAAAACAAAGACCTGTGCAAGCGAACATATCATGCTCACAAACGTGTCATCTAACAGAAAAATTGAAAAATAAAACAATGAAAAGGGCAAAAAGAACTCTCAGCAACATTCAGTGAGTGTCTATTCTTGCACCAGGCACTTGTAGATATTAGATTACACAAAACTCCACAAGGTTAACTCAGGCCATTTATACCCTTCCAGATACATACCAACTCCAAATCCATGGCCGAAACCCACTCCACAGCCAATACCCGCCTCAATGTTCTTTGCACCCACTTTCTTTAACTACATACATGAAAGAGAAGAAAAAGGAGATTAAGAAATTAGATCTGTCATAGCAAGTACATAATAGAAACACATACCAGAAACACATACAGAATTATTGACATGTCTTTGCACACCAGAAAATGCATCAGTTAAGCTAGTGGCAGTCATGACTTGGCTCAAGACTGGTATTGCACCTAATGACATATTGAGATTTCACAATACATGGAAACGTCAATAAGCCAGTTACCAGAGCTTACAAATAACATTGTCAGGTAGATTCATTATTGATTCACAATTGAAACTCATTGATGGTTCTTGAGGCAATAACATTTTAAAAATAGATGAACTCCATCATCTAATAGGTTCCCAAGTTTCACAAATTTCTGGTGATTATTCATCTAAAAGCATTGCCGAATGCATCAACATCAATTCCAACATCTCAAACAAGGTCACAACCACCACATGTTATTTCGAACACTAACACTGCATTGGGCATCACAAATTCAATAAAAAATTATAATAAATTAAGCCCGCAAACAAGAGCTAAACTGCGAATTCTCGAGAGGCATCTAAATCAAATACTTGAAGAATCAAATTTCCCACAAACCTCAAGAAAATAAGCAAATATGAGGGATATTTATAAATAAACCATCAGTAATTGGATTAGAGAATCATCTCGTGTAATTTCGATACCATAGTTGGCGAAAACATTACCTAAATTTAAAGGGCGACCGACGCCAATGCCGACACCACAGCCGACTCCAAAGCCGGTGAATACTTGACCCACTTTTAAAGTAAATGGATTCTCTAACCTCATCGCTCTCCTTTCCGTTCTATTGTCCGTGTAAATGACTCGGCCGCTGCCGTCGCCGCGGCCGGCTCCTTTGGTCGCCATTATAACTTGTTCTTAATTTCTTTCTGCGCAGCTTCAACAGGCTGCAGCACAAGGCTTCCCTTCTTTAACTTTTCCTTTTAGCAAAACTCGACGTCCAGAATATTAATTAAATAATAATTAATATTACTCTATGTCCCACTAAAATTGCTCGTTATTTTTGATATGTGAAATAAGAAAATTTATATTTTTAATGATAAAATATTTTTACTTGAATTCGAGATATTTTTATATGAAAAATGGTTGATTTTATAGAATGAGTTATTTTATTGGGACGATCCAAAATAAAACGAACAATTTCTAATGAGATGGAGGAAATAATTTATTATAATCAAGGTTAATTGATTTTGATTAATTTTATAAATTTTCAATTAGAATTAATTAATTTTAAATTAAAATATATTAAATAAAATAAGCGAATAGGTCCATATTATGCATACAATCGATCTGGGAGACCGTCTAATTATTTGTCTCAAATTTAGTGGCTCTTAACCATTCAAAATGGGGATATAAGTTTTATTGATTGAACTCGGCGTCTTTTTTTCTCCGGGTGTTATAGTGATGAAATCAATTTATTAAAATTATAAATTGGAGATAAGAAGTAGCATAATACACTATAGTGAGAGCTATGTATAGAACTAACCTATTTAAATATAGGGATAAGGTGAAATCTGTCTTATCGTTTTGAAAAAAAAATACACCCCTATCGTTATGTTTGGTGCAAAATTATCCCCAACGTTTCAAAAGTGTGCAAAATACCACGAGCATCGGGAAGACTAACTCTGTTTATATAATTTCCGATTTTTCTTTTCTTTTGCTCTTAAAATCCAAAAGTTGTCAAAATATCGATTTTTTATAAACACGTTTTATTATTTTATTGTTAGAATGATTCATACATATGCAAATTTGCGGGAGTGTGAACGACATTTCCAACCAAGCTTTGTAAACGAAAGCTTCTCCAACCAAGCTTCTCCAACCAAGCTTCTCCAACCAAGCTTCTCCAACCAAGCATCTCCAACCAAGCATCTGCAATGAGTGAAGATGGAAGCGGCGTGGCGAAAGGTCGATAACAACGATATTCAAACTAAATGTTCTATGTGTAGTGTTCGAACTTTATGAAAACAAAACATGACTTTTGTATTTTCTTATCTATTTGTCACAAAGATTAGGAAATTAGAGAGTTTTGGTTTAATCTTCATGGTAGTTGGACGAAAGATAAAATTTGGGTTTATGATGGGTGGGATATGGATGTCTTGGCGATATAGTGAACAATATGAGTTTTGATCGTATTAAGAAGCATTACTACGTGTTAGGGTTTCCAAATCAAAGCTATATATGTTCGTGACCACGACAAATTAATTCTCGACGGTTTATGCGAAATTAGGGATGAGGATTCATGTAGGAAAACATTACGTTTATTGAGTTACTCAATTGGGAACAAATTGAGTTTTTGTTGATGATGTTAGTCGTCCTCACACGATTTTACTCCATGTATTCTACCAACCGAGATAATGGATGTTCTTGCTAGAAAGAACCGAACTTAAAAGGTAATGAAGAGGCGGATGAAGCGGTAGATGTGAGAGGAAAATGGTAGACACTAATGTTGGAGAAAGAAGAAATCCTACACAATGTAGTCGGCAAGATAATGTGCATAATGATCTTATGGGTTACCCAAGTGAATCAGGTGGGGATGATGGTGAGGATTATGAGGCCGATGAGAAGGATTGAACATAGAAGGTAATGCGGATGTAGAAAGTGATAGATGAGGTGAGGAAATGGTAGAGGCGGTGGTGAAGAGGAAATTCTACACAACATAATCTGCAAGAGAATGTGTATGTTCATCACGTGGGTTACATAAGTGAATCGGTGGGGATGATGGTGAGGATTATGAAGCTAGTAGTGAAGATGAGGTCACTTCTGAGGATTTGCACTGATTTTCAAAATTTAGATGGCAAGCGGTCATATTTTACTTTGGGGATGACATTTGCTAATGCAAAGGAGGCAGAAAGCGATACACACATATGGAGTTAAATTTGGTTACAAGTCAAGTTTGAAAAGAATGATCTACTAGACTAAGAGTGCATTGTATAAATGACTCTAACCGTCCATTTAAGCTTTTGGTATCTAAGGATGGTGAGAAAGGAGGTTGGTGTCAAAGCGCAAATATGGAGCATAATTGCTTTAGGCAGTGAAGTACCTAGTCGAGCCAAACATATATATTCTAGATATTTCAAGAACACAATTTACAAGAATCCAAGTTCGAGTTAAGGACATGCAAATTGAGATTCAAAAGCATTTAAAGATTCATGTAAGTGAGCATAAGTGTAAGAGGGCAAAAGGGTTGATAATGAATGAATTAGAAGGAAGCTTCAAACAAGAATTTGTCGATCTAGATGCATATGTTGAGATAATAAAGAAAAGCAACCCAGAAGCAAGTGTGAAATTGATTATCGAAGAAAGATTGGAAAATGGCAAAAGAGAATTGAAGACTATTTGTCATGATGGATGCTTGTAGGAGGAATTGGTTGGACGGTGTAGACCTATCATTGGTTTAGATGGATGTTTTGAAAGGAGTATGTCATGGAATGTTACTTACAGTGGGGATAGATGGTAATGATTAGATAGTGCCGTTTGCATGGGCGGTTGTTAGCAAAAAAACAAGGTCAATGGAGATGGTTTTTATGTTGGCTAAAGCGAGTTAAAGCTTGATGATGGATCTCACCTTACTATTATATCGATATGCAAAGGTTAGTATTCACTTTATTTATATGCATTATGGTTTCTTTGAATTTTGGGCGTTCACTAAGATTTGTTTGTGTCGATGATATGACAATATTTATTTTGTTTTGTAGGGTTTAATTGATGCGATGAATTGACACTTGCCCGATCTGAAACATAGATGGTGTGCTAGGCATATTTATGCCAACTGGGGCAAGAAATGGAGTGGGGGAGAGCTTAAGAAGAAGTTTGGGATTTGCGCGTGGAGTACGTTTGAGGAGGAATTCAAGAGCAATCTCTCCAAGCTAGGTGAAATACACAAACAAGCAGCTGAAGATTTGTTAAAGTATCCTGTACACACTTGGTGCAGAGCTTACCAAAGTAACAGGTGTTGTAGTTTTATGGTAGATAATAACATTAGTGAGAGTTTTAATTCTAATATTATTGATGCTAGGCATAAACCCATAATAAGCATGCTTGAAGATATAAGGATAATGGTCATGTCTAGGATTAGAGATAGGAAGAATTTGTGTGACTCGTGGATTGGTGAATGGTCTCCTGCTGCTATGAAACTTTTTCAAGATGGCAGAGAGGCCGCCATTAGGTGTAGGGTTTTATGGAATGGTGAAACAGGTTATGAGATTGGGAAGGGAGAAGATAAGCATCTGATATACCTAGATAGAAAGATTTGTACTTGTAGGGTATGGGGACTAGTTGGTATTCCATGTTGTCATGCTATTGCCGCTATGAATTATTCCAAAATAGATCCCTTGTCGATGATGTCCATTTGGTATCACAAAACTACATACCGAAAGGCTTATGGATTTCAATCTTACCGTTCACGGGATCAAGTTCTTCATATAGAAGGCCATACACAATTGATCCTCCACCATTTACCAAGCTTCTGGCGGGCTAAGAAGAAGAGGGTACGAGCCTCAAATGAACCAACACCATCCGTAACACTCTTCCTAGGAAAGGACATATTCACATTGCGGTGTTTGCAATAGTAGTGGTCACAACAAAAAGTTGCAAACTTCAAGCAAGTCAGGTAGCTTGAAACTTCAATAATTTTGAGTAATATAGAAATTGGTTATATACTAACATCTTATCTTATTTGTTGAGTTTCTATTAGTTAGTTGGAAACCCAGAATCTTCTACTTCAAATAGATCGAAAAAAATCGCACCACGAAGGCAGACTAAGGCCTTGAGACAAAGTGTTGTTGGAGTTGGATGTTATGTAGATGCAGATGGCCGCAACATTATGAATGTAAATATAATATTTTCAGCTTTCATATCCTACTACTTACTCTCCTTTCATATTACATTACTCTCATTTCATGAAAGCTGGAGTAGTAACATTATGAAAGCTTGGTTTATTACATATCCTACTATTTGTGTATCCTTGCAGCCTGGTTTATCTTCTAAAAGGATAATCATGGAGGATGCACCCTTTTCCACACAATAATGATCCCATTCTCGGAGGTCCATTCCAAATGAAAGAGAAATCAATCGAGCAAAAGAAAACTTAGAGCTATAAGTTTTAGTGGAGAGGACTCTGAAATGAGACAAGCTACATCACCGCCATTCAAACCTCCAGGGTTGAAATGGAAAGGAGCACTATGTATTACTACAAGTCAGTTGTTAGAGGTAAATGAAACAAGGAGAAAAAAGAGAGGAAAACATGGAGAGACACAATCAACAAGTGCTTCTACTACTACTACAACAAATTAGAATGTGGACATAATGATGCTTCTTCTATTTTGTAAAACAACCTGCATTTTGACTTTTGCAAGTTATAACAATCTGTATTTTGTATAAGGAAGAATAGACTTCAATATTTTTTGGGATTGTTATGGCTTACATTTGGAAATATGTAAAAACTACATTGTCAATGAAATTATGAAGTTAATGGTTGATTCTAGTGTTTCATCACAGTGCTCTTCTTTTTTGTACAAGTAATGTTCTTTAAGTTCTTCATTGTAATTTCCTGAAGGGAGAATGAAGTTGTCACATGTGTACTGTTAATTGCGGATTCGACGACCCATAATTCCTTTTTGCTGAAGTCTGAGAACTTTTTTGAGAAGATAAGCACTGTATCTTATTTTGCAATGCATCCCATAGAATGATTTTAGTTTTGCTTACCTTGATCAGATTGACATGGATACAATTGAAGTCGACAACCTAAATGAGCAGTTCTTATTTCGACAATCACATGTTGGAGTCGGTTAGGCCATCTCCAACAGTTTACTCTAAACTCAAACCCATTTTACAGTATGTGTCACATCAAACAGTAATTCATCTCCAACCATTTACACCAAATTCAAACCCAAAAGAATATTCTTCATATATTCTTTTTCACACTACTTTTTATACTTTTACAATCATACCTATATATTTTCTTCAAATTACATACTAGCACAAAAAATTTAATTACTAATTTTATATAAATATATTTATTAATAATCAAAACTTGATTATTAATAAATAAACAAATAAATAATATGCAAAATTTAGTTATGAAACTAAATAAGCAATGTAGATCATTTAGTTATAGAACTAAATAAGCAATGCAGTCATTTAGATATGGAACTAAATAAGCAATGCAGATCATTTAGTTATGAAACTAAATAAGCAATGCGATCACTTATCAACAATCTATTTTAAATTAATATTAAAATTTATTTTAAATATTTATACAAAGATTATAAAATATAGGATCTGTTCGTCTTCTTCGAGGGCTAATAAATTTTAAATATTTATACAAAGATTATAAAAATACGAGCTCATTTTCCAATTGTAAGCACTAACAACAACAAATTTCGTAAACCACCTTGGGAAGTTTCTAAACCCTAATTTACGGATGAAGAGGAGAAAGCAGAGGCGAAAAACCATAAGCACTACCAACAATATATTGTATAAACAATATTATATCTATTAATATATTCTAGGGATAAAGAAAAGAAAAATCGAAATTATATAAGCAGAGTTAGTCTTCCGTTAGTGCTCGGGGTATTTTGCACACTTTTGAAGCGTTGGGGATAATTTTACTGTGAAACATACTTGATAGGGGTGTATTTGTTTTTTCGAAAGCGATATAGGGTGTATTTAGACCTTATCCCTTAAATATAATAGTAGCTTAGAATGAGCATATATATATATATATATACGCTCAAAGCTAGCATATCTATTTGTACGCTGCAAGAAGGCTTTCATATTATCCTGTGAAGAATGGCCAAAACACTAAGCTTCGTGTCTCCAATGGTCTGTCGTCAGACTTGTCTCTCGTCACAAAATTTCTTGTCATTCCGAACCCACTGTTTCCCTTTTTTTTCCTGTGTTTCATTGCCCTCATCCGCAACTTGGCAAAACCATGGCCGCATACTCCCCTGTAGCATCAGCCCCACTGTCTCCACAAATGCAACTCAATATGAGGTACTTAAGCAAAACCATGGCCGCATACTCCCCTGTAGCATCAGCCCCACTGTCTCCACAAATGCAACTCAATATGAGGTACTTAATCAATATTTATGTAATTTTCATTCTTTACAGTTGCACCAAATTCCGTTTCCAGTAGTTGGGGAACTTGGGCTATTGTAATTTTTTGTTTTTATGCTTATGTGTTACTAAAAAAGTTATTGGGTAGAAAGAAAATTGCTCAATTCATTTAGCAGGTTGATTTTACTCACATATGTTCAAGGAGCCTTTTTGTTTGTCAACAGACCATGCTTTGGGTCATCTGTTATTGTTTATATTGACTTTTGCATAAATTGAGGTGATGGATATCTTGAAGTAGAATCAAACAGAAAATTGAATTCTTAATATTAACAACTAAATCATCATACCATATTTATTGTGTATCTTTTGTTGATGTTATTGCCTTCCAGAATACTTGGAATTGATTCTAGGGTTAATGATGAAAGAAAATATTGTATCTTATACCAAATTATGTATAAATTTCCCAGCATTCAGATTTGTATTTGAGTTATGTGATATGCAGTGATGCTTGAATGCAGTTTTGTGATGATTCTTCTGAGGTAGAGTTGAGATTGGAACTCGGGGAAGAAAGCAAAAATCGAGGGGAAGTTTATGTGGATGCAAGTGAGAAGTCTTTGGTAATCAGAGTGCAGCATTCTGGATACACAAAAACTCTCTTGGATACTGATAGTCTATATGGAATGATAAAGCCTTCTGAAACGATATGGTGTTTGGCATTTGCTATTGATAATCATAACTCAATGGCTACAAGTATATCATTGCTGAATTGGGAATTATCATCTTCAACAGGTATATAGATGACACTCAACTAGTAGTTAACTTGAAAAAGCAAGATCCGGAACTAAAATGGCATGACATCGTGGAATCTTGGGAGTCGTTAACTACTGGAGTCGTCCAACTACTGAAAGGAACATCAATCTTTATAGTTGGAGAATCAACAGAAATAAACCACAATATTGCTCGAAATTAGCATTCGGTCTTGGGTATGGGCCCTTTTGTTTTAACTAGAAAATATTAATTTTAATGATTTAGCTACAGCATGACTCATTGAACTGTATGATTTTCGTGAATTCAAGTCCCTATTACCGTCTGTTCACCTTCGCGAGTGACAAGAAATAAGAAAGGTGAAAAATACAAAAGAAGTATTGAGTACGTGTTTTTTGTTCTAATTGCATCGCTTATTAGTTTTCCTTGCTTCATTGCATCTTCGTCTTCAAGTGTTTAGCTCATCTAAAACTATTATAGCTAGCAGGTGGCTTGGCCTGCTTTCTTCATGTTCATAAAGACTTTCATGTTTCTTTGTGACAGATACACTCCACTTAGCACAAAGGAGCTTCTTGAAGCATATTCCAATCAAACTATTGATTCATGTATGCGAAGAAACTCTCTCTCAATCTTTGGCATGACTGAAAATTCATAATTGTTGCGTGAGTATAGGGACAATGGGAAATACTTGAACTATGCAAAAAAGTGTTATATTAAAGTGCCTTTCACTGTTTCAAGTCCTTCCTGAGACCATAAACAGTTGACAATAATCCACTATAAACAAGTCTTCTAATGATACGTCTTTGATGCTTATGATTTGTTTATGCGGGTTTTTTAATACAAAGTCTAATATATAATTGCATATGCTACTTGGATCCGGACATGTATTCATCGTCTACAATGTTTGTAGAACAATAAAATGTAAAGATACGTGGGAGAAAAGTATAGAGACATGTAGGAGAAAAGTAGTAGTTATATATATGGATCACTGCATAAAGCACCTATATATAATACAAGAGACTAAGGCAGATTGAGTACAAAACCGATGTGGGATAGTATTCTACAACAATGTTAAAAACCCGTTATCTAACCGTGAAGAATTCAGAATAAAGCTCCATGTTTGGGAAGAGTCACGCCATCAGGCTTTAGCAATCAGTGAAATATTTGGATGGTCTCTTTGACTGCAAAAACTTGCTTTAGATATTCAGGCACTTGTTTTTGGAGTAATATGGCGTAATATTTGCGTGTCATTTATTCATTTTTGTAGTTGATGTGCCCTCTGGAAAGGGAACACTTGCAACGAGCTAAATGGAAGTATCATTTCCCTGTCCCTTTTGGGATCTGAATCTAGCATCGCATTTATCATTTCTGATGGTTCTTTTCTCAGGGTTCTTTATTCCTTACCTATTCTTAGACTTCGAAATTTCCTAGTTGCTTACATCTTGTAAATGATTAGATATTATACCTGTAGGATGCAATATTTGGTCTATTGTGAGTATCTAGTTGCTATAGCAAATATTCTCCTAAAATTTAGTCGAGTATGTTTTACTAGGGAAGGCGAGGAGGATCTGATTCTATCACAGAAGCAGAAGCTGATACATTAGAAAGTCTTAGTAGGTAAGATTCTTACGCATTTACATTTACATTTACAGTAATTGGTTGGCGCTGCTCAGTGCTCATCTTCTTATTAGAGTTGCAAGCCTGGTGTGTCATAAATCCAGTCAAGCAAGATTAGTTGTCGCAACATTAGGAGGAAGTATGGTGCTGCCAGGACGCCCAACAAATGGCGACATCTATTTCAGGATTTACAATTTGGCTGTCCCAATCTGAAGCCACAGGTGATTACTCCAACTCTTTTAGTTATATATCTAATTGAATGCCATGCTTTCGTACAAAAGTTGGTGTCTGAAAACTATAACGAGCTCTTTCTATGTCTTCAAACATATTTCTCAAGTATGATTGGCATGTGCTGATCCACCAACCAGTTTCTTTCAGTTTATTTCTGTATCGAGTCTTCATGTGCCTTTGTAACTTAGCTCTAAGACTTCATTTTGCATTGCAATGACAAAATGTCGAGGTACTATAAGCAGTCTGAGATTAGTTGGCCTATGTTGCACGATTCTGCTTTCTGTCTCCTGGATTAAGCAAACATCCCAACTTTTTCTCTACTGCAAATTACCACGATCTGTCTGTGTTCAAGTGATTTTGCCAATTTGATCTGTACTACAATTTCACCAAGGACATTTACCCACTTAGTATATCTGTTGATTATTCAAAAAGGTGTATAGATATTTGGACTCGTTTTCTGTCCAAATATGCAACAGATAACGCCCTACAATATTTCTTCATAAATACCACCATGCTTTGTAGAATATCATATAACAATCCCAATATCAGATGAAGAGTCGGCCAAAGAAGAGGCGAGGAACGATATCGCATATGGTCCACGAGGCTACACTAACGCGGAGTAGTAGTGAAGCTCAAGGTTGGGATGCCACTTACTCCAAAACTGTGGCTCAAGCTTCACTGAGTGCTCTTAAACGATTGGTTTTGTCTGATAAAGACATTACAGGTAACAAACACCACGGCCTTGGCTAGATTGCAAGTAAGTCATTTGAAATATCCATTTCTCAAAATCGTCTTTCATCTTCAAGGTAGAAAAAGTTTGTATGTCAGACTGGGATGCCAAGGCGATTGGCCCAATATTAAAGATCCTGCCTGGGATCAGCCAACCACTTCATGACTGGTGTTCGATAATATGTAATATGCTCTTCTCCAAACAATACTCACTTTGTTCACCGGACAAAAGTAAGGAACTTTAGAGCATCCATAATATAAAGAAAAAGTCATTTATCTTGTCAAAACAGACAAACCTTAGTTATTTTCCAACCAATTGGTGACAACACGAAAGCATAAAACTACACGAAACGTTGTGAAGCGCAAACTAACTTATTTGACACTACAAGCACATTTGTACGATAATTCAATATTTGGTCACTCATGCTTAGCTGCATACTGTTTCAACGTTGGAATTTGACGACACCTGTAGAAAGCCAAAGATAACATCTCATTAGAACCAGAAATGTTTGGGCGTGACATTCCGAGTATGAAGCTCAAAGACATTCAAACCAATAATGGCCCAAAAGGAAAAATATCAATAACAGAGCTCAAAAGAAGTTGATAAGAATCTGATGTTAATTAGAAATTATACTGATTATGAATACGATCATGTTCTATGAAGTCAACAAGTACAGACCAACAGAGTATGATGAAACAGTCCGCAAAGGTACATCTGCAAGTAAATATTGTTGAATGTGTAGATAGGAAATGGGACACGGCAGAACATGTATCCGCAGAACCATCCACACTAACTTTTATGGTGTAAAGCATACATGGTATGGTATGCCATTGAACAGAACAGAACAGAACATCACATGAACCAAGAATTACACAGGCTATACCTTGCACTGAAGACTTGTTATTGCCGACTTCAGTAAATTATCACCAACAATTGTCCTCAATTTCTTCACAAATGTATCCCGGCTTATCTTTTTATGCTGTCAAACAGCAAAAGACTATTAGTATAGCAGAACACTGTTTCAGTTAAGATAATATTTTCATGTATCAGCCAGCATACTCTGAACATTGCATAGTTGGTCTTCACAAGGTCCATGTGCTGAGAAGGGACTTTGCTTGAAATGGCAGCAAACAGCATAGGAAATGGCATCCAAGGGCTCTTAGGGGTCCTAGCTTGAAATGTTTTTCCTGCAATCTGGTAGCAATACCTTTTATGATTATTGAAACTGAGCAGTTTACACTTTCTACCCAAAATAATTCCCTGTTAAATTATAGGTTGCCTAACGCAATTCCTCTCACCAAAAAATAAGTCTCAAGAGCAAATTTTTGGGCCCATGTTTTGTTGGCCAGCGTAAACCTAATGCGCTTAGGGTTAGGGTATGATTATTGTCTATTTAATAGCCGTTTCTCCCTTTAATCTGTATCCTAAAATCATAGTGAAATCTCTGGCTTAGCGTCGCGGCAGACATAGTCGCAAGACGAACTGGGTAAACAATTCTTTTGTTATTTATTTTCTGTCGTGATTGTGGTGTGTGTTTTTGCAACATACCACTGAAATGGAAGTGTATAAGCGAGACTGTAAAGAACCCAATAAATAGTGGAAATGTGTATTGCTTAACTATGGGGCTGTAACCAAAGTTAAAGCAAATCTGCAAATGAAATGATGAACTTTTCAAAGAAAATAGAGGATCTGCATCCTATTGATTCTCTCCAATATAAAATGTTTTAATATTGCAAAACCATCTCATTTCTTCCGCAACTGTTGTGTTAACTGTTAAGCATAGTGAATTGTAGGTTGGGCACTAAAGTCTACCCATCATAGCACATTCAAGAATTCAATAACATTTGAAGTTACCAAACATGAAAATTCCAAAATATACTGGGAAGTTTCATATCATGAATAACTCTGGCTAGACGTATAACCAAACAACCTCACTGAGAAAGAGCGGAAATCATTAATAAAGCTACAGCCCAACATACTATCTAAGCAAGACAATAAGCAGTTCCTCTAACATGATCCTATAGTCAATTAGCATTGTGCTATGATTATCAAAAAATAGGAGAGATTCTTGATAACTTTAATTATGAAGAACTGAAGGTAACAAGCGATCATGTGTATGGAGTCACCAAAAGTGATAGAATTTGTGTCTAGCAATTGATTTGGCTTCAGGAGGAAGATTTTTATTCGTTTTTATCACTATTTGTCTGATGTCATCTCTAATTGTATTTATGTCATGCTAGAGTATTTAGCACTTGAGGGTCTTTTAGTACAAGTGAAACTGACATTAGAAGTTAGAATGTCATCACTTTGGATAGTTTTTCAGCATATTAGCTTTGTTTGACTGGAACTATTCCTGGTGCTGTTTTAGAATTTCACAAGTGGAATATTATTCCCACCATTTTCTGGTTTTTATTCTCTCTACCACAAATGGAGCGTGATCAGAACTATATCAACTGTTCACACCTTCTGCTAATTCAACAGTCCTTCACAAGAGTTTTCATGACAATCACACAGTTGGAGGCGTGTGGCTGCCGTGAGAAGGGCCTCGTGGCAATTTGGCCAAAGTAGGCTAAGCATCAAGCTAAAGCGGGTAAGTCGGACAAATTAGAGGAGCTCTTGTCTACTCTCACCCATGAAAAAAGCCATTGGTAGCAATCAGATTGTAGAAGACATCACATCACCATCCATGGTCCGAAGTCTTTCCCCAAAAGGCAGCAATGATGTATATCTCCGGCAGGTAGCATTAGCATCTGAGACCCTTATGAGGATGCTGAAACTGGGAAGGAGGTGGATTTGACAAATTCATTTGATCCAATCCAAAAGGCACCAAATTTCCCTCAATAAATAAGAATAAAAAGAATGAAGCACCCAATCATACTCAGACTGGTACAGCAATGTTGTTCATCACTCAAGCTGAGCAAGGTTTTCCAATGCAGACAGCCTGAGACAAAGTTAACTTGGAAAGGAGGTGGACTAGAAATTACAAGAAACAAGTTTATGGTGTCCTCTTGGAGCAGGCTAACCAAAGTACAAAGCACTCTGCGACTAGCCAGCTACGTGTGCAAAAAGTACTGAAAAGTTGCCAAGAAGCTTGCTGACCTAAACAGATTTTGCAGATGTGGAAGACTTGGCAAGAAGATGATCCTGTGACCCTGTTTTCACTAAGTGGACGATGGACCTCCTGACGAGTCAAGAATCATTTAATATATTTTGCTTTATGCCGACACATGATGTTACTTTTGGGGTAGTATTGTGATAAACTTAATTGCACACCTAGCCATTTGGGCTTGTATTTTTCCGTTGATTAGGATACAGGTGGACTGGTTTATCTTATCTATATTTACATGATGTTATCTTCTATTTTATTTTGCAAGCTAGTTTTAGCCACTTGTGGATCCTATAGTAGAAAATAGGGCCAAAGTAAAGAATGAGGATGGGATCCCTTTACGTTGTTGTTTCGACAAATTTGCAGGACTGGAGCAAAGTTCCTGACAAGAGTTCTTCAAATTTTGTTTTCCAATTCCATTTAATATCTACACCCTTGTTTCTGGGTTTTCTCTTCTCTTCTACAACTTGCAATTTGCTTGGGGCTTTACTTTATCAAAAATAAAATGTGGTTAAGTTTATTGTACCAGAAGAACAATAAATCTTAGAATCGTATCTCACTCTTATCTTCTCAGCCCAAAGAATTTTCCCAGATTCCCATATCACTTAAATGAGAATAAAATAAATCATTCGTCTATGAATATTTCTTCCACCAAAGCCTTCAAATTTGAAGTTACAACATATAGTTCCATGCCGACTAAAACACGAGACCAATATTGATGATGACTCATGACTGTAATTACATGATTGGAAACAATACATGGAATTATTATATTCATTGTCGGTTTAAAATACTTATATATCCTCAATGTATTGGAACACAGGAAGCACCGATCGTTAAGGAGGCAACCGTCCCGTCCGGGGCGTCCGAGACGAATCGTCGAAAATCGTGAAAAGTATTATTCATTTATTATTTATTTTTAATAAATCGTCGAAAACGTCAAAAATACGTGTATACTTTGGTCAAATCGTTTTGGTGTGCGTTCAAAAGCTAATTAAACTTACCCATGAAGAAACTAATCGAAATCGCCACCGCATTACGCCGCCCAACGCCTCATAATCCAGCCTATCGCTCCTCGCCGCGTAGCGACTACGATCGCGCGCCGATCCCTCCGTCGTGCCACCCAGACCCATCTCTCTTCTCCGTCGCCGCCTCTCTCCCTACCCGCTCTGTCCGTCAGGCGGTGCTGTTTACCGGCCATAATGGTTGTCGACGGCAACCATCACTGGAGGTAGGAGCGGTTAGAGAGAGAGAGAGCTGCGGCGCCTAAAGTTTTTCTGAAACCTAGGTGTTAAAGAGATAATAGAAGTTGGGTTTGGGCTTTTTACATTGGGCTATGGGTTTGGGTTCTTTTTGCTATTGGGCTAGAAAGGTAAAATAAATTAAGTCTTTATTAAAATTATTAATTTTGTAAAAGTATTTTTGATATTAATGTATTTATATGATTTCATAATATCATTATTAATAAAATATAAAATATATTATAATTAAATATAAGCGTATTTTGAGCGTATTAGTATCTTGATTTTGAAAAATTAACGTATTTTCATCCCGTATCGTATCGTCTTTCGTCCCAGTCCCGTCCCGTCCTCGTTCCGTGCTTCTTAGTTCGGAACAAAAGAGTAGATATGGGTCATACTAGCGAGCAATATAAGCAATTATACTATTTCGTGCATGACTCTCATTAGTCACTTGAGACACAGTGGAAAAACAGTCTTAAGCAATGGTGTAAGAAAAGAAGGAAAAGACAACCTAAAATACACCACACGAATAAAATAAAGAGGAGAGAGATATAGAGAGAACAAAGAATCATTTTGAACACACGTCACCAGGAATAAACCGTAAGCATACCTGGTCTTTAGGTCCTTCATAACAAGCATTGAAGGTAGGAAGATCAACCATGCTCTCTTTCCCAAAAACAGGCTCTGTAGAAGAATTAAATAAATGCACTCAAGCGCTGAAAAGTTTAGAGCAAAATGAAAAGCTCAAACAGCTAATTGAGGAATTGGCAAATTTCCCTCCTTTTAACGTAATAGTGAGTCTAGACATGAGAAAACTCCAGTTATGAAGGGCTTATTAATATACAACCATTACATTCTGAATCATGGATGTTCACGAGGTTGAAGGGTTCAAGATAAAGTAGAGTGTAACCAATACTTGGCTTTCATTGAGTTGAGTATATACAAACCTTGCTCAAAAAATAAAGATTATATCTCTAGTTACAGAAGAGATTTAATTACTAATAAATAGCCAACTTGAAATGTATCATTGTGAAAAATCACCTGACCTTATTCGGTAAGTACATGACAGCATGAAAACAACAGAGCAACATTTAAGATGCTAAGATATGAAACACTACAACTAACTAAATATGAATATCTAAATGCAAGGCTAAACCATTACCTTCAACATCAGAAGTCATCTTGAAACTAATTGCACATTCAGGGTAGACGTGAGAAGTCATATTCATGTTCCATACAACATAACGATTTGGATTCGGAAGTTTGTCAACACCGCTATCAAATTCCTCACTACTGGGATGGAATTGACTTGATCCACCGCTAACAAGCTCCATATTCCCCATTATAACACGGCAGAATACCATATGCCGTATATCATTTTCGTCAACATCAAAACAACCGATACTGAAAAAAACAGAGGATATAGAACCATGCGAAAAAATGGCCCAGACCAAAATATAGCACAGGAATGTAATTCAACATAGAGACATTTTTCTTTGTTGGTCAGAATCTAATGGTGCTTTGATCCTAAATGATGAACTGCCTAACGATATAGCACTGAATACAGCTTCATATTATAAGATATAAGGAATGCTAACCAGAACTCAGATGACATAATCTAGAAAATCAGCATAAACAGATTTTTCCAGAGCATAGGTTCCATTGAATAACAAAACAAAATCAAATGAAGGGACAAAAATAAGTAGGACACATAAATACTTAAAAAGAACCAGACCTACATCATTTCTTGATATATTTATATCACCCACACAATTCTTTAATATATGCAGATAAGATAGTAGATAGACCAACCTGATCCAGTACCATTTGCAGGGATAAGATGTATTCCCATACCATTGAAGGGCTTCAGCTTCAAGGGCTTGTAATGCCCTAACCCATACTGTAGTATAGTTGAAACAGATTCTTTCAAACAAGGAAGCCACGCATATTGGACATTTGCATCTCCCGGTACTTTTTGTTATTTCCGCCTGTTTTCAAAGAGTTCCAACCGACTTTCCATTAAAATGCTCTTACAATGGTGTATCTCAACAATCTCTGCAGCAGCTGAGCTAATACTTTTCTGAACAGCTCCTTTACAGTGTCACTTTCCAATGACCTAGGTACATGACTAACCACTTGAATCATGTTTCCATCAATTTGCTGACTGTCCTCACATTTCACATCACCTTCCCATATGATGCCTTGCCGCAACTATCATTAGTTTCATCATCAAAATTTCCAGGAGCAGCACTCTCATGAGCATGTACCTGCTCGATAATCACATTGGACTCCCCACTAGACTCGTTATCTAGTCCATGTATAGCAATCTCAAATGCAAGTTTATACCACTGGAACCAAAAGGCTCATTCCCCATATCTTTATCGCCTTCACCTTCAGCAAATTCATTGGCATAAGTATTTGCTTCATCATAATCACTAAATATTTCAGGGAAAAACAGTTTCCAAAGACATCAATCCAAGCAATAGGCGATGCATGCCAGTATTAAGGTCAATTGCATCATATGCAAGAAATCTAGCAGAATCTTGGTTCCATTAAACTCCACTTCAATTGCAGGCTTATCGACAGGAAGATCCTTGTTGACATGTGCAATGATGTCAGGAAAAATCATTCCACTCATCATTGTCATGATACATCAAGCGTCGCAAATTCCCACTTTTCTTAAAGTTGGAATAGTATTTAAGCAGGCGCTTCCCAGATGGAAAGGTAAAACTGCTATACTTATTTATGGATCCATCTAGTTTCCTCCGCTTGTCAATCTTCTTGATTGATGATCTCGGAGGGCATTGTAGAGTGAACGGCACATGGTAGCTCCCTTTGAAGGGATGGTGCATCGTTCTGACCGCTTTAAGCAGATCAACAACAATACTTCTGCCACTATCCAACACCTTTTGAACTTTGTGTTCATTTTCCCAACTTGATCGATGCTTAACAACCAATTCACAGACAATAGTACAACCAAAAGAGTTGCATACGCCTTAGTCTTGGATTTTGATTCAAAGAAACAAAGCCATTGCAGCAGGTGGAGAAAGCCTGAATATCAGAGTCACTACTCAGATGTCCAAACAAATGAAGCAATATAAGAGCTAACACTAACGAATTGCAACAGTTGAATCAATTCATTCACGAAAAATCCATGATTTCCTGCAGCAGTTACCGCTAAAGAAGGCAGTGCAAAAACAGGTGCACGGCAAACAATAAAAATACTTTCACCGACAAAATTGCTTCCAGAAGCAGTTCTGACACCGCTAGGTATTTTAGACATACTTTGTGTACAAAATTGCTATTTATGTTATTCAAGTAACATCAGAAAGCCAAGGAAACAAGTACAACTTTCAGTTGTTGCATAATTCAAAATTTGAAACCAAAACATGTAAAATTGAGTCATAAGTCAAGGGATTTTAGTTCTTTCTTGTAAACTTCATTTCTCGTTACACTTGAATCTACACTCCTAATCAAAGATCTACCAAAGACAGAGCCTAAATCTATTAAATATAAGCTGATTCGGATTTTTCATAAGGAATCTCTGAGCATCATTCTTAAGATCTAGGTTCTAGCTTCAATAAAAATTAACCCTCAACGAAATAACAAAACATCCATCATCTCTTGGGCTCTATCAAAACTTTAGAGTATCATAAGTTTAATCTAAAATAACTCTAGATAAAACCCTAAATCAAGCTAGCAGCAAAGCTGAAATCACCAAAAAAATAACGAACCAACAGCAATACTCAATACCGACACTTGATCCACGGCGCCCTCAAAACATGAAGACGACGCTCCTCTACCATTCAAACACCCAAACTCTTTCAAATCAAAGTAAGATTAAAGGAGAGATTTCTTACAAAAGTGACGCATAAAACATGCCCATAGTGACCGAAAAGTGATACAGAAATCAAGAGAATTAATCAGAACAGCGAGAGAAGAAGATGTATACCTTCGGTCTGAGAGAGAGGGGGAGCGTCGGGAGTTGGCGATCTGTGTAGAATGAAAGTCAAAACAAGGGATCCAGATTATTGCTGCAAAGCGTGGTACGTCGTCGTATGGCCTTTTTCCTTTCTCTTTTTAGGTTTTATTTTTCTTAAAAATTATATAGATATATGATTGTATTAAGTGATACATAACTCTTAGCAAAGATCCTGAAAGCAGCAGCATACAATTCTAATCAGCACAGAAAAATTAAATCATTCGTAATAACTTTAAAAATTTGCGAGCACCTTATAACTCATAGGGGGGGTTTGGTTTTATAGATGAGATAAATAAGATTGATAGAATATAATAGGATATGATTATTTGGTCTCGTGTTTGGATTGATTGATTATGGTGTATGATAAATTAAAAGATTATGACTAAAATATAGCATGATACCAAAATTATCATTTTGATCCACTTTCCTTCAATTTATAATTATTTTTATTATTATTATTACAAATCCATACTAATCACTTTAGTTCAAAATGAAAGTGATGGTTTGAAAATGTAATATAAATTTCAAAATCAATGATCTACTGCTATGGTTTCAAATCCATTCTGAAATATATGTGTGGGGACATCAAGTCCACATTCATAATTATGAAAGAAACGAAAATTAGTAAGAAAATGAGCAACAATCTCGCGGAAGAATTTAACGTGAAAAGCTCAAAATCGGAGAAAAATCATAACCCATGAGAAAATTACATATGATAAATTTACTGATCAATCATTGATATCATACCTCCTCATAAACCCCATACACTATTACAATTAACACAAACTCTACGCCTACAAGGTTTACTGAGAAACTAAGAAAGTAATTTAAACTAGTATCTAATCACAAGATTATAATGTAGTGATTAACGCACTTGTGATAAAAACATTATGCTTCTTAAATAGCATTAAAGTTCCTTACTTTGTTCACAAAAGCAACGTGGGACAAGATCTTTTATTTAAACATGAAATTCCAATGGTGGCGGATACTTGGCAGGGCTGGGGTCAACTTTTTTAAAAGCTAGGTATATATTTAATATCTAAATACATTCTTAAAATGTTAACGCTTAGTCTAATGGATAAGGTCGTTCATTATTTGATTGAAGGTCTTGTTTCGACCCTCGATTTTGGCGAATTGATGTTTCTGTTTTTCTTTTTGTTTTATTGCTCCTTTTTCTCTTTCTTTTCTTCTTATTTTCTATTAGTTTTCCTTTTTTTTTCTTCTTTATTCTTCTTTTTCTATCTTTATTTCCTTCTTTTTTCTATTCTATTTTTTTCTTTTCTTTTCTTTCTCTTTCTTTCTTTCCTTTTTTTATCTTACATTTCTTTCTTTTTAGTTTGTGCCTTTTTCCTCTTTATTATTTATTCTCTTTATTTTGGAATCTTTTTCCTTTTTTGCTTATATAATTTATTTTATATTGATAAAATAAAATATGTATATAAATAATAACACTATATATGTGAATTAACTCTTAGCTAAACATGTGTGTTCTCTACATAGATATTTAACATTTAATAACTAAATCTATTGTAGTCTAATAGGTTATGATTTTCATCTCTCGTTTAAAGATTTTGGTTCGTCTTGCTCTTAGCTACATATTTTCTTTTATCTTTTCTATACTTATTTTCCTTTATCTTTCTTTCATTTTCTTTTTCTATAATTTGTTTTATGTTGATAAAATAAAAGATATATACAAATAATAAAATTTTATATGTGAATTAATATTATCAATCAAATTTCTAAAAGAATTATAACAAATTCATTATATTATTTAAATTATTATTATTTTATAATTTTATTTTAAAATTTTATTTTATTATCTTTTAAAATTGTTATTAATTGGGCCCCCGAAAATATTTCTCGGCTCGCCTTACTGATTCCAACACCTTGAATAGAAATGCAATCGGCGTTGCTCTCGTCTTTTCACGGATATAGTCCACAAATTGAGCTCTGGCTCTTAATGATTCATTTATGAAGCAAATAGGAGGCGGAATCTCAAGCTAGCTATAGAACAATTATCTCGACGGTGGTTGGCGAGCGAGGCGAAAACTTGGAGATAAGAACCTCGGATCAGTCATGAATCCACCTCGATACCTATTATGGCTTGGATCGGCATTATTGCGATGGTGAAGCGGCGTGGGAGAGAGAGAGAAGGAGATAGCTCTGATAGATTAAAATGCAAGACTCTCAAATTTAGATTTTATATTAAGATTGAAGGTGTTAAATAATTAATTGAA
This sequence comes from Salvia rosmarinus, assembly GCA_036937905.1. Taxonomy (NCBI): domain Eukaryota; kingdom Viridiplantae; phylum Streptophyta; class Magnoliopsida; order Lamiales; family Lamiaceae; genus Salvia; species Salvia rosmarinus. The sequence continues at coordinate 13,018 of JAODLM010000047.1, read as the reverse complement.
TTTAGAGTGATTAATCACCATCTAATTGAATAATAAGAATATAGACCAAGTAATCTATTATTGACCAAATCATACAAATCGGATATATTATGAAGCTTGATTATTTTATCATTCAATCAAACGTTCTCTATAGGTATTATAGATTATAAATTATGTAATAGCGATAAATCTAGTTACGTGAGTGTCGAGATTTATGTAAAGCAATAAAGAACACGAGGCTTTTACGTGGTTCGATCGTTAATGAGATCTGCGTCCAGAAGTGTTTATCAATACTTTCACTATAATTTTAGTACGGTGAGTGTAGGTACAAGCTCTTAGTATTCGATAAGTTGACAACCCTTCTATTGTCAATTTCCTTCTATTTATACAACCACGAGCACAATGAAGGGGCGTGCTCAACCTCTCCATGGTGGTGACTCTTGGCTTTTGGCGTGCCCTCCAGGTGGCGGGCGAGGATCGCCCGCGCTTCGTGCGCCACGTGGAGGTGGCGCTGCTTTGGTTACGGGCGTGTCGCCATTGGCGGTGGCGCTGGCGGTTACAGGGCGTGTCCTCCGGTGGCGAGCGGGGGCGACACGCTTACGTCGCCCGTGGAGGTGGCGCGACTTTGGTTACGGCTGGGGTTTGGGGGCGATTAGGGCTCGCCTTGGGCTCAACCGCGTGGGCCTACCAGTGTTAGGCCCGGCTCGTTTGGGCTGTTAGTGGGCTGATCGGTTTGGCCATATCCATCATAGCCCTCACTGAATAGTCGAGGGACGGTGATGCCGGGGTGGAGTGAAAGCGCTTGTAGGGGTGAGGTGTGTTCGGTGAGTTGTTTGTTGAAGGTGTTGTCTTTTGATGTGAGGGTTTGTTTGGCGATCGGTGCGAGGCGAGGTTGGGTGGTGCATTGTGCGTAGCTTGGAAAAGGCGTGCTCAGAAGGAAGTCGAGTGCTGGCGTGGATATCGACCATGTCGTGGGTTCGGCGAGGTCGATCTGGGTGGTATTGCTCGTGGTGGGTCGATGTCGGGCACGAGAGACGCCCGCCAGGGATGTCGAGGTGCATACAGGCGGCACAGAATCTGAGGCTTTCTTGGGGTTCCGTCTGGATGGAGCGTTCCGTGGGGCGAAACTTGGATTGATGGGGCCTTGCGGGTCGATCTGGATCCTTGTTATTTGGGGAAGGGCGAGTGCGACACGGCGCCGCCATATGGAGGGCAGCGGGGTCCGTATGATGATTGCTAGGTCGGTGGCGGTCCTCTTCGCTAGCGTCGTCATACTGCGCGAGCGGTGATGTTGGGCACTCGAGCCAGGTCTTGTGGCGTGGACTCGCGTCGATCACATGTAGAGTGCGTGTCGAAGTTGAAGCAGCGGTTTTAGGCGCTGTCCTATAAATAGGCCCAGAACAGCTGTTCACTTTCACCGACGCCTTGTTTGAGAGATAAAAATTAGAAATTTTCGACTTGATCTGATCTGTTGAAGGAGCCATATACTCGCGTGAAAAGTAAGTATGTTTTCTTAAATCTTCTTCACGCTCTGAAGTTCCATTACGCTTGGGTTACGGCGTGAGTTCCCCGTAAAAGTATATGTGCTATAATGGCACAGGTAAGTCCATGGGAGGTGAGTTACTAGGTTCATGGTATCCTCGGTGTGGGATGGGTGAGGGTGGGCGTGGCGGTCGGGCTTGACCTTGGAGGAACTTTACAAGTCGTAAATGAATCTGGGATCCGGGAGGGCGTGGTGGTGCTGCGCGGCCGGATGATAGGCGATAGCCCTCGGGAAGGTTTATTACCGTGTATGTAGATGGTTTGAGGCGGGTCTTGGGTATCCTCGGCCGTTTATCTTAGCTTTCAAAGTATTTCGGATCCCCATTTGCCAATTGACCTCGAATTCCATTAGGTCGATGGTGGGGCTGGAACTTCTTTTGCTATGGCATTCTTGGGGTTCTCGCGAGTCTTGATCTGTTTTAGTGTCGAGACCATGGGAGGTGTACTATCTGTCTCTCGGTGAAATTTAAGGTGTGATCCCTCCAAAGTGTCCCATTGGCGGAATAAGTATTTCTTCTGCGAGGTGAGGCGCAGTAGGGTATGAGTGGGGCATCAGTGCGGTGGCGGACGAAAATCAAGCCCTTGGGCCGTATGGAGGAGGTGATGTGCGGCAGCTTGGTGAGATTTTGTCCATAAGTTACAGGGGCGACTGAGAAGGCGGTGAGTATTCTGGTCGGGCGTCGGGATCGAGGTGCAGGGCGGGGTGAGGGCATCCCATCTTCTTGAGTCCTTATATGTCAGATTTTCTTGCTGTCTGACTTTCTTACGTGATCTTGATGAAGTTGGGCGGGGCGGGCTCACGATCGCCCGAAGAGGAGCTGCGAAGAAGATGATGGTAATTTGGACCTACAGGTCAGAAGGGTCGATAATATGGGCGGTGATGAGTGGGCCTCAGGCGAGGTCGGCCCGGCATGAGTCTCGGCCTCGGGGCGCCAATCTGAGTCTGGTCAGTCTCAAGCTTAGCCCTTACACCACAGAGGTACAAAGTTCTTCCACATTTAGATTTATGCGCTCTGCGATCTGTATTAACTTGTCTTGCTCTTTTTAGGGTGGGAGCTCGGTGATGGGGGCCTGCTGCGTGTTCTTTGAGGGCTGCAAGTCGTCGGCCGGGCTGGTCGTGAGCTCGGCCGGTATGAAAGCGAGGCGGGAGCTTCTGTGGCTGAGCGGATCTTGAGAGCCTTGGCCAGGCGGACGGGCGAGGCGGGAGGGTGCTGCTGTGAGGCATACGAAGAAGAGGGCTTGGGCAGGAGGCAGCAGGGGGAGTCGAGGTTCGGGAGGTTGGCGGGCGAAGAAGGGCTCGCGGACGAGAGGGTCTGGTGGCCGGCCGAGGGACCACTTCTTGAGGGCCTGCCGATGGGCTCGTCGAGTCGAGAGGCTTCTCGGCCTTTGTTGCCGATCTTGCCGCCGTCTTTGGGCCGAAGGTGGTGTCGGATCACACAGGAAGGTGGCGGTCGCCATGCGACTTGATAAGGTCGGCATGGGTGGACGAGGGTCGACCTCAGGAGGTGAACAAGGCTTATGCGGGTGATCTCGGGTTGGCTCGCTCCCGGTCTTGGAGGCTCAGGCGTCGATTCGACCCTCACGGCGGTGAGGTCGTCGCTCGGTCTGGAGGCGAAGATCCCAAGCCAGGGGCTCGCTTGTCGAGTGCGTGCAGGGCGTGGATGTGGAGGAGGAGGAGGAGGAGGAGAGATGAGTTGGCCTTAGAGCTCCCATTGGAGAGAACGACCATGAGCATCGGCGAGGGCGGGAGGAGGTCGGCGGTCCCGTGACAAACTGAGTCGATGGACTGATTTAATAATTTGAGCTATGAGGTCGATAGGATCTGAGCCGCGTAATAATTTCCACGTTTGAGTAATAAAACAACATTTTGAAATGTGTATTGTCTTGTTTATTTTAGCACTTCAACTTACGAATACATCGGACTTGATCACGACCTGTGACAAAGTGAAAGAAGTCAGGGTGCTACTGGCGAGAAGGACGAGGTCTTTGGAGGCCGGTGTGCGGGTGACCTAAGTTTGGTGACCATGGATGTCATTCGGCGTCGTCGCCGAGCTGAAGAAGAAGTTGCAGTGCGATCGGAAGTGGCCGCCTCTGGGAGAGCGAGGCTCTAAAGTTGAGGACCCTTGCAGGGCCGAAGTCCGGCGGACTTATCTGCCGGCGCTATCGAGGCGTTTGATACTGATGTGAGCGAGCTCGGCGGCCGGTTGCGGAGGCTGGCTCGGGTGTCGGAGGAGCATGCGATCGAGAGCGAGAGGCAATCCACAGAGTGGTGGAACTACCATATCCGGTGACGGCCAGAGTTCGAGCTTCTGGCGAGAGGTATGGTCTTGAGGATGAGGAGGGGCCCGACAAGAAGTTCAAAGGCGTGTCGACTCCATACGTGAAGTATATAGAGATGTATGAGATGGTCAAGTAAGCAGCGCGTACCTCGGCCCGCGGCGAGGCCACGGCGGGCTTGTGGTCGATCATAGAAGAACATGCGGAGGAGGCGGGCTCGTCGATCATGCAAAGTGCTTGGTTGATGGGTCGGTGAGCGGATCATTCGAGGCGATCCTCACGAGGCGGGGCGACCGGGACCTCGGTCGGCGAGGGAAGAGCGGCGGGTAGGGGCGAGGTCGTTCTCGGCGGTGTCCGGTCGGGGCGGGTGTGACCTCGGGTGTATCCCTCCCAGAAGTGCCGTGTTGGCTGCGCTTGCCTGAAATGTCGGGGTAGGTGAAGGTGACCACAGGTCGTAACTTGATCCGGCTGCCCAGAGCCCGTCTGAACGCACGGGAGTATCTTGGTGGTGGTTCGGCCTTATCGGTTGGGTTGAAGGCACTTGAGTTCGTTCAGGGCATACAGTCGGCACAGAGATTTTGTCTTGAATTAGTGCGGCTTGGCGAGTCTGGCGGGCCGGAAGCTTGAATGAGGTTTTGTATAGCGTGGGACTTTGTATGTAGATATAAATGTATTTAGACTCGTTTGAAGTGTACATTTCCCAGAGAGGTACAAACATAGCTTAGGACTTCGTTTTGGTCGTAAATGTATTTATCTTGTATCTGATGTATATTTTCCCAAATAAAGGGGTATAAAGCGAGCTCGGGCTTGGTTGACTTGTATATGGCTTGGAACTCGGTTTGTGATCGTTAATGCATTTAGACTTTGTCTTAGGGTGCATATCTTCCCAAATAAAGGGGTATGAGTTGGCGAGATCGGTGCGGATGTCGGCGTGCGTGGGCGTCAACTTAATGGGTGTCTGTATGCTTTGCATGTAGGCGTCGACTTAATGGTGTCTGTATGCTTTGCATGTGAGGCGTTCAATTAATGAGTAGTGCATATCGTACCACTTGGTGGGATTTTCATCTTCGTGAGGCGTCGCATGAAGGTTTAAATGTGGTGTATCGAGCGGATGTTCACATATGTATGAGGCAAGTGAAATATTCATTGGAAAAGCAGATGTTTTATTGAATATGTAATCAACATCGTGCTTTGGCAAAACAATGAAGGAACTAACATGATACGATCTTAAATCGAAGCTATGTAAAGTACCCATTAAATGAGTGATGTGCGAGTTAGGGATAAGTCGCGGATAGGTGAGCCGACTTGTAAGCCCGCTGTCGAGGTCCTCGTGAGCGGTATGGGCCTTCCGTGTCGGATCGACTTGTTAAGGCAGCTCGGCTCTCTGGCTTCATTATTTCGTGGGGCGGTCGCCTACTTGGGCGGAGGCTTTGACCCTTTTGTTGTAGTCAAGTGCGACACAGCCGCATGCTTGGCCCGTTTATGAAGCGAGCTCATGCTTCTCTCGAGGCGTCGAGGTTGTACAGTGAGTCTTCCTCGTTCGGCACAGTCGAAGTGAAGAGTTCGCGGGCTTGGTGCGCCCGATCTCGGCGGTATGGCACGATGCCGTAGACCCGGGTTGAGCGGGGTTTCTCAAAGTGCGGTCAAGGGTGTTGTCTGTGGGACCGAGAGGACTTGAGGAGATTTTATTGATTGCCTTTGGCTCGGTCTAGCCTCTTCTTCCGATCCTTGCATGCGATCGTGCGGTTCGTCGCGCGGTGCGACCATTCGACTTTGCGGGTGTGCGACCAGGTGAGCGTTGATCGATGCAGCTCTTGCACCATTCAGCGAAATTTTGTCGACGAATTGGGTGGTTGTCAGAGACGAGAATATGCGGTATCTTAGGCGGCGATATATTTTCGACGGTGAAGAATCCTCCTGCTTTCGTGAGGCTCAGTGGCTCGACCTCGACCCGTTTGTGAAGTAGTCTATAGCTACGACTAAGTATCGGTGACACGGTGCTCGATCGAGCGGACCAGCGATGTCGATCGCATGCATGAAAGGCCACGGGCTCTGCGGTGCCGAACGGTTTGGGGTAACTTTTGGCCAGGTGGGTGGGTGGCGCCGGACACTTTTGTGAGCTCGTAGAGATCTTGAACAAGGGTGGGCGGTAATATCCCGACCTCGGTCTTCTTTGAGAGAGCTCGTGAGTAGATGTGACTTCCACAAGACCTCTGTGGATCTCATTGAGCACGTGGTCGGCCTCTTGGGCAAAGGCCCTCGGGAGAGGTTGAAGGTAAGACTTAGGTGGGCGCCTCGTGTATGAGAATGCTTACGGGATTCGCCATCGTCTTTTTGGCTTGAGCGATCTTGAGGTAGTCGCCATGTTCGGGTAGGCCTTTATGGGAGCGTCGAGTTCGGCTCCATCTCGGTGATGATCGATGTGATACTCTCTATGTGGAATGAACCTCCTCCACGGGAGGACTTGTTGATATTGTGACTAACTTCTAGAAACGTCGGTGGTTTGTTTCGCCCGTGGGATCCGGTGAATCTTGGAGTACACGATGAGAGCCGACGTCGCTGCCTTCTCAGTCTTGCTTATTCGGTCCTCCCTTGGCCGTGTCTGCACTGGGACACGGTTTACCACGACACAGGAATCCTCGAAGATCGGACATGGTCCTCTCAATTCCTGCGGTGAGTCACGAGATCGGCGGCCCATACTCGCCTCGTTATTGGTGGTTGGGAAGGTAAGCGGAGGCGTATGTCGCCGTGATTGTCGGGCCGATGGGGAGAATGCACGCTCCGTGCCGTTTTGCATGAAGCTACGTCACGTACATCGCGGCGGTTATCGGGCGGTGCGGGGCGGAGTCCTCATTGTGGGCGGGTGTTGGGCGACCTGTTGGTAGAGCCGACCTCGGTGGTGGCTTCCACCGGAAGTCGGTGAGCTGCCCTTTGTAGGCCTCGGGGAGCGAGATGTCGTGCTGCTTGAGCTCGTCTCCCACAGCTATCGTCAGGATGACTACGGCTTGACGAGACTTGTCTCTGGTAGGTCGATTAATACACAGGCGAATGAGCACGAAAGTAGGGTCGGGCGTCGCTTGGCGTTCGCCGGGGCTAGTGCTACCTTTTCGAGTGGTGTCACCTCGTCTGCAGGCCGCGAGCTCGGCTAATAAAGTAGATGGGAGTTGTCGTCCACCAGCCGTACCAATACTAGCCTTGATGGCCTCGTCCGGCGACCAGTATAGAGAGGAGTTCGCTTGCTTGGGCGGGCGAGGGTGGGTGGTCGGCGGATACTCCTTGACTATCTGGCGACACAGTGTTCTTCGCGCGGGGGAGTCGGGAGCTCTCCTCGGGATCTTGAAGAAAGGCTAACTACCGGCTCGAGGCAGGGAATCTGGCGAGGCGGTAGGCACCCGGTGAGTTGTGGATCTCACGGATGGTCCTTGCGCACACCTTGTGAAAACGCCTTCACGCTGGTGGGATTGGCCTTGAGCCCTCTTGAAAACCAGCATCCTAAGAATTTGCGGTCTTCACCATAAATGTACATTTACGGGGTTGAGCTTGAGGTTGGCCGACACGAGGAGTTGGAGGATAGTGTCGAGGTCATCGGCGCAGCTCTCCGATTTCGACTTTGACTACGATGTGGTCGGCGTGAACTCGACGATCTCCCGATGTGGTCTTTGAATGTTGCATCCACCATTATCGGTAAAGTAGCCGGCGTTCTTGAGAGGCGTCTTCGATGTGAGCGCATGAAGTCGATGATAAGCGGTCTTGGCGTCCTCCGGGCTCATCGAGTTTGGTGGTACCCTTTGTATAGATCTAGGAAGATGAACATCTAGTGGCCCTTAATGCCTCCACCTTCTTGTCGATGTCGGGAGGGGTAGCAATCTTTTAGGCGATGCTTGTTGGTCGGTGTAATCGGCCGCGCGTCGCCGCCCTCACTGTCTTCGGACCCATGGATTAGCCATCGGTCGGGTGTTTGACCTCGAACAAGATCTTGGACTTGAGTTGGTCCCTCGTCCGCTTATGACTGGTTGCGTTACTGCGAATATTCTTTCGGCCGGATGGCTTGGTAGCCGGGTCGATGTTGAGGCGATGAGTTATGAGCTCGGGCGACACTCGGTCATGTCGGCGGGGACCCGCATAAACACGTCCTGTATTCCCTCGAAGTTGTATGACCTGGCAGTCGGATGTCGGTTGGGCCACAGGTGCCGACACGGATGACCGAGGATCGTCGTCGCATAGTCGAAGGCTACCGGTCGGTCGTTAGGGGTGTCGGCCTCAGGGTTCTGTAATTCTATGCAGGCGAGGCGCGTCTTGGGTGGAGACTCGTGGGCATTCTTTTCTTTGTTTGGTGCAGCCACGGATGCTAAGCACTCCCGGGGGTGGGAATCTTAATGGTGGTGGTAGGCCGAATAGAGCGACGCAGTGGCGTATAGTCGATCTCCCGGGATGATGTTGTGCGGAGAGGGGTGCGGACCGGGAAAAATTTGATGGCCTGGTGGCCGACACAGGGGCCCGTCCACGTAGCAGGAAGGTAATGGCAGCCTCGGGTTGGACCGCCTCTGGGTGAAGCTCCATAATTGGGACGGCGGGAAGTACACAGACCTCAGACCTCGAGCTTATCCGAGCGGCTCAGGAAGATGATCTTGTCGGAGGCCCAGATGTCGACATATGACAGATGGGCGTTCTTGTTGCCCGCCGGCTGTATGGTGATGGCGTCACAGTGCGGCATGATTTTGGGTACGGATCCTCCTTGGAGAACACTATGTCTCGCCCAGTCCGGAGTCGCTTGTTGCTGGCTCCTCGGTGGCGGCCTCAGAAACCGTTCTTTAAGACGACCTCGTCGCTCCAGATGGGCGATCCGGTTATAACGTGACCTGCTCCATAACATTGGGACCTTCGTCCTCGTCGTCTTGGTCGGTCGTCGTCGAGTCGGTCATGATTGTTGCCATAGTTATTCTTACCCTGCCTTTGTTCCGTGACTCGGTCGGGTATTTCTTGAGGCTCCGCCTGGCTCGTTTATATGCGAGCCAGAGTTTACGCAATCCTCGGTATCATGACCATACCGCGGTGATAGTCGCAATCTCACTCTATGGACCTCTTGGATCCTCGCTTTCATAGGAGGGGCTTGGAAAACTCGGTGAGCTCGAATATTTCCGCCCTTGATTTGGCGGGGCGCTGCCGCCGAGGAGTTGGGCGAGTCGAGCACGGACTCGATGGTCCTCTTTTGATCTGTCGGCGGCTTGGCGATCGGCGCCTCGACTTGATCATCAGCTTTTCTTTCGGACTTACGCTCGTCGATTTCCTCTTTTCCGATCGACTCGTCTCCTTGGTGAAGTTGTCCACGAGTTCAAAGCTTACCGCCGTCTTTGGTTTCTCACGGTGATTTCTTTGTTCAGCAGCGGGTGGGATCCGTTTTTGAGCAGCGTTGATGATGTAGAGATCGTTGTTGTCGTCGATTTGAGGACTCTTTGATGAACCTCGAGGCGAGTTCGACATCGTCTCGTCCAGCCCTTGGCGGATTGTGGCAGGTCGGAGGAGGGCTGGCGAGGTGGCATCTTCGATAAGCGCCATTTGAGCGATCCATAAGGTCACAGGCGGTGTATCTTTGTTACGGCGGAGGGTGAACCCGGCGTCGTGCGTTGGAGATCGGCACCTCGGGAAGATTTTGCACATGTGAAAATCTTCCATTCCTTGATCGCCATGTTGGTAGTGTGGCGAAAAGGAGTGGGAGGGTCTCTGGGCCATCGTGGCGGCAATATTGGGTGCCGGTATCATTTGGGCGGGCGTGTCTAAATTTCCACGGAGAAAGGGAGATGATTCTCGGTGCCGGTCGAACCAGGAGGTGGTTGCCGTCTCTTTACGGAGGGTGGGGATCGATGGCGGTGCCTGTCGTCCTCAGGGGAGTTCGACTCAGCCTTTCTCCCTCTGTTTTGCTCGGCTCTACAGTCGGCATGTGAGTGGAGAAGCGGCTCACATGAATGGCGGGCGGCGATGGCGGCTCGTCCGCGGTGGCCTTTCGCATGAATGGGCGGGCGGCTCGGCCGCGGTGGCGACTCCATACGTCGGTGTGATCTTGCGTTCTCATTACTCTTGAGGGTGGTGGCTGTTCGGAGGAGGAGGGCGACCTCGGGCGGCCGTGGTATTCAGTTCGGGGCCCTGAGGCCCGCTCCTGTCCTCTGGTTGAAAGCTTTGGGATTGGCGAGGTTGGCGTTGAGGTCGGTCGCGGCTCGGCGAGGACCTCGTGGAACGAATGAGGCTGTTTGTTAGTCCTCGTTGAGGTCGGCATCTTCGTTAGGGGAGGCGGTCACGAGGTGTATGGAGCGTTTTCCATGTTGCCCTCGGGGTGTGGCTTGGCTGTGTCTGCGATCTCCTTCCAGCGGTATTGACCACACAGTGTCCTCGGCAGCGGTTGTTGCAGGCGTGGGCGGCGGTTGTGCGTGTTCTTGCCATTAAGTTGTAGAGAAGCAAGCTTTCTTGTTGAGGATGTTCCCTGAGGCGGGCGATGATAAATCTAGTTACGTGGTGTGCGAGATTTATGTAAAGCAAAAACACCAGAACTTTTACGTGGTTCGATCGTTAATGAGATCTCGTCCACGGGAATGTTTCTCAATACTTTCACTATAATTTTAATGCGGTGAGTGTGGTACAAGCTCTTGAGTATTCGATAAGTTGTCGACCACTTGTTGTCGATTTTCCTTCTATTTATACAACCACGAGCTGCTGTTGAGGCGTGCTCAACCTCTCCATTGGTCGTGACTCTTCCGCCAAAAGTGCCTCCATTGGGCGGGGCGGGGCCGCTTCGCCTCGTGCGCCCGCGTGGAGGTGGCGCGACTTTAGTTCGGCGTGTCTCCATTGGCGGTGGTGCGCTGGCGGTTACAGGCGTGTCCTCCGTTGGCCGGCGGGGACGCTTCGCGCTACGTGCGCCGCGTGGAGGTGGGCGACTGACTGGTTAAGGGTAGGGTTTTGGGAGTGATTAGGGCTGCCTTGGCTCAACCGTGTATGGGCCGCCTCCAGCGATTAGAGCCCAGTTCGTTTGGGCACTGTTAGTGGGCTTTGATCGGTTGGGCATATCCGTGATAACAACAGCGCCCGCCGTGGCGGTCGTGGCGGTGAATGTTGTAATGAAATTCCACCATATTGCTCATTTTGTGTAATCTTTGGTGGTCTTAAATGAGCGTCTTATTTGATACTTAATATAATAAAATAAAATTCTGATCATTTTAATTATTAATTATTAACAAAAACAAAAAGTGAAAATATTGAAATATCAAAAGACATTTAAACTACATTTATGGAAAACTTCGACCTTATGTAATAAATAAACTTTAAAACCTAAAATTATGAATAACTAGAATAGTAATCAAAATATCCATGTTGATATTATAAAGATATAAAGTGCAGTATCTATTAAGATATAAAAATAAAAATAGCTACTTTTGTATTAAAATACTTTATTACCCTTGCGGATATAAAGTGGATCATTATTGATGTGTTTTTATAAGTATGGATTTAATTGTGCTTATATTGATAAAATACTGATTTTAATGTTTACCATCGAGATTGCAAGTAATATGGAAGAATTGACATCAGTTTGGAATATTTAATAAAAGTTGTGGGCGAAAAGTCGAAACAGTATGCCCATCTTGATCAAGATTCGATTGGGAGATGAAAGTAACATGCATGACGAGATTTTGGAGCGAAGAATTGAATTTTCCCTTAGTTTGGGCTTGGACCTTTAGCCTCTAGGTCTTTATATTATTTAATAGTTTCAATTAGAATATATTTTCCTTCTTTTGTTATAATTTATCTTTAAAATGATTCCTACCCATTAGTACAAAAACCTCAAACGACAATTTGGGTTTTAATTGAAAAGTTATTTTTGTTTATTATTCTATTTTCTCTTATAACTTTTAGCTTGAATTCAATTATGAGTTCTAATTAATATCTTTTGTTCGGTGAAGATTAATGAAGCTCTATGCGACTTCGTCACGAGATCTAATCGGTTTTATCAGTTTAATTTATACATGCATTTGTTATTCTACGTGTTTTGTGTAGTTAATTGTTTCGTTTCATTAGGTAATTGCAAATATTTAATTAGTAGTTGAGAATTATTTAGTAGTCAATTGAATCAATCATTAGTTATTGTGGTTGAGATTTGATTAGTGGTAGAGTGATTAAATCAAAGTCGATAGTATAATAATCTAAATTCGATAATCTTGCATCAAAGTTTATTGGTTTTGAATCGGTTTCTCTAGTTCTTAAAGTTGTCGGCTCATTAAATCTATCTAAAGCGTCTCTTCGGTTGTTAAATCGATTAGAGAGTAGTTAGTGAAGCGTCTTCCTAGTGTCGAGAAATTAAGGAGAAATAAGATTGCGTTAGAAGCGTCTTGATTATCATAAGCGATTTGTTTGCATGGATTAAAGTCATATTTTCATCGAAGATCGATATTGTTTAGCTATAGTGGAATTAATTGGAATTGAAATATACCGTCGTATTTGTCACACACAAACTTGGATTATTTTCTTATTTTTTAAATTTTGAGTTTTTATAGTTTAGTCATTTTCAAAACTTATTTGCGAGGTTAAAATTTGGAGAAATTGTCGTCAATATTTTGGGAGCGATCTTGCTTACCGCTATATGTTTAGTGTGAGCATATTGGTAGTGGGATTTATTTTTGATGAAAAGCGACTCGTCAAAGCATCGGAGAAACAACATATGAATCACCTCATTTATCGTAAATTGATAGTGAAATCAAGTTTTATATATAATTGAAGAAAAACCAATTCAAAGTCAATGCAACTGAATTCTTAATCGTAGGTAAAATATACTAATTCAAGAATAAGAGTAAAATAATAATCGACTATTTTCATCTTTTTATATAAATAGGTAGTTTTATTATTTAGAACATATATTGGATTATTGAATAAAGGAAGTTTGATTTCAATACATGCAGTATGAAAATATCCGGCAGCTAACTCACGTGTTTCAGACTAATACATTTAAAATCAGTTTAGGTTAATCGTATTTAATCGCATTTAGGAATTGTTCAATGGATAACAATAAATTATAATTTCATTGTTAATATAGTTTAAATTAAAAAAATTATGTGGCGAATCACGAGAAAAAAAAAAACCCCGACTAACCCTAAATTATCGAAGCGAGAGGATTCTAACATAATTATGCTATAATAAGATAAAAGAAAAAATATTTAAACTCACATATATTAAAATAAAA
>JAODLM010000018.1:0-100000 GCA_036937905.1 Salvia rosmarinus | reverse complement strand
CCTATCTTTAGATTTATTATTATGTTAGATAATTCGAGCAATTTATAATACTATCTTTAGAATTATTTTGTTAGATAATTCGAGCAATTTATTATTTTGTTTAAATTCTAGCAAATATCTTTAGATTTATTATTATTTTGTTTAGATAATTCGATTGTTTCTGCAATTTATAATTATTGAATAATTCGTTTAGATAATTCTTGGCATAATTCGTTTAATTAGACTTAGATTAGATTGCTATTTTTCTTATTGTAGCGATAATTTTAGTGTAAACATTAAGACATTAGAAAAATCATGTTCGTATATTTCATTAATGTAATCTTGTATTTGTTATAGATGTCGGGATGGAAGAGCATTATTGTTCGATATGGAGGCGGTGGGATCCTTCTTTATGTTACATTGCGGGTATCATCAAATGCCTTTGTTCGAATGGACAATGTAATTTTCGGGAGTTCATAGAGATGATTAATGAAATTACGTTGGGAAATTGTTGAGTATAACCTACCAACCGCATTATCTATCGAGATCTCGGAGTGGTAGAATTATCAAATTACTTTTGAGTAATGATGATCAACTTTTCGATTGGCTCATGATGCCCAGCAGAGGTCTATGTGACTCACGATGCCGACACATCCCAATCGGAGCAAGAACTATATAGACCTTCGTTTGAGATACCATCCTCGTCAACATATGACTACACTTCCCAAAACATATCGTTCGATGCGTCGTTGACACAACAATTTACATCATCTGATTGGTTTGATGCTGATACATCTCAATATATGCCGCAACACATGGATCCATCCAGAATTACATTTCCCAACATATGCGCAACCACAACCGGTGATACACTTGTTGAGGACGGCGATGACGACGACTACGTTGAAGAAGAAGAAGATGAAGCAGTCGGATGAAGAGGAAGAAGAAGTGCGCTTTGGTGAGCTATAGCTCATTTGTAGAGTTTGACGCATGGATCCGTCGAGAGGGTGGATTCGGAAGCTTCATCTACGATTATGCGAGTAACACGCAAGAGCACACGTAGGAGGTCTAGAGCGGAAGAAGTTGAGGAGATGAGCAAGCGGCTAGTTCTGTTATTCCTCATGATGCTTGATTAATCTCTTTGCTCGTCCCTCGGACTCGGTTTGAGTGGCGAAGGTTCCATCTTGACGCAAGGGTCGAAGATATCCGTGGGGCTATGGCATTTGGAATGTCGAGTAGAATTTGTTATTCCTCGATCCGATAATTCGAGGATTACATTCAAATGTCGATATCATAATCAGTGTCCTTTTCTACTACGTGCATCGCAGCAAGGTGGATTTTGGTTTGTCCGCAAGTTTGATGCTATACATACTTGCGCACAGAACCTAGTGAATATCGGAGTAAGGAAGGTTAATGCCCGTGTAATTGCAGCATACATATCACGAAAAATACGCGAAGACGGTGAAGTGCTAAAGCCGAGGTCCATTATGGTTGATTTGCAGCGAGAGTACGGTGTACACGTTACATACAGTGTAGCAATGCGAGCCCGTAATAGGGCGATCGAGATGATATACGGTGGACATGAAGAATCATTTCAGCTACTACCGAGTTATCTGCATATGTTACGGATGAGCAATCCCGGTTCGATGACTGACTTGGATATTGGATCAGATGGTCGGTTCCGTCACCTCTTTGTCGCCCTCGGTTCATGCAGATTGGCGTACACATTGTGCCTCCGACCCGTGATTGTAGTCGACATGCACGCACTTGAAGGGCCGCAATAAAGGATATATTATTCGTTCGCGTGACAAAGGACGGCAACGAGCAAGTTTTTCCATTAGCTTATGGAATTGGTCCGATCGAGAATGATGTCTCATGGACTTGGTTTCTGTCTCGACTACAAGCTGCTTATGGATCAAATCCAGAGATGTTGATTGTTTCAGATGCCCATGTCAGTATAATGAACGCGGTCAAGTGTGTCTACCCTGATGCAACACACGGATTATGCTACTACCATCTGCGAAAAAATCACCCGTTTGGGCAACCATCCGCAAGTTATTTCATAAAGCCGCTTATGCGTACCAAGATGCACACTTTGAAAAGCGATGGCTATGTTAAAGTCTCGTGAAGGCCGATGGTAGTGGCGCATATACCAAGTTGGTGGAGGTTGGAGTGCGAAGTGGGCTAGATCACGGTGCCCGTTAGGCGCTACGTTTTATGACATCGAACATTGCCGAATCATTCAATTCTCGAATATTGTGGGCTGAGCGATTGCCAATTTGCTCAATGATTGAGGCAATCCGTCACATTACGTAAAAATGGTTCGATGAGAGACATGAAGCGGCAAAGAAGAGGTACGCGGTGAATTGACCCTGAAGCGCGTAAGATGATGGTATCAATGGAACTATCACGCAGATACGATGTAGTGCCCTCATCGGACTCCACTTTCAAAGTCAAGCACGGAAGCAAAACATTCGAGTCAATCTCAATATGCAATCGTGTGCGTGTTTGGAGTGGGACATGGATATGATACCGTGTTCTCATCTTGTTGCTGACTATATGGTGCAATTTAAGTTTAATTATGTTAATTTTTTGATCAAATTGATTTCACTTACATATAATTGATTATATAAATTTTTAGTCATAAAGGTCACCATATATCTAACTATGTGGGAGTACTACCATTCGCAAAGCTAGCCAAGCATACCAGATCGGATCAATCTGTTCACCACGATCTACTTGACTATTCCTCCGGATGTTCTTTGGAATTACGTTATGCCTCCTAATAGAGTCCGTCAGTGGGCCCAAAGTGGGTCGATATCGTCATCCAATGAAGTGGGATCGAGTAGTAGAAGTCGTGCACTACGGACATGTAGCTTGTGTGGTAATGAATCTCATACGCGTCGGAAGTGTCCTTACTTATCCGAGACGAGTGACATTGTAATGAAAGAAAACATTCATGTAAAGATATTATTAACATTATTATTATTTTAACTTAATCAAATTGAATTGAATTGAATTGACACTAGAAAAAACATATAACAATGACGGAAAAATCCGTCGCTAAACATCAACAATCCGTCGTAACACATATATATCTCACTAACTAAAACATTAATCTTTTATCAAAAAAAAAGGAAAAGAAGAAGCTTGAGCGATGAAGTTTGTTTGTTTGTTTGAATAGCGGTGAAAAACTTTGATCTTCACGAGTTTGTTTGTTTGTTCGAATAACGTCTGTTTCATTTTACAGTTATGTAATACTTATTTCATTGAGCTATGATTCTTCAAAACAAGACACAAATTCATTCAACGATCTTAGCTTCGAGTTAAATACTAAGTTGTTGTCACGAGGATTAATAACTATCGTATAATCAAATATTCGATAAATAATATGAACATCCATTTGCATCCAATATACCAATACATACCAATATACAAATACATACCAATATACCAGTACATGCTAATTTCTACCTCTTCCTCTTCCTCTTCCTCTTCCTCCCGGCTTCTTATATGGATCACATATCTCATATATATTTCCACCTACTTTATGTCTATATGCTACAACATTAGACATACCCCATTCGATGCTCGGTGAACCAGAAATAAGACGTTCCACAGTCATGCACGCAAATGGACCATCACTGAAATCGTCTTCCTGGTCAAATACCTCTGAAGAGGCAGCTCGTGTAATAACCGCATCATTATTCCATGGTGGTATCTGGTGGGAGTTAGCCTCGAACCATCTAGTGAAGAGAAGAAACGGCCGCAATAATCTAGTCAGGCACACGAAGTCCATCATCCTCGCATCCACTTGATCCTGGTCCATCCTCCAAATACGCGAGTCAAACAAAGACGCGAATGACCGAGTGCATATCCACGCGTACTATCACGAAACGCCGCTCGATGACGCAAGGGATAATGATCTATAAAAATTAATATTTAGATAAAATAAACAAGGACACGTAACCATTTAGATAAATTAATATTTATTGTATTAAATAAGGTTACCTGCGTGGCACGTAACCATGATGTATAACCCGCCATGCCGAGGACAACTGCTATCCAATGCGCTGGTGGCTGCCATGTAGAAGCAATGCTCTCAGGGGTCATGATCAATGGTGCCTCACGCGGGTCTTGAATGTAGGACGAAAGCATTGCGTGTACCTCGGACCATGAATTTTGCAGAAACATCTATTCAACATTGAAAATTAAGTAATTAGAGATACTACACATATATACTATATATTGATTGTATTAAAGACTTACGAAAAAACTAGTATCAAGGATGATTGTGTTTTGATAATCCACCCCATCCAATACGTCGATCCCGGCATCGAGTCTCATCCTCAAATACACCATAAATAGATCGACGACCTGCAAAATTATTTTAGGGATACATATCAATATAAGTAGATGTACTTAAAAAAAACGAAGCATATTGTATAAAAACGTACCCGAACATCAAAACGCCTCTCTGGCATTTCGATATTCACGAAAAATGCAACCTGGACTTGTCGATCAGTACCCCGAACAACCACCATTGCCTTATTTGTGTTCAAAAACGCGGTAATTTATCAATGTATCATCGGATAATGGACGTGGCATCGGGCTATTCACGTATGGTGACCTCATTCTGGTAGAAGGTCTCCGTGCCGTTCACCTCTCCGGATCCCGAACTACAAACATTTAATTTAGAAAATGAAAACATAACAAATATAATGAAATATTATAAAGCGCGAATATGAGACTTAATAGTTACTGTTCCTCCAACTGCTGCTGACGGGCTCGAAAGTACGCCTCACGACGCGTCCGAGGCGTCGATCACTAAATAGGTCCAGTCCATCATGGAATGATGAGATGTAGTTCGGGACCGTACCATGGATCCGTGAGAGTAGCGGGGAGGGTATCACTGGCGATGCGGTCTTTGCCTCACCGGCTCAATATGTCCCCGCCTCGAGGGACATCTGGACTGGGCGGTGATGTGGTCTCCTGATCTTCACCTCTCGTCGTCGTCGTCGTCGGATGACGTGGGACATGAGGTGCATGTGTAGCCATATCATCCCTATGTGTGCAACCACATCGAGTCTTCTCTAAGAGGTTTTCAAACCACTTTATCTTTGGAATAAATTTGTCTTGATAGACCTCTCGATGCGTCGCCTTTCTCTGTCCTCCCTCCGGACAGATTCCGGATAGATTCACGAATCCAACGACGATCGGCGAACTAAGGCATACAGGTGCGACCACCACCGCTCGATGAAGCTGCCTCCACGGTGCTGTCTTCCGTATCCGTCTCTCAGCGGATGGACGGCTATCCACATATGGCGCTGCGGCTCATCAACGGCCGGAACCTCAACGAACCCAACCGACGATGTCCTGCGGTGGGTATCGAAGGTGAAGGCTCGAGGCTGCTCGATGGAGACCACGAAGATCGTGATCCTCAACAAACTGTGGAGCCCTCCTCGAACTCGGCGTCTACGTCGAGGCTCATCCACCTCCGGTGGATGAGACACACACGACGAGAAGGGAAGCGCCGTCCCTCCTCAAAGGATTTGACGGTATAACAAAAGTCACACCGAGTGGAGAGGGTGTGAGGCAGACACCCGAAGCGGTGCTAACCTCGAATGAGTCGGCTCGATGGATGTGAGATGATAACCGACCTACAATAAATTGAAAGATGTTATTTAATATTCTAATAAATACAATACCTCATACATGATTTAAAATTATAATAAAATTCAATACCTCTTGCTCAAAAGTGATGTAAAGTCTGCGGTGAGCCTACTCTTGAACTTCCACCTCAACACTCTCGGATCTGTTGTGGGATTGATGTCGTCCCACTATACTTCCCAAGCTGGTATGATCTCGGTGACCAAGCATATAGTGCCCGATCGGTCCGTAAAAGTGGTATTGAGCATTAGGTTGACATCTGCGTCGTATAATATCTCAATATCCGTAGCTGTAGGCCCCCACGGAAATCGGCAAAATGCCTCCGGATCGTCAACCAATGCCCAAACCCAATCGCCTATTATCTTCCCGTATCGTATCCAAATACGAACCCATAGAGGGTAATAACGTGCAATACACGTAAATAGTGACGAAGATCTACATCATCACTAAAACTACAAAATCTATCTACTAGATTACGTAATGTAATCTGTGTGCCCCCGCAAAAAAGACTATAGACCTCAACGTCGCTCAAGTCGTAGTCTAGTGTGGGATCAAATGATGATGACCCAAATTGCGGCGGTGACTAGAGCATAATCTTTAATCGAAAAACATATATATCTTCCATTGATGAAAAATACATCTCCGGATCGTAGGCTCTATCGACGGGAGACTAAATGGTGCAAAGAAAAACTAGACTTAGGCCCGGGAGTCCAATCAATCAGATGACCAAAGCAACCCCCCCTAAACATATCTACCAACTCTTCGCCGCCCTTATCTAGCAAGACATTCTTAATATATTTAAAATAATCAGTCCTATAATAAGTCTTTACATCCGCCACCACATTTATCGTGGTAGGCCTCAAGAAAACAGGATCGACCTACAATTATATCAATGTCACATATTACACAACGACAACAAACCAACAAACTACTACAATAATTATTTCATTTGTATATAATTCGCATCAATAAACATCCTATCATACAAATATAAAAATAATTAGAACTACAAATCACCTATCAAAAACTGGCCATAATTAAGTAATACAATTTAACCATTCTAAACCATAAATGAAATATTATTCAATCATATACCATAAACGCTATTTATTCAATCATATTCCAAAACAGATATCTCGAAAACATACAAGCCATAAACAATATTAACATACTCAATAACATAATTCATATTCAATTATATACAATCATATTATTCAATAACATTTACCAACATTTATCCAATCTCAATAACATAATTCAACTACTCATATTCAATCATATACAATCATATTATTCAATCACATCTACCAACATTTATCCAATCTCAATTACAAAATATATTTAAGGTAAACATACTAAGGGTTCACACGAAAACATACCGGTAAATGCGACATATTGCCTTCGAAAATAATACATGCATCATTACAAAATTCAATTAATAATTTCAATTAATAACTAATAATTATTTCAATTAATAACTAATAATTAACAACTAATTATACAAAATTCAATTAATAATTTCAATTAATAACTAATAATTGAATTAATACCGCATCATTACAAAATTCAATTAATAATTTCAATTAATAACTAATAATTAGAAAATTAAATAATTCAATTAATAACTAAATATTAATAACTAATTAATTTGTTGTCTCGATCGACCAATTGAACTTTCCGATCGGTGAAGGCTTCTCCCGGTCGTGGGAGAAGCCTTCACCGATCGGAAAGTTCAATTGGTACAACAAATTAATTCAATTTTGAATTCACCTACTTTCCGATCGGAGACAACAAATATATTGAAACAATTAGTTGTTTCGATCGATTCACCTCTTTCCGATCGGTGAAGGCTTCTCCGGTCGTGGGAGAAGCCTTCACCGATCGGAAAGTAGGTGAATTCGATCGAAACAACGAATAACCAACAAAATATTTCCTATATTTCCTAAACATTATTATAATCTTACAAAAAATCAAAAATCATCAAAAATCATCTTAACATATCAAAACAAAAATCGCATAACTATATTTATAGCAAATAATATGGCGAAAACATAAAACATACCAAATATTCTCGCTCGATTCGAATAAGCAACCAAATATTCTCACTTCCTTTCTTCGATTCGAATAAGCAAAACCCTAATTATTAGAAAATTGAGTTAATACATAATTATTAAAAATTCAAATAAAACTCTCCGGTCGATGGAAACATCCCACGAAACTTCAATTTTTTGAAATTATTTTGGCGTTACCTCTTGTTCTTCACGTCTCTTCTTATCTTCGACGGAATGGGAATGGTAATGGAAATACAAATCGAAATTCACGGAATGGGAATGAAAATTGAAGAAAATTGCGAAGAACGAAATTCAAATTTTTTGAAGAAGAATTTGAATGAATTGCGTGAATGTGGGTGAGTTTTTCAAATTTTTTGAAGAAGAATTTGAATGCGTGAATTGAATGCGTGAATGTGGGTTGTTTTAAGAGAGTTAATGTTAGACGAAACAAAAAGAATCGATTCCATTTCGCACGAGAAAAAAGAGATTCCATTTCGCATGAAAAAAGAATAGATAAGACGTCGCAAAATTTACGCAAATTTTTCACTATGTTGTTCGCAAATTTTGATTGTTTTCGAACAAGAATATAGTTTTTAATAGTTTTGGGTATAGGGTGTAGTTAATTTTAGTTTGGATATGGGGTGTACATAATTTATGTTTTTTGGCGTCCTATGATTGTAATTTTTTATATAGAACTTGTTATGCAATTAACGTAGCTATTTTTTCAATTAATTAACGACATTTCTTTTTAATTATATCTAACTCAAAAGTAATTTTCCTTGTACTAGTTTAAAAACTTAGTGTCCTCCAGTGAAAAGGGTTTATTGTTTGGACTGGATGTTTGTGGAGCTGAGCCTATCGTTCGCCCATTTCTCAATTCCTCTATAGTTCTGGGTGGAAAAAATTTAGATTGCACTTCTTCATGAGATAATTACGTGCGACATGCACATATAATAGCTATTGATATTTAAACAGACTCAATCTCAAATACAGACAAAGGTTGTATTTCACAAAAAAAATAAAACTAATCTTAATTTACCACTAAACATGAGTCATTAATTCTTTCACGAGTCTCACTCCCAAGGTTAGTTCAGAAATTTGAATATTGTACATTATATTACCATGTACCCCCAACTCATTTAATTCCGACATGAACCTAATAATAAAATAGAAAGTAAATAACATTATTTTCCAATAAAAAGTCTAACTTGCTCAAAAAATATTACCAAAACCAAGAAATTAGTAGTTGTCGGGAATCGTAAAATATATTTTGAACTCCGACACGATCAAACTCTCATAACAGATTTTATACATAATTAGACACCTGCCCATTAGCCAATATTCTGTTCCCAATTCTACAATCAAAGACTAATTTTAACTATTGCATGATTCCCCAATACAAAATTATAAGAATCCCAAAATTGACGCCCAAACACTGATAAATTTACACAAGAAATTATGATCCACATGGTGGTGCAGTGGGAAAAATGTAATTAAGCAAAATATTCAACTGCCAAATTAAATGAAGTCTGTCGGCTTCTCATCGAATTACTCTCATTCATAAAGGCTGCCATTGTTTAGTTGAGACGTCTTCCCCCAAATTTAATATTGCTCTAAACCCATCACCCTGCAATTCTCAACTCTGTTTTCCCTCTTTTTCTCTGTTTTGCTATCGATTTTCTTTAAAAAAAATAGAAAATAGTTGCAAAATAGGTGTATTATGTAGTGAAGTTTGACGAAGAGCGGCTTCCGGCGGCGTCGCCGGTGTTGGTCTCATGTATTCCTTGTGATGAGATCAATGACAAGGATCGAGGCAAGGCTTGAATCAGTGGAGACACATCCGCAGACACAGACACCTTCTTATTCTCCCACTAACATAAATCCGACGTGGCAAACACCCACAAAAACTATTAACAAACTCGCACATTCCCTCATTATTTTCCATTCAATTAAAACCCACACTCCCTCACCACCATGCGCCACCACTCTCTTCCACCTGCACCGGCGCCCCACCCATGGAATCCTCCGTCTCCTTCTCCCGAACCATCCACAGCCTCACAGACACCACCTTCTTCCACGTCGGACTTCCCCTCCCCCCCGCCGTCCAAACTGCCGGTAGACTTCAGTCCGCCGCTGATCGCCATGGTCGTGATAATCGCCACCGCCTTCGTTATCATCACCTACTCGCGCCTCCTCTCGCGCCACTTCATCCACGCTTACCGCCGCTACCGCCACTGGCGATGGCGGCGGCGCCGGTACGTACCGTCGTCTTCCGCCGGTGACATCGAGTCCCCGCAGTATGTGTATGACCCTACCGACGCCTTCCACGTGCTCTCTCCGTACGGTCTCGACGAATCGATCATCAAAGGCATTCCTCTATCTGTGTACAATCGGAAAAGCGGCTTCTACGACTGCGCGGTGTGTTTGCTCGAGTTCGAAGAGAACGATTACGTCCGTACAATGCCGGTTTGCTCCCACACCTTCCACGTCGACTGCATCGATATATGGCTGCGGTCGCACGCCAACTGCCCGCTCTGCCGCGCCGGAATATTCCGTCCCGACTCGCCGTTCACGCCGCTGATGGCGGCGAGAATCCGACCTAGTCTCGACGACATGATAATTGAGAGCACGATTTTGGAGCCGCTCACCGAAATTTCGGCTGAATCGGAGGCGGTGACGGAGGGAGAAATCACTCAGGAGCCTTCGCCGCGGCGGAACAATCAATCAGAGGACAGATTCAGCCGCCGCGATTTCCTATTGAAGCGATCGTATTCGTTCGGATTCGAGCGGAATTTAGGATCGGAGCGATTAGTGCTCGAGCCGGTGACATCCTCTCCGTGGCGGTACCGGAGAGGCGGCGGAGGAGGAAGCGTGTGGAGCAAACGCCCCTCGCCGTTCAGCTCGCTGACGAAACCTAGGGTCTTCTCATTCCGCTACTACAGAGGCATGAAATCCCCATTCTTCCGGCGGCGGAGCATCGGCAGCTTCTTCCCCCTGTCGGAATCGAGCGCGCGTGCCGGCCTGTCTAGCGACGGCTCGTCGCGGCGTACGAAATCGTTCGCCAGCCCGATGTTCATGCGGTCGTCGGCGGTGGCAGCGGGCGCGCTGTTCTCGTCGAGTCGGCTGCGGAGCGGCGATCCGGAGGCGCTCCTCTCACCGGAGAGATTCAGCAGACGGTGAGGATTGGCGACACGTGGATGGCTGAGAACGAAGGCGCAAAAAATGGTGTGGAAAAATAAGGGAAAAAAAGTCCCTCATGTGGAATTTAAGAGCGTGTCTGGAATTTCTGAAGGCGGCATTAAATGGAGGGCGCATTTAAAGAGTTGGGCTGCCGCTCTGTATATGTATAAGTAGGTTTGTAGTGTACATTTATCATTGCTAGTTATACGATTCTTTTTGGTGATTGGTGGGGAGAGTTTACCAAGAATCATTAATGCTGAGAGCTGCAACTCTTGGAATTGAAAGTGTTCTCTCTCACTGCGCCGGTGGTCGGCGCCGGTGGTGGAAATCCGACAAATGAAATGAACGATGAAACTTGAAAGAAATGGGGCACTATGAGATATGCTTTTAGGGGTAAGTTTATACAATTGTTGATGAGATGAAATGAAATATTGTGTAATTAGTTGGGTTGTGTATCGTAGGAGGCCATTTTGTATTATTCAATAGTCGTCAGGCCATAGCTTTGGTGCTCAATTTTGAACATACTCTAATCATATGTTCAAATGAGAAGTCAGCACTTACCTTTTTCTTTGTTTACTCTTAATTAATGGTTGACGTAATCATTCCACACTCCTACATGCAAAAGGTCAAGTGTCAAATTCAAAAAAAGGGAAAATGAGAAGATTATAAGAACAACATAACCTAAAAGATAATTTCTTTTATGATTTGCGTTCTTAATGGAGCCAAAGCACGCAAAATTTTAATTCTAGGATTCTTTTCTTCCCACATAAAATCTATAGAAATCTCTAATTTTCTCTATCTGTCTATTTATCTGCTTATAATACTTCTTAATTTCTATATCTATTTTATTTTCGATATGTTCAGTTTCATATTTAATCACCATACATAAATTTGAAATTAATTAAGAATGTGATTCATAAGAAAATTATTTCAAAAAAAAATAATTCTAGTAAATTCTTTATCCCGTATTTAGGAAATACCAAAAATTGTTAGAATTTCAAATAATAATAATAAGATACAACTTAAAGTTTCAAATGGAGGTCAAGAAAATGGCTCCAAGAAATTTGCATTATTTATATATGGTTACGTCAAACGTTACAATTTAGCACCCATTGTTGAATGAGTAGCGTCTGGAATTGAATCTCATTCCACAATTGCAAAACCGCGATAAATAAACAAAAGGATAAATATATTAGAATATAAAAACGCTTTTAAGGTAAATTTAGGTGTAAAGACCTTTGATGTTATATAAATAATGCAAATTTACCCTAAACTTTGTTAAATGACAAAAGAATAGGATATTTAATATCTTAAAAGAGTCATGACGCTTTGATTATAGTCATCTTGTTTTGTATATTTTCCTTTCACAATATCTTATATCCTGTAAATTTCAACTTTATAAATGTTTAATTTTAATTATATTTTCATATGCTTACATTTATTATAAAATTTAATTTATGAATTATTTTATAATATAAAACTGAGATTTCTTTTTAATATTTGTCAATTTAAATTTTTGTACTTTTGAGTTTGTCATTTCATATTATTAATCAAAGCAAATCGAATTATATATAACTATAAGAATTTGCACTTCGTGTGTGTATATATATATATATATATGTGTGTGTGTGTGTGTGTGTGTGTTGTTTTTAAAT
Organism: Salvia rosmarinus; assembly: GCA_036937905.1. Lineage (NCBI taxonomy): Eukaryota > Viridiplantae > Streptophyta > Magnoliopsida > Lamiales > Lamiaceae > Salvia > Salvia rosmarinus. The sequence goes on along the minus strand of JAODLM010000018.1, from coordinate 87,465 downwards.
AAAAAAAAACAATTTAGTCTTTTCAAATGTTGGCATCGTCTAATTAATGTTAACGACATTTTTTCACTCTTTATTTAACGTCAAGAATATTTTTATATTTAAACTTATTTTAAAAATATTTTTATATTCCACTATTAAAATCAAAGTGTATTTTCTTATCCCAAAAATAAAATAAAGTTGGAGATTTAGATGAATTGGCATAAGAGGGGAGCCTACGTGGCACTTGTAATGGAGTTGCTGGGGATCTTGTAGGCAGGCAGGCACAGGCACAGGCACAGGCTAATGAGGTAGGAAGTATAGCTACTTTAACAAATAATTTACCCCAATAATGTAATTCACCTCTAAGAGATTTTTTTTCCCCGAAGAAATGAAATATTCCATTTGTTACCATTATCTAGCTATATGACATATTTAATATTTACATGTACATTGAATGCAATAACATCTATGATTAATTTTAATATGTATATATATATTGTTGGAAATTAACTTGTTAACAAAAAGTGGTATATAATTTTGCTTGAAAGAGAAAAATTGTGTATAATAATCTTTGACCAATTAATAGATAGTGTTTCCTTGTCCTAAATGGATAAACTTTTTCCCGAAAGTTCCTACATCTCAACCTCATGAGAATATGAAAAGATAAATTACAATTAATCAACGAATATTAGGTCTCAAATATAATGATTTGGAATCTTGAATTAGTTCGAACAAAAAGGAAGAAAAACCCGAGAGTCCAAATCTCATCATCAACTTCACAAACAATTTTGCTAAATTATGTTGGATTGCCTATTGGACGTTGGAGACATGTCTAATAATTAACTTAGTAGAAAACACATCCACTAATCGTAGCAAGTTCAGTTATAACTTTATAGTGTAGCATACCCAAACTCCAGTCCGTAAAAATGAAAATGAAAAAGATAATGATTTACAAAATCTTGAATTATTAATTTTTCTATTCAACATCATGGACATAAGGCATAGTCAAGCGAACCCACAAAATGCGCATGTCTTTTTCCTCAAAATTTAACAATAATAAATTATCATAATATGCAATATTTATGTGAATTAGACACAAACGTTTATCAACTTTCAACTACTCATAAGAGTACGACAATAACTAATTATAAATCTAAGAATTCGGTTTTCGATAACAATTATGGAGCACATGTTTCAAGTGGGCCAGAAATTAATATGGCCAAGGTCCCCCACCGCCCAACTTAAATTTTCCCCTAAGGATGTACGTAAAAATCATTAATAATAATTCGATGTCAATAATCTTGAATTATTGCACAATATTTTAGTTGTAACCTAGCTAGATATTAGTCGCAATTCGTGTATAAACATAACAGGCACAATTATGAACTTTGTTTGCATGAACAATTATGGTGTTTGATCCTTTCAATAATGATGCTAAATAAGTCTTATACTATGGCATTATTACTATGTACAAATAAGTGTATATAATAAAATTTAAGTTGGCACCTCATTTATATAATAAAACGATTTAAAGTTCTACATATAGTACTATAGTACTGTTATTGGTCTCATCCAATTTGCGCACTCATGAATGAACGATATATTTTTGTTGACCTAAATACTTCAATCTTAAGTATACTTTGAGCTCTATTGGCATCGATATTAATGTGTCAGATAATCTTGAACTTAATCTTCCCAATAGTTATCCCAACTCAAAATTTTACTTCCGGACACGATTCATCTATCGTAATAGACTTTATACAAGATTTGACACGTGTAGCTTAAAATATGTACCCTAGATCTACAAATAAATATTTCATTCATCCTCAAATAAGTGTCTTAATTCCCTAATTTCCTTCCTATTTTTTTTTGTATGTATCCTCAATTTCATTCCTATTGTATTTATAATAAGTATCCACAAAATACTCTCTACTTATTACTTTTAACAATACCCTTTATTTACATCTTAATCATCCATGACTCACCATTATTTATCCTTCTTACCCTCAAAAATCCATTTATTTACACATTTTACAACATATGATCCATCACTAATTAATTTAATATTACATTAATATATGATATTAATTTAATATTACATTAATATATGATATTACATTAATATTACATTAATATATGATATTAATTAATTTTAAATTATAATATTAGTATTAATTATAAACAGGTTTAGGTAATATGTATCCTTATCTAATTTTTTAATCCAATCCAAACCCGTCATGTACTAGTTTCACTTTCCATATTTTACGTCAAACTCTTTCGTATTTACCCAAACCCAATTTGGTAAAAACGTGTAGTCGCAAAATCCAGACCCAATAACATTCATACGCAGGCCTCTTCATAATTTCCACAATGATTAGGGTTAAAATGAGTTGAATTTCCATAATCCTCCAAAGCAACACTGATAAAGTAGCAACACAAGAAATCAAGATTCATATGGGTTGACATTTCGTGCGTGTCGGGTCATTATTTTATCGACACGATAATGACACGACATAATAAGACAAAACACGAATACGATCGTTAAAGATTTGTCCGGCAGGAATACGATACGAAATGTAATGATACGGACACGAGCACAAACAAGGCACGATCACGAACATGACATATTTTTTCGTGTTGACACTACACGATAACGGCACGACAAATTCAAATAAAAATTAGAAAATAAATTAATAAAAAAATATAAAATATAAAATAATATTAAATATATATAAATATTATCGAACTATAGAAAACGACACGATCTGACATGAACACGAATGCAACACGAAAATTATAATGTTACACGAACACGACACTGATCTGACACGAAAACGACATGAAATTATCGTATCCTTATCATGTTGATACGATAAGGACACAAACACGATAAAGTTGAACACTAATCCGTTAATTTCGTACGGGTTCGTGTCGTATCGAAAATTGTGAACCTAATCGAGATGGAGTGTGGGTGGTGGGAAAATGCAGCTAGCAAAGCAAAGAAAAATGCAAAATGTTCAACCACCAACATAAATGAATTCTGTTGGCTTCTCATCTGTAAAAGCAACGAATTACTCTCATTCATAAAGACTGCCATTATTTAGTTGGGATGTCTTCCACCAAATGTATTATTGCACTATCCTCATCACTTTCTCACACTCCTCCAATTCTCAACTCTGTTTTTCCCACATTTTTCTCTTCTTTCTTCAGTTGTTTTTTTGTTAAAAAAAGAAATTCAACAAGAGATGGAAATGGGGGAATATGTGGTGAAGGTCGAGGAAGGGAGGCCTGCGGCGGACGGGAAGCCCTCGGCGGGGCCGGCGTACCGCTGCATTTATGCCAAGGATGGGCTCATGGAAATTCCATCCAAAATCAACTCTCCATGGGATTTTTTCAGGTCTGCATGTCACTCACTCAATTTTGGTTTATCAAATTAGGAACGTTAGTTGCAATGTTGCATTATGCCACGCTCAAAAAAATTAAAATAAAAGTTGCATTATGCCACTTTTAAAATAAAAGTCGCATTATGCCACTTTAATTATGTGAGTTGTATTTTTGTTATTAAATTGTTTTATTACATTTTGGCGTTAAATAAGTATGGGGGCTTTGTTTATTCTTTGCAAAAAATAAAAATAATTGTATCTTATTCTAATTAAATGTTGAGAATTATGTTACACAACAAATCTATGTAAGAAGTATTAATAGATTAAAGACAACTAAGAAAACAGAGCGTGTTAGAATATAATTAACAAAGAGACAAAATGGGTGATAGATCATTAATAGATTAAAGACGTGATAGATTAAAATTAAAAAGAGAGATAAAAAAAAAGGAAAAAAAATCGTGATCGATAAAAATTTCATTAATAGATAAAAGACGTGATAGATTAAAACTAGGAAAGACATCGAAAGAAGAAAAAAATATCACAAAAACTCATGTACATTCGTTCGCATCGTACAGAAGGATAAAAGTACCATTTTTTCTTAACATAAGTCTCATTTATATTGAAAAAAAATATCATTTGTTTTTTACACTGTAATTTGAAAGTGTCATTTCTATTAAGGATATGTATTATTATTCGTATATGCGTCTATCATTTATATTTGAGGAGACCACCTCAAATAATCGTGATTGACAAAAATAAAAAATAAAATGGCCCATGCACGTGATAGATTAAAACTAAAAAAAAAAAGATCAAGAGAAGAAAAAATCTTGATAGATAAAAATTGAAAATAAAATGGCCCGTGCAGATTTTGAACAAGCAAACTTCATGTTATTAGTACAACGCCCTAAACAACTGAACTTAATTTTATTATTGAATGCAGGGAATCCGTGAAGAAGTACCCAAAGCAGCAGATGCTAGGTCGCCGTCAACTCAAGGACGGAAAGGTATCCTCAATATATATCCGTTACAATATCCTTTATTACCATTTACCAACCCTCATTTCCTTTATGTTTGATTTTACAACATTATTATATTATTGAAATGTATGTCCGAAGGTAGCAACAAATGCAATAATCAAGCAAACCCAGTAACAGTTAAAAAATTTGGCAGGCCGGTGCATACACTTGGCTAACTTACCAGCAAGTCTACGATGCAACTATTACCATTGGTTCTGCTATGCGACGCCGTGGCGTCAATCCTGTTAGTACTCCTTCTTTTCACCATTCCTTAATAAATATGTTACAAAATAGTAACACATGTGATTGTGATAGAAAAATGAAGTAGAATTATTAATGTCCAAAGTTCTTTGTATTGTAGGGTGACAAATGCGGCATATATGGGGTTAACTGCCCTGAATGGATCATGGCAATGCAGGTAAATTAAGGTCGAGAAATTTGATCATGTTATTATTGTTATTTTCTTTTTTATACCGCATTACTTATCTCATTCAATTCATCTGCAGGCTTGTAATAGTCAAGCTATTACGTATGTACCACTATATGACTCACTTGGTACGTTACACATTTTTTATTTCTGAAACTTTAGTAGGGAATGAATTGGCAATATGTTGAGTTCGTATTGTTTGCGTTTGCAGGCGCAAACGCAGTGGAGTTCATTATCAACCATGCTGAAGTTTCCATAGCATTTGTCCAAGAAAGCAAGTTGCCTGCTGTTAGTTCTCTTATATATCTTCAATTTGTTTGGTGTGTGTTGTATTTGCTTTTCGTATCTAATGAGATATATAATGCATATTAGTCGTGCCATTTTTCCAGCCTAATCCGAAAACTTAGTTTTCTCATTACCATTTTTATTGATCAATAGTCTTCCCTTACCTTTGCGTTATCTCTCTTTTCTTGCTTTACTTTGTCTACTTATACACCACTTGAGAGATATTCAAGCATTGTAGTTTGACTAATGTCGTAACAGCCTCTCCGTATGGCCTAGAAGGCTATTGATAGTAAAACATAATTTTATGCATATGTAAGTGACCCTTTCAATTTTCAAATGTGAATGCTAAGAAAGATAGATAGAAAGAATGGATTTTGTATGAAATTTTCTTATTTCTGTATTTTTGTATCTCCCTGCAGATACTGACATGTCTCTGCAATTGTGCTTCAAATCTAAAAAGTAGGTGAATTCATGACTTATATACGCATTTAACTAATTTTCTGATTCTGTGATTGTAAGTGAGACGTGTTTGTTTGTGAAGCTATTGTCAGCTTTGGAAATATTTCTGATAAGCAAAAGGACGCAGCTGAAGAGCTAGGCGTAGCTTGTTTCTCTTGGGAAGAGTTCGCTCTATTGGTTAGTATGCCATCACAAAGAAATGCTTGGCATATGTATTATTACCTTATTTTAGACCTTGTGCATTTCTTCTTGCATTTTCACATCTGTTCTATTTTTGCAGGGAAATTCAGATGGCGATCTTCCTCCAAAGAAGAAGGCAGATACATTGACGATAATGTACACCAGTGGCACGACCGGGGAACCAAAGGGTGTTATTCTATCTAACGGTGCTTTTATGTCTGAAGTCATGTCGATGGATCAACTTCTCCGAGAGACAGACAAAGCTGTAAAAAAAATTTACTTTCTTATTGATGGTTTTTAACCTTCTTGTGTAGTATTTGTATACTAAAAGCATGAACTCTGCAGGGTACTGAAGAAGATGTATACTTCTCTTTCCTTCCTCTAGCCCATATATTCGATCAAATCATTGAGACCTATTGTATTTACTCCGGCTCATCCATTGGGTTTTGGCAAGGGGTATGCTCAATATTAGTGCTTACTCAATTTGTACACAATGGTTTTATACATTTGATGTCTCGGCTAAAGCTGCATTGCGTTGAACTCACAGGATATTCGTTTCTTGATTGAGGATCTTCTCGTCTTAAAGCCAACTATATTCTGTGGTGTCCCTAGAGTTTTTGATAGAATATACACAGGTAACGTTTCCTTTTCATATTCATAGTTTGATTAAGATTAAGATCGAGGAACCATTTTTCTTATACAAAGTTTTCTTTTTCTTTTTCTTGGTGGGTGCATCAGGCATAATGGATAGAATTTCAGCTGGTGGTTCATTGAAGAAGTCGCTTTTCCACATTTCATACAACTTGTAGGTGTTACTTGCATGCATAAATCATTTATTTTCCTTTTCTTGAATATAAGGATGATAAAGAAATGATTCACAGTAAACTGAGGAATCTTGTAAAAGGGCTCAAACAAGAGGAAGCATCTCCGCTTTTGGACAAGCTCGTTTTCGATAAGGTTAGTTAAGCTCACCTACATTACAAGTTCATTCGCCTCGTTCTAAAATCGGGTCTTATTTTTCAGATCAGACAAGGATTTGGTGGACGCGTTCGTCTCATATTATCTGGAGCTGCACCTTTACCTAAGCACATTGAGGAGTTCCTGAGAGTGACATGCTGTTGTGTGCTGTCACAAGGCTATGGTGTGTTTTGCTAACCTCACAACTTTATGCCTTTCCTTTCCTCTTCTCAGATGATGATTTTTTTCGTGTATTTTGTAGGCCTCACGGAAAGTTGTGGAGGATGTTTCACATCTATAGCCAACGTGTTCCCTATGATAGGCTCGGTAGGGGTGCCTATGACCACGATCGAAGCAAGGCTCGAATCAGTGCCCGAGATGGGATATGATGCGCTCTCTGCCCTTCCCCGAGGTGAAATTTGTCTCAGGGGAAACACCTTATTCTCCGGCTACCATAAACGCCAAGACCTCACGAATGAGGTGGTCGTGGATGGCTGGTTCCACACGGGTATGCTTCTTCAACAATATATACATCCCTTGTGTGCTTACGACACTAAAGAGAGTCGAACTGAAAAATTGCAGGTGATGTTGGGGAATGGCAGCCTAATGGAGCCATGAAGATCATAGACAGAAAGAAGAATATATTCAAGCTGTCTCAAGGCGAATATGTTGCTGTGGAAAGCCTAGAAAGCACTTATTCACGATGCCCTCTTATTACATCGGTAAGTTGAAACACGGGGGAAGAAGCAGATAAATAGTTTGGGGGTGTTAAATTGAATTTTTTTATAATTTAAAAAAACATAAAATCGGTTGGGGGTGATGCAGCTTACCCCAGCACCCCCAGAATCCAAACCCTCCCGGACTGTTACTTGTTGATTGAACTAACTGCAGCCATTTCTGGCCGTAGATTTGGGTGTACGGGAACAGTTTCGAGTCGTTTCTAGTAGCTGTGGTGGTGCCGGAGAGAAAGGCACTTGAAGATTGGGCAGCGAGTAGTCAAGAGAAAGGGGATCTCCCGCTCCTGTGCAATAACCCGAGAGCCAGAAAATATATTCTGGACGAGCTCAACAACACCGCGAAACAACATAGTGTATGTTTCATGAAGCCCGATTTACTCTATATATAATGCGTCCACACTTCTTACTTATATACACCCTTGATGTTTCTTCAGCTCAGAGGCTTTGAAATGTTAAAGGCTGTTCGTTTAGAGCCTATTCCTTTTGACATTGATCGGGATTTGATCACTCCGACTTTCAAGCTTAAGAGGCCGCAGTTGCTCAAGCATTACAAGGTACGTCTGTTTACATTGCTGAACTGTTTTTGTCGCATGTTGTAAATGAGACAGCTGATTCTGCACATATTTTATGCAATATATGCAGGAATGCATTGACGAGTTGTACAGTGAAGTTAAAGCTACAACAAAAACATAGGAACTGCATCAACCATTTTGAAGATGGTTAAAAGTTTCTGTTCGAGGAAGAAATGAAGCAATTTCCCCAGCATTTTCGTATAAGCTCGTTACTATATGTTAATATGAAGATAAACTTGTTGAATTCTCTTTCTTGCAAATATACGAAGGCTAAGAATAAATGGTTTCATCACAGACTTCTTTGCTAGGTTCAGTAGGAATCAAAATCTTTATCTCTTCTCTCTAGATTCTGTGATCTACTTCAAGGTGCAAGTAATCAGACAAAAACTTCTCTTGATCGATGTCGAATTCATCAGACTTCTTTGCTAGGTTCAGTAGGAATCAAAATCTTTCTCTCTTTTCTCTAGATTCTGTGATCTACTTCAATGTGCAAGTAATCAGACAAAAATTTCTCTTGATCGATGCGTCTAGTTACCTTCGACGCCTGCGGAGGTCAATCAGGAGAAATGACACTGAGCAACAATGCTTGTGGTATTTACTCTTAGTTTTTACCTTTTCTGGAGCAATTCAAAATGTGTTCAAATCATTTCTGAAATAATCCCTCAATCGAAACATAACAAGAGAGTGATAACAATGAGCTTGTGCACAAATTTATTTCTTTCAGACAAATGAACATACAATGTTCCACTGAGGCAGGCTTGATTTCTCATTGCGCAATAATCAACAAAAGATACACAAGAGCAATCAAGACAGCATCAGTTGTTAGCAAACATTGACAAGCACATCTCACACTGTCTGAACTGAAAAACATGACATTACGTTCCTTAAATGGTCTATAGGATGGCAAGCACAAGCGCCCAAACTGGATATATGAAGAGGAGGAGAATCCCGATAGAGTTGGAGATGCCGTTGCTCTTGGTGAAGGAGTTCCTGAACCCTCCAGATGCTCGGATGTGTTCCTGCAGCAAGTAACATCCGATCACCAGGCAAATGAATAGTCCGATAACGCCACCCCTCACCGTATCTGAGAGGAAGCTTGGAGATACCACTAGGAGCAAGATCAGAGATCCAGGCATTTCCAACCAGTCTGTAGCAATGAGAGAGAGATGAGGGTCAAATCATATTAAGAATTCTAGGTTTCAAGTATTGGAAGAGAATGGTGATCATACCAGGAAAATGCTTGGGGAAGAAGAGGCGTAAGACAACACCTATAAAAGCAATCCACTTCCCAATCTCCCCGCTGCATAGTTATTAGCAATCGAATAGCAAATTATACATCCAATTTGTTTAAAAGCAGAAATAAGTTGGTTAGATACGACCAAGTGAAAAAGAGGTTATATAAGGCAGGGACAAGTACCTTAGTATGCCGAACAACCATGAAGGAAGGCTCAGGTAAATGTATGGGACTAAGAGGGATGTGAGCATGTTGGTTTTCCAATTTGTACGATCCAAGACCAGTAAATAACTGCAGATGAAATTAATAGGAGAAGATTACAAGCTGGATATGAGAATATGAGCTGAGAACTATTGTAAGGCAAGAAACCATATGTTCTAACCAATATAAGATGAGGTAGCAGATAGGGTTAAACAAAAAGGCAAGAAAGGATAGTTTTTCACTTGTTATTGTTTCATTACAATTAGAGATAGCTTACACGATTATCCCGTGGCATTCCAGTGAGAGATTCCGGCAACTTTCTTCATGAATCCTAGATATGACTTGACTAAGCCTTTCTATTGCACTTTATGTCATCTGTAGTGTGATCAAACTTCTATCAAAAAATTATACACATTTTTATCTGTAAGCATAGTAGTGATGTTGTCAAACTTCATTGTTGTATTTCACATTTTCAAATATTATTGTGTTCACGAATCTAAGGTGTATATTAGTGCAGCCACTACCAAATCAGTCCTGATTACTAACACCATCCAAAATCACAACTTATTTCATTACATCTAAATATAACCAATCACAAGCACGAAAAGCAATCTTCAGGTAAGAGAGGAAACATGAATCCCAAAATTTAGAGTTGATCCATATTTGAGATGATGAAAACATGAAGCTAAATAAACATGTATAACTATGAGACTGACTAAATCTACGTACAGTATACTAGAACATCAACCTATTAGTAAAATTCAACAAACCTAATCAACTCCCCAGATTTTTTCTTTCCCAATCTTTCTCCAAATCACCACACTTATTCAACATTTCTCACTAAATAATTTCATAATTCGCAATATCTCTCAAGAAATTATGCTGCAATCTAATCCAATCTCCTCATAATTGATTCAATAAACAAAATCCAAACTTCCATATCATGCAAGCATATCAAAATATCTGAAGCAAAAGATCAGGAAATCAAACACTAACATTGCAGCAAAACAAGCAACCCATTTGAGAAACGAAGTCCCAAATCCAAGGCCACCTAGCTTGATCGCATGATGAGCAAACTTCTTAATTGCAGTCCCAACATCCTTCAGATCAGAACCAAGTAACTCACTCGCTGCTCCGGAATCAGAATCAGTCTTCATTTTCAAATAATTTGTCTTCCCACCCACCATTCTCTCCATCTCTTGCCACTATAAATTCCCTTGTTATTTGAAGAAATTAATCAGATGGGATTTATACTTCCTTGATGAGTTCAGCTTTTATAGAAGGCAATAAAAATTTGAAGGTTTGCGCAGGCATAAACAATGAGAGGCAACAAGTCGAAGTGGGAAGTATCTTGATACTTTCATAGGTGGCAATGATTGGTTGGGTGAGGGCTCTGGAGCCACCACGTGGATCTCAATAATTTGCGCACATGGATGAGTTCGTCAATCTTAACTGACAACTTTTGCCGACTCAATTCACAAGTCACAACATAGCAAATTGTACACTATTATTGATAAATTACACTTTGGCACCTAAATGTTCCATTTTCATAAATATACCATATTTTCGATAATAACATTAGGAGCGAACATTCGGATTTCGACTTGAATTTTTGTCTAATTTGAATCTATTCGAAAATCTCAGAGAGAAAAATACGATTCGAATCGAATATCTGAAAATCCGAGATCCGAAAATCCGATTTTTTTACAAAAAAAATCAAATTGAATTGAAAATTCTGAAAATCCGAAACTAATTTTTGTTAATTCTTATACATATTTATATTAGATTTAAAAATATTTAAATAAAATATTATTATTTTTATATATAAATTATATATAATTCGAATTTTAGGGTTAAAAAAATCCAGTTTGATTCGAACCGAAAATCCAAAAAATCATAACCATATTTTAAATTTCAGTTTGGTTCGGATCAGATATTCGATTTTCGGATATTTTACTAACCCGTAAATAACATCGTAGTGTCTAATAAATGACTAGGTGCAAATGCCGGAATTGACAAACACATATACTTCCATGTTTCTAATATCAACGTGATGTTAATTTTTGTAGAGAATTATGCGTTTGTTAATTAATTTAAACTAAATTAATTTATTGTGTATAACTCATTACTTGCTATTATATTAAATTTGCATTAATATTGGACCAAAATCAAGGAGAACGAACGTACTAGGAAATAGAGTTTATCTCGATACAAAGCGAAAATGTATACAAAATCGAATCACAAACAAGGGAGAATGAGCCCGAACAAAAAATTTGCACGAAGGCTACATACAATGCCCCTGTTGTATGCCTCGCAGCCACATGCCGTGACCACGTGGTGGTTCTGTTTTGGCCGCACATTCACCCGAAATTGCCTAGTTTGAGTCCTAGATTATATCGAACTCTTGGAAACTCAATTTTTATTAACTTAGTATTTTTAGACCTCAATCTACACTTATAAATACCTGTTAAACCTCTTTGAAAGGGGACCGTTAACCTTTTATTGATTCATATTTTCTGGAGCTTTTAGAAACGAGAAGAGAGAAGAGAAGATCAAACATGATACAAACTTGAAGATAGTGAGATTCTACAAATCTTCCTGTTATTATTTGTTGGCCCAATATTACAACCCAAGCCCAATGATTTTTCCCCTAACCCTTCTTATACCTAAACCTACCCTCCTACTATTTAAATGATGGTAAAACTCACGCCTCACACTTTGGGTGAATGTGAGTCAGTAGAGCAAGAGAGAAAAAAAGAGGCGCCGCTTTACTGCACTTGGTCATACTCCATTGTTTTGCCTCTTGGTATCAATTCCTTTGTGGAATTCTTGGTGAGGTAGTAGTATCTTCTTTGTGGAGAGCTCTTGGAGGTTAGGGGTTTGGGTTGTGGGTTGTTGCTGTGTCAACGAGATAGTGATCTCATTTTTGGACACCGTGAAGGCGTGTTGCAACGACGGAGAAACCGCACCTGAGCCGAGTTTATCCTATCTCTATTTTTCTTTTTCTTGTTTCTTTGTTGCTTATTTCCTTGTTGTGTGCAGGTGTTTAGAAAGTTGCCAGGAACGACGTTGAGTTGCTGCCGGGATCAACGGAGGTGTTGTCCGGGTGCGCGTTGACAACGACGAGGCTGTCCGGATTCTCAACAGTGGTATCAGAGCCAGGTTCTTCCTCGTCGTAGTTGGTAAGTCGGGATCCTGATCTTAGGATCGCGCTCTGGTAAAGCGGTTAAAACCTCTCAGTTTTAAATTCTAGAAAACTGCCGATTGGCGTAGTATAGGATTGAGTTTTGTTTCTGTTTACCAACGTGTCTCTCGTTTGTTATCTGTGTGATTAAATCAAAAATATTATTTGCCTTGAATATTTTTGCTCTCTGATCTGTATTTCGCTGCATTAAGGCTGATATATTTTTTCTTGATTTATCGTGTGGCATTATGTCTTCTTTGGCAAATTATGGTTTGACACCTTTTGATGGTAAAACGGACTTTGGTTTTTGGCAACAGAAAATGGAATGTATTTTAATTCAACAAGGTGTTTATCAAGTAATTGATGATTCTTATGATAATGAAGTTGATGAGAAAAAGAAATTTCAAATGAATCGTCTTGCTTTGTCTGCTATTATCCTGAATTTATCTGAGTGTGTTCTTAGAAAAGTAGGAAGGATGACTTCTGCTAAAGATTTGTGGTCAAAACTTGAAGAGTTATATACTGAAACGTCTTTGCCTTCTAAAATGTTTCTGATTGAAAGATTCTTCCGTTTTAAACTTAACATGTCTAAAGGTGTTAATGAAAATGTGGATGAATTCACTAAGTTAGTTCAAGACATAAAATTGACTGGCGATAAACATATTGATGATTATGCTCCGTTTGCGCTTTTAAATGCTATTCCTGATTCTTACAGTGATGTTAAATCTGCTATTAAGTATGGTAGAGATAATGTGACACTTGACACTGTTGTGAGTGCTTTGAAAAATAAGGAATTAGATTTAAAACTTGATAACGGTGCACAAGAACTGGATAAAGTCATGCATGCTAGGGGTGGAAAACTGTTTCATGATAAGGGGAAGTCAAAATTTAGATTTAAACCTAGGAAGTGCTATGGTTGTGGTGAAACGGGTCACTATATCAGGGATTGTCCTAAGAAAAATCAACATTTTGATCAGGCTAATGTGGTAACTAATGAAAAAACCACGTGTGATTTGTTCTAAGGTGGAGGTATGTGGTTGAGCTTTAAGTTTAGGGTGCATGAGCTTAGGAGTTTGTTTCCTTGTGTGTCTCTATTGTTGCTCTCTTTGAGGTGGAGCTTCGTCCCTTACTTTATGCTCGTTTTTCCTTGTTCTTTATAAACATACCTTTGTGGTTCATTCTATGTGACTTTGTGGTTTGGTGGCTTGGTGCCAGCTTCGTGTCTTCGTGATGGCTTAGTGACTTTGTGATATGCTTTGTGTTTTATGATCTGTGTGATCTTTGCTAGCTTAGTGATAACAATCTTTTTGATATACCGTATGTGTGATGGTTGTGATGATCTTTGTGATCTTCAGTAGCTTTGTGCTAGTTATCTTTGTGATGTTTCTTTGTGAGCTTCTAATTATGTATTAGTTGGCTTCATGCTTTGTGATGTTACTTTGTGAGCTTCTAATTGTGTATTAGTTGCCTTCATGCTTTGTGATTGCTTTGTGAGCTTCTAACTGTGTGTTAGATATCTTTGTGCTTTGTGGGTATTTTTCCTGTGTGTCTTTTTTGCAGGTATGAACACGGTTAATTTACCCTTGGTTGATCTTGTGATCATGTATAGACTGTGTGTCTATACGTCTTGTTCCTTACTCTGTCTGTGTGATTTTGCAAGGGACACTCGGCTGGGATGATTGTGTGGGTTGTTCTCCGATGCACACAACAACACGGTTAGGCCAAATGTGGAGATTGTTATTATTTGTTGGCCCAATATTACAACCCAAGCCCAATGATTTTTCACCTAACCCTTCTTATACCTAAACCTACCCTCCTACTATTTAAATGATGGTAAAACTCACGCCTCACACTTTGGGTGAATGTGAGTCAGTAGAGCAAGAGAGAAAAAAAGAGGCGTCGCTTTACTGCACTTGGTCATACTCCATTGTTTTGCCTCTTGGTATCAATTCCTTTGTGGAATTCTTGGTGAGGTAGTAGTATCTTCTTTGTGGAGAGCTCTTGGAGGTTAGGGGTTTGGGTTGTGGGTTGTTGCCGTGTCAACGAGATTGTGATCTCCTTTTTGGACACCGTGAAGGCGTGTTGCAACGACGGAGAAACCGCACCTGAGCCGAGTTTATCCTATCTCTATTTTTCTTTTTCTTGTTTCTTTGTTGCTTCTTTCCTTGTTGTGTGCAGGTGTTCAGAAAGTTGCCAGAAACGACGTTGAGTTGCTGCCGGGATCGACGGAGGTGTTGTCCGGGTGCGCGTTGACGACGACGAGGCTGTCCGGATTCTCAACACTTCCTATGATTTTTATTATTAATGACATTGATTTCCGTTGATTTTAGTTTGCTAGTTCACATGTCTGTCTCAATTCTCTTTTATCCTAGAATTAGAGAACATATAGATGATGTTTTTTTAACATGTTTTGAATAATTCACCTAGACCCTTTCTTCTTTTACATGTTGTTAGGTTGATAGTTTGTATGATTGATATCAACCAATTTTGCATGATTAATTGTGCTAGTTTGAGATCGAGAGAAGATCATTATCACTCGAATTGGAATCATGCTTCAATATTAATCGAGAGGACTTGAGATTAGTGTAAGGACTTATAATAATATAATCTAATCATTGTATCTGGAGTTGCATGTTTAGGTAACGATCTTGAAACAATAGTCTTAAATGTAATCTATTTTGCGTCGGGTCCTTCGGGTGTCATATTTTGGCCAAGTTTACCGTACCTCCGGCCCGGTTAGGCAGTCACAAAAATCAGTCAAATCGATGACATAGCTTCACTCGGAAAGCATGCATAGCGTTCATGCCCTACAACTAGTAGGTCACTCACTCGCCAATGGTTGATTAGAGACAAGTTACACTCCGATTTAACAAAGGAAAAGGAAGGAATAATTGAGTTTGTGAATGGTTGATTTATCTTAATATGTTTGAATATCTATTCCGTTGAAATTGAAGCTCTAGGATATTATTTCATCTGTTTAAATCCGTGTTATCTCTACTCGTTTTATTTAATTTGATTTGCATGTTTTAGATAAAACACCAACATTAAGTTTTCAAAGTCTAGATAAAGGATTATAGTTTAAAATAGTAGTCAATTATATTATTTTAGTCTCTGCGGTACAATATTACGCACTGCTTTACACAATTGCACTCATGCTTGAATAAATTAACGAACACAATCCAATTATATTTTTTAATTATATTTAATTATAATTTATTAATCCATAAGTAGGAATTTAGTAATTTGTATTTAAAATTTAAGTTTTATGGTGTGCCTTCTACTAAATTGATTTTGATTTCGTTTTTATATCTAAGCTGGATCCACCTTTCAGATCGGATAGTAGCATCAGATATCAAGATTAAACATAAAAACGAATTTAACTTATCCAATAATAATATGTCATTATAATTTTTTAAAAATGCGATCTACTTCCTCCGTTATTTTTAAGTGTCCCATTATTATTTTTAATAAGTGTCATATTTTACAATTTGAGAGAAAAATCATGATATGTTTCATATTTATCCTTATTTAATACTCTTGAATTTGATAATTAGTTGTATAAATATATTTATCATGGTAATCAATGAGGTTACAAATGTAAATTTATCTACTTCATTGGTTTGTGCGATTTGATAGCAATGGACATTTAAAAAAGAATTGAACGAGTATTTTTTAAATAGGTGTATTTGGATTTGCTAAACCGTAATTTGAACATGTATTGTTTGTTAAATAAGTGACATGTAGAAGATAAAGAACCTTACGTGCACGGAACAAGTTTAAGATTTTGATGAATCATCACTATTTGGTAACAAAATTACGAAATCCGGTTTCGTTAACCGATTTTAGTAAACAAATAAGTGTATTTAAGTTGATAAATAGGCATTAAACGTTGGCATGTGGCAGACACAGGTGCAAGCAATGTAAGTCCCTATCAATCCTTATTAACAAAATAAAATAAAATAACCCATACATATAGGGCCAAAGCTCTCTTCATTGAATTAATGCAATAAAAATTGCTTAGACTAAAACTGCTCAAGCACCCTTCTTTAACTCTTGAAATTCAAATATCGTCATCGAGTGCATTGGCGACATTTATTATATTAAATTGATAATGGGCCTTCACACTCTTTTAGTCCATTTCTTGTCATTAATTGGACCATTCTCTTAAAATCAGCATTTATTTGTTATTTGGGGAAGTTTTATTGAATGGTATGGTATAATTGTAACAATGGTGACACTACTTGATACAATGGGTCCATGTTTTTGTGCTCCAAAATATCACATAGATATCTGAAATCTCTAAGTGATATTTGGTTACGATCTTGGTAATGCCTATTTGAATAAAATCTTATTAACACCAGCCCTAGTTCGAAATCGTAACCAGTGCCTGCATTTCCCCTCAAACAATGTGGTTCCTATAATTTTACACATTATAAATATTAATAAGTTATGTTTTTTTTTTTTGTCATTTATCCTATCACATAAAAAACTAAGATATATACATATCTAATAAAAGAGAGAAAAAGATTCAGAAATCGGTTTTCATTGGATATTTTGCAATCAAGAGGAGTATATTGGCTGGAGTATGATCACATTTTTGTTAGGTCACGTCGTAGGAGTAAAGTGTAAGTAAACAAGGAGTTTGTGGATTGAATTATCTTAGAATATGATATTAGGCCCATGTTTCCGTGCATCAAAACTATAGAAGTCATAATTCCTTAATTTATCTTCGACCATCATTTTCAGCGGTTTATGTAAGTCTATCTCAATTACACTTGGGGTTGTATCTGAATCAGTCTGCTTCCTAGCCAGTGTGGATCCAAAAGGAATGTTTGCTTCACTACAAGAATCTCTTTGTTGAAATGCCAAGGCATTCCCTCCACAACCGCAACATGTTCAAAGTTCTGCTAAACAGATTAATGTTACAATAACATAGATTTTCATAAAGCAAAAACCAATTGTATACAAGTGTCCGCTTTTTAAAAAGTGGGCCAATGCCCAATTGTGAAAAATGCTACATATTTTATTATTTTAATTAAAAATGATTTGATTATGACATCTTTGATTTCGATTAAAAATGTTTTGTTGGATGTTGGAGTCAAGTCTGGAGGAAACAACAAATCATTTATATGCAATCATTTTTGTTGTTTTATGCAAACTTGACTCTAATATTCAACAAAACATTTCCAATCGAAATTATATATATCATAATTAAATACTCAAAATCCATTAAAATACTAAAATGGGTATAGAGTGTAATATTTTTCATAAATGAGCATGAGATGTACACAATTTAAAAAAGTGAGTATTTAAATTTAGCTCTCTTATATTTAATTCGTATAGAGGTTATATATATCTGCCTGTGTGAATTGATTTTAGGAAAAGTATATAACTCCAGGCTTTACAAAAGTTATCTTGTATTTTGACATGCGTAAATATTTTTTGTTATGAAAGTGCAAAAATCGTACTGTCGTTTCACGTACGTGAATATGTAATTGTTTGATGAGGTCAATACGTAAACTACTAAAAAACTGGGGAAACAAATATATTAGAGAAATTGATATGCGTAAATATTTGTTCTGAAAAGTGAAAAAAACTTGGTGCTGTTGTTTCAAGTTCAAGTTCATGTTCCTATTCCTACTCCTGTTCCAATTCAGTTCCAATTCTGCATTCGTGGACTTGAATCTTGACAATTGTTCTTTGGGCCTTATCTTTCGCTTTATTTAGGCTCGACGTATATACCTTTTGAAAGTTTTCATTAGGCCAAATGTGGAGTTGATCTGAGGTCCAACTCGAGTGCCTGTTCGATGGGACTGCAGTGCACATGGAAGACATTCAGATATGTCCCAATGAGCTTGGACACACAAGTTATCCAGATACATGTGTAATGATCGGGCAACGTCCCGAAGTTATGACGTAGCAAGAAATATGGGGTCACGACTTGTAATGTCCACAGTAACGATCTATAACATCCAGACCATCATAACTCCAACTTTTATTAGCAATAATAAGCTTTGGTTGTGCATTTATCCCTGCATTAGAATGTGCCTATAAATAGGTCTATTCTACATTTGCATTTTACACAATAATAAAAACATGAAAGTTGGCTACGTTCTGCCAAAACTCTTTGCATACATTTTTGCATAACATAGTTCATAAGTTGAAGCTTTGTCCTCAATTCGCTGGAACTCTGTCACGACCAGCCTTCCCTAAAGATAGTTAAGTCGAAGAAACGTGACTAGGGAAGGGAAATTAGAAGTTAGGATAGAAAGTGGTACTTTGGTATCTGGATCTTAACTAAATACTCAAATAAAGTTAAAATGAAATACTTGATTAAAAACTAGAAGATTATGAGAGTCGGCAATGTATACTGAAAAGGGATTATGCGAACTATACCTAAACAATAACATTGTATGTAATTGGACAAATCATGATCACACTATTTTACAGCGGAAAAACATAGCTGAGATACATATATGAAGACATTTATCTCGGGGCATCTTCAACTAGACCTGACAAATAACATGCACTTCATCATTCACATCACAGCTCAATCTGCACATTTAGAAATATATTCGGGACTAAGTACAAAAGTACTCAGTGGACTCATGGCGAAAATATACTATTGTTTAAGTATAAGCTAAAATTGTAAATTATCGTGCCAACTTAACAGTAACACAAGGAATTTTATCTTAGAGAGGCTCATGTATACTAAATTCTTTTGTGAAGCTAAAGTCCGTTTGATCAGACTAAGTTCTTTTGTAATCTCCGTATTTGTAATTGATGTTGTGTCCGAGAAGGAGGCCTCATTCCACGGTCACCGGATCGGCCAATCCTTCAAGATGACACACAACCGTTGTGTACACTAATCATGTCTAGGGATTCCTAGTACAAAAGTTGAATTCGATTATGAGATTTTGGCATAGCCAAACACATATAGATATCATCAACAAATCAAAATATTTATGGTAAGACAATACTTGAAATGAAGATTTAAATTGCTAGTTATGTAACAATTTTAGTTTTGAAATTTTACATATATATGGACAGTTCGTATTATCTATGTCGGAGGCCCATATATATATATATATATATATATAGGGGTTGGATCCAATGAGAACTCATCTTTTTTGAGAACTTGAGAACCATGTATAAGACGTTGAAGATGATCTATAAAGTTGTGCATAACGAAAACTTTCTAAATTATTTTGTGCATCTTGTCTGCAAAACTTTCTAAACAGTATATAAGCCCACCTGTCTGCAAATCTTGTTTAAAGGATCACGAATTCCTTGCAGTTATGTCGTCAATTCCTCGTTCGACCTTTATCGTAAGAATAACATGTAAGACGTCTGAAACGAAAGATAATTCGTATTGAAAGGAGTTTGTGATTTTTAATTGAGTAGGAATTTTATTACAGATTCGCATTCGCTACTAAGACGCAGCGTTATTACCTCGAATTCTCATTTAAGATTCTATCTATTTCTTATAATGTTTTAGAAAGCTTAGAATACTTTAAATTAGTGGTCAATTAGACTTAATTCTATCATAATTAACTTTTAAACTTAACTTAAACTTGATTATGATATTCTTCTAAACATCTACTTGGCATAATTAAATCAATTAAACATCTGAATTTAATTCATCAAGTCTATAATCAAAAGTTAAGACAATGGATCAATTATAAGTCCACTTTACCTTATCTTATAGGCTTAATTCTATTTATTATGATTGTAGGTCCAATTTAAATAAATTAGAACTTAATAATTAAAGCCTAAAATCAATTTCTTAATTAAAGGTCCATTTCTAAATTTATAGAGATTCCTGGACTGATAAATTCAGCCCATCTACACTGTTTATTTTTTTCGAACTGGGCCAAGAATTATTTTAAAATCAGACCAATAGATTAAACAGAATTTCCAGGTCAAGAATCCCCTATTTTCGGCCCACACCAAATTGTTCAGCCCAATGTCATTTTATTTTAATTGCCAGCCCAACACCATTTATTTCTAAGCCCAACAACATAATAAAGTTAGGCTAAACCCTAATCTGCCCATATGTCTCTCTCTGACGCCACCCACACACCTGCGCCACCTTCTACCCTCCTCTCGTCTACCGATTGCCGTCGTCTCCTCAATTCAGACGAACGGCCGTGGTCGCCGGCGACAGTTCCGTCTGCTGCCGCGCTATCATCGGCGCAATCTCTTCCCTCTTTCTCACCGTGTACACACAAACTCATCTCCTTCGGCAAACTCATCTCCTTCGGCAAGTTTTAACAAGAAACCTTCCCCCCTAACTCCCCCTCGAACCGTTGCCGCCTACTCCTCTAAAATCCGGCGACGTCGTCGGATTTCACGGCCATAAGGAACAACCTTTCTCCCTCTCTCTCTATTTATGCCATCGCCGCCACAACCGTCGGCCGTCGCAGCCGTGCACCACCGCATCGTCAGCTGCAACTACTGCCTCATCCATCTTTTCTTTTTTCTCGGCTTTCTCTCGGCACGCACAATTCAGAGAACTCATCTCTCTCTCTCGCGCCGTTGCTACTACATTCTCCGGCAGGGCTCCCACCGTCTTAGCCGCGGTGTTCACCACAGATCCGTCGGCTGCTCGCCGCAGAGTCATCATCGTGGTAGTTGCTCAGCCTCCTCTGTTTTCACCGCCTCAACGCCAGGAGTGACAGCAACAACACCACGGTAACGTCGTCGTCCATCAAATGCCGTCGTAGCAGGGTGGCATCGCTGTAGACAGCCACCATCGCTTGAAGCCCGCCGCTGGGCGCCACTCGACTCTCTCAAACACGACAACGATATCACACAGCCCCAAGTCACCTCCTCGACCGGTTCCACAATTTACAGCATGGTTTTCGAAATGACAGCTTTTAAATGCTTGGGATTCTATCTTAGTTTGAATTTTTCCTTAATGTCTCTAGTTCAAGAAATACAGTGTAGTTTCATGATTTCTGTAAATTTTGAGTTCATGATTTCAAGAAATACAGCGTAAATTTTGAGCTACCGTCGACAAGCAATGTAAACAATTGTTTTAGTTGTAGTGGAGCATCTAAAAAGTCTTGTTGTATGTGTTCTAGTTTATCTCATGTATTTTCGCATGAACTCAAAAGTACATTATTTAAAACAGAAGCTTAATAATTGAGTTTAAGGAAACCTTGGTGGAAGAGGCTTGTGTCGTTGTTGCTGCTACTGGAGATTTAAGGCAGAAGAAGAAGTTAGTGTTGGAAACAACAAGGCATGTAAGTTTGTTGTTTTCTTATGGAATGGACAAATGAAATGGTAAGAGATGGTGTATTGGTGGTTTTCAATTGTTGCTTTGTTTGATACATAGAGTACAAGCTAATGGTTAGGGGTGTAAGGGAAAGTACCATTTGATGGGAAGGGTCTCCAAAAGTAGAGATATTTAGGGGAAAGTTGATGGATATAGGAAAAGTAAGACATGACAATTTACTCTGATCTAGTTTATTTGGCTCGTTATGCTTTATACTCCATTTTGTCCCATTATTATTGATATTTTATTTTTTTTATTAAGTTGGTCCGTTTTTTAAAAAAGAAACACTTTTTATACTAAAAAATATATCGAATTTCGTGTCACCCACTATTTTACACACAAAATACAACTCTCATTAATCTACGTATAAAAAAGAAAGGGATTATGAATATTGGGACAGAGGGAGTATTAATCTATCGATATTTCGTTTAATCATTTTCTCGTTCAAATCATAATTAATTCGATTATACAACTTTTACGAAGCCGATCAAAATTCTCGATTACGATTAATGAGCACGCAAGAATCATCAATTCTTCAATGAAATTTGGAATACAAAATTTGTTGATTCAATTAAATATTTTTAAAGATCGTAGAACTATTAATATGATTAATTAATTTGTTATAATATTATTCAAATACGCAGGGTATTACAAATTTGTTGGTTTGCATTGATGTTATCCACAAGACGAAGTCATTTTATCTTTGAGACGATACGTCAGATCCATCCGGATAGAGAGATCCTCATCGACCAGCTATTCTATATTGTTTATGATTTTATTTCGATTTTGTATTTTCGATTCAATTTAGTTAATTGTATTTCTAATCTCCTGCTTTTTTCAGACACATTATAATACACCCCAGCATGTACTTACTTTTCCAACAGTACTATAGTCAATTTCTCATCTGTCAGTGTAGCTAGGTATATATATAGCCGAAACTCATCAAATACTTTTGGTCTTTCATTAAAATTTATTGCTTATAAATCGCAAAACGATCTTGTACATCATCAGAAAAACGGAATCCAATAAGCATCAACGTAAAAACACACAGCCCTGGCCTGCATGCAACTATAATGAGATATATATCCAAATTATATGATAAAATCATTTAGCCTTTGTGACCGATTTGAGCGTGACGGATGAACCAAGAAGCAGTGTCCCAACTTCGACAGTAAACGTGTCATACCTCAAGAAAAACTCGACCAACATCATCCTTGCCAACAACACCACCATATTCTTCGCCGGGCATTGCTTGTTGTCCGCCGTCGGGTTGTCGGTCTCTCTCCCGTTGGACCAATAAACGTACTTTATTAGCTTCTCGCCCCCTCTAAGAATCTTTCAGCCATGAACTCCTCCGGATTCTCAAAAACCACTGGATCCCTTGTCGCAAAGGGTTGGTACCCGAAAATCGTCTCCCCCTTCTTCACCACATAACTTGCCTCGTGACTCGAGATTTTTATATCCTCTTTAGCCTTACCATATTGATATTGGACCGGCGGTTCAATCCTCATCGTCTCCCACACTACAGATTTCACCAGACTCATCTTTTCCAGCGCCGCCACCGTCACGCCGCCTTCTTCCTCCACGGCTGCCCGGATCTCAGCTGCCAGGCGCCTGTGCAACTCCTCGCCACCGCCGCCGACATACTTCAACAAAGCCGGGAACAGAATCTTCGTCCCACCGTAAGAATTAAAGCCCATAAAAACATCATGTTATGAGAAGCCTCATCCCTATTCAAACCCTTCTCCTCCGCCTCGTCGAGCAGCGCTCCGGCCGCCTCTCGAACGCGTCGTGCACCTTCTCGTACCCCGATTTCGCCGGAAAAAACGGCAAGGGGAACGTGTGGAGCAACAAATCCTCGACGAAATTTGGTATAAACTTCAATCCTAACGTGGCCAAAGGAGCAAGCTGCAGAAACAGCCACGTGTCGAGACTGGCATTCCCCCCGCTGCCGACGGCGGTGTCGTACGAGCTCTTTCCAGCGAACAAACGGAACAAGAAATCGAACGACATCTTATCGCTAATCGGCCCGAAATCCGACTCCCCTTTGTCGGCGAGCTCCGCCTCGAGGTCGACGAAGAGCTGCGCAACCGCGGCGCGAAACGTCGGGATCAACTCTTTATGCAATCTGCCGAGAACTGACAGCAAAAACTCTTTAAGAATGGCGTGTTTGGGCTCTGACGGGTCGAGGTAGGAGCAGACGCGGTAACCGCCAGTGAAGCTCGTGGACGGCATGTAGGTGCCGGTGAAGACATCTCTCTTCTCGACTTTGGACGTGTCGAAGAGGATCGGGAAGCTCTCGGAGTCAAGGAGGACGACGACCTTAGGATCTCGGGCGTTGAACGGGCCGGGCGGGGCGTTGGCCCGGAAGACCGTGGAGTTGTGCTGCTGCACGCGGGCCCGGAAGAACTCGTCCGGGCCCTGCCGGTAGTGGAAGTCGAGTCGGTCCGAAATCGGCCCGAAAAATGGGAGGCCGTAGCCGCCGGGAATTTCTTTGAGTGGGAGCTCGTTGACAGAAGAGGTTTTGTAGTGTAGGAAGACATTTGTTCTTTTTTTCTTGTTTGTGGAATGAAGAGAAATTGTGGGTTGTTTGGTGGTGGTTCGTGAAATGGGATGTATATATAGAGATGATTATGAGAGGGGAAGAGAGATGGATTGATGATGATTGAATATTATATAATATATAAGTAATTTCTAGCAAATTTTAATGGGTATTCAAGAAAAATAAAATTCCCGCCTTTCCAAGAAAAGAGAAACAAAATTCTGGCATTTTCTTCACGTGCGTTTGTCATGCAAGAGAAATAGAGCTAGGCGCGGTAGCAGCCTACGAATTTTACGTGCGGCGAAACGGATTTTGATGAGTATTGCCGTGCAAAATATTGCCAGCTATTTGCAGTCAATGCGTGGAAAAGTAAGTTTGAGTTAATAGATGGGGAAATACCATTTTATTATCGCTGTCTAGAATTGGCCATTCGTGCGTGTCGGAATACGACATGATAACTATGTATATGTGTATCTTATAAGTTGTGAAAACAAATTTTAATAATTTATAACTTGTTCAATAATAAGTTCATTAATTCCAATTTGTTTTTTTATTATTGTATAAATAATTATTAATTTATAAAATTAACTTTACTATAATTTATTATTTGAAACATATACATTTTCAATTTCATTTCTCTTTAATTTTTTTCTCTAATTTGAATTTTCTCTATCTCAAATACAATTTTTTAAATTATCTAAACAATGTGACAACTTATAAACTCGCTTATCCAAACACCTCTAAATTAGTAATTAGGATAACCAATTCATCCCGCCTCAAAAGGCGGCAGCTGAGAGGGGAAGGACGCTGGGTGGCACCGCAGACTAACAATGAGAATGCAACTCCGATGTCCGGCTATGGTTCTGGAGCCTGATCAGCGGAAGCAGTGGCGTCGAATGCAAAGAGTGCGACGGTGGCGTATGCCGTTACGATATATGGTATGCCAACACTGCGGCGGCCTTCGCACAACTAATTTGCGCCATTGGTGAGCGGTGTATAGTAGCAGAAGAATGCGAGAGGGAGTAGTGCTTGGCATTACAAAAATTATTATATCTATATATATATATATATATATATATATATATATATATATATATATAGTACTTGGCATTACAAGAATTATTATATCTATATATATATATATATATATTTATTTGAACCTCACTCGGAGGGTTAAAGTGAGAAGCATTAATTTTGTCGTGAGAAAATGATAACAAAAAATAATAAATTCGGTGTGAAAGTTGATGAATCAACCGAGAAAGTTATTGAGATTATTTTATGGGATAATTTCCATAAATGGATATCAAATATATTTGGAAGACATACCAAAAGGGAAAACTAAGAACAATAGGGACCCCTAGGGAGAGTATAATATATTGTAATTATAAAATATATATAATTGTTTATTATATGAAGTCTGGCGAAGAGTTGCCACCAAATGTTCAAGGTAAGATGATAATAATATCACAACGACAGTTATACTTTACAAAATTAAATAAGGAAAACAAAATAATAGTTTAACGAATTTTATACTCAAAAGTAAAATAATGAATAATTCATAATTCAATAGTAGTATAGTGTGTTGTTTCCTATTTGGCGGGAAGGTTTTATTAATAAATTGGATAGGTCATCGATTCAGATTCATGTTAGTATTATTCTCTTTTGTTTTATTTATTTATATTCTATTACTTCAAAAATTATTATTGGCATCTTTAATTTAATAAATTACATAAAAAGCAAAGTTCAATTTAATTTTTTTATTATTTTATTTGATGTTAGAGGAAAAATAATAAATTGAGCTTTGATTTTTACGTACTTTGTGAATTTTTTTACGTACTTTGTGAATTTAATGATGTTATAATTTTTTATATATTAAAATATAAATAAATAGATAAAATAACAAATAATAATGCTTATGTGGCCTAATGTGAATGATACTCACGGAAGGTAACCGTCGTATAATCGCTCTATATATATTTATACATGTGCGTCTCTCTGTCTCTCTCTTGTAGAAGTGAGGTCAAAAATAAAAACACATTTTCATGAGAAATGAGAACTAATCATGATGCTTTAATATTTAAGATTTACTGTTAAAATGAATCTTAATTTTCACAATTTATTCTTTAAATATTATTTAAACTAGGTTATTATTGTAATTTTATACAATTATGACTTAATTAGTGTGATTTGGAAGCATAATAAACACGGTAGGTTGTTTTATAACTTTGTTGTTGATATTGCGGAAGTGGCTCATAATTTTGAAACAATCCATTCTTCGTAAGATTATTTAGAGATAATTGCAAAATAAATAATGAATATATACTATTTTGCGACGCCCTTTATTTAATAGTGAAAGCAGGAGTGGAATTTTGACTGTATTTTTAAACTTTATAAATAAATACTAAATCTTCATTTTTTGTATTGGGACTTCCCTAATTTTCCAGCAATTAGAAACATGGCATGACATGAATGCGAACATAAAATTAAATAGCTCATAAATATGACGTAGACACCAACTTAAAATAAAACGATTCTATTTCATGTGTAATTACATAATGAAATTGAGTGCAAAATAGATATACTTTCGTGATTTTGCTGCATAAGTATGAACTTTATTGTAAAATAACCTTATAACAAATGCACAAGACATAGCTGCACTGTTCATAAAATAAATTTTGAAAAAACTTCATCAAATATTTAATGCATACATTGCTATAGACAATGAATTCAACTGTTTCAATCATTGCATCCTATAAAACACAAGTTCCAGAGTGCAATTGCAAATAATTTACAATCAATGTTTTATTTTTAACTACCTTTCATTCAAAAAAAATATAATGCATGTCATTGCAAAATAACCATATAACAAATACACAATGACGTAGACATAGCTGCATGGTTCATAAAACAAATTCTACACAAAATTCATCAAATATTTTAATGCATAACAATGCTATAAGTGATGAATCTAGCTATGTGAATGTCTTGAGATTTATATAATGCAATAAAAAACACCTGTGCTTTTACGTGGTTCGACCGTTAATGAGATCTACATCCACGGAGAATGATTCCTCAATACTTTTACTAGAGCTTTTCGTCATGCAGTATTGGTTACAAGCCTTTGTATTCGATGAAATTGCTAACCCTTCTAACATCGGTTTCCTTCTATTTATACGACCGACCTTGCCCACGGCGCGCCCGACCTCTCAATTGGTCGTGGTGTGACTCTTCTCTGGCGTGCTCTCCATTGGCGGAGCGGGACCGTTCGTCTTCGTGCGCCACGTGGAGGTGGCGCGACCTTGGTTCAGGCGTCCTCCATTGGCCGGCGGCGGTTGGAGGCTGGGCTTGAGCGATGATTAAGGCTTGACTTGGGCTCGACCGCGTGGGCTGCTATCAATGTTAGGCCTAGCTCGCTTGGGCTGTTAGTGGGCCCATTCGGTTGGACTATATCCCATCATAGCCCACGAATAGCGGGGACAATGAGGCCGAGGTGGAGTGAAACAGTCTTCGCCGAGGTGAGGTGTGGCTTGGTGAAGTTGTTTCTTGGATGTGAGGTCTTGGTGCCGATCGAGTTGGGTTGTTTATTGTCCGTCGCTTGGAGAAAGATATGGCACGAAGGAAGTCAAGTCCGACACGGATAACGCGTCTGCGTTGGTTATGCCGAGTGCGGATGCGAAGTGGTATTACTCTGTGGTGGTACGCGGTGTTCGACTGAGCGACCGCCTTTTCGGGATGCCGTGGTGTGTCTCGGGCCGCGCAGACTCTGCTGCCTGGTTGGCCGAGGTCCGATCTGGTTGGCCGAGGTCCGATCTGGTTGGCCGTGATCCGATCTGGTTGGTCGAGGTCCGATCTGGTTGGCCGAGGTCCGATCTGGTGTCTGACAGGGCGCCGAGGTCCGATGTGGATTTCCTTGACATTTGTGGGAAGGACGGGTGCGACACGAGGCGCCGCCATCTAGAGGACGCCGGGTCCGTATGATGATTGCTAGGTCGGTGGCGGCCGTCTATCTGGCGTCGTCGACGCGCCAGGCGGTAGTTGGGCACTCGAACAGCGTGCGCGCGTGTAACGCACATCCAATCACGTGTAGGCACGTGTTGAATTTGAAACGGCAATTTGCAGGCGCCCCTAGTCTTATAAATAGGCGCAAAAGAGGCAACTGTTCACTTTCTTCTTCTTCGACGCTTAACAATTCTGAGAGAGAATTTGTGAGAGATTTTCTGAGCCCGATTTTCGCTGAAGTAGCCGTTTACTCGCCTAAAAAGTAAGTATGTTTTCTTCATCTTCTTCTCGCTCTGAAAGTTCTCTTTCCGCGTCGGGTTCTGGGCGTGAGTTGCCCGGTGTAAGAGACTATATGTGCTACAACGGGTTGGGTAGGTGTGAGTGCGAGTCTAGTATTCGCGGTATCCTCTGTATGGGATGGCCTGAAGGTGGGCGCGGCGAGGTCGGATTTGTCGTTGGAGGAACTCTTTGAGGTTGTGAGGGAGTACCAGATTCCGGGGGAGGCGTGGTGGTGTCTGCCGCATCCGGACGATAGGGCGATGGCCCCTCCGGAGGGTTTATTCTTGTCTATGTAGGCGGTTTGAGGCAGTCTTAGGTACCCTCATCCCCCATTTACCTTAGCCTTCAAGAGTATTTCGGATCCCATTTGTCAATTGACCCGAATTCCGTTAGGTCGTTGGTGGGTGGGGCTCTCTTGCTATGGCATTCTTAGAGGCTGTCCTTCGAGGTTTTGATCGCTTTTAGCGTGAAGACCATAGGAGGGTGTACTATCATCACTTGGCTAAAATTTAAGGTAACCGTCCCTCCAAGGTGTCCCATTGGCGAATAGGTATTTCTTTCTGCGGTGAGGGCACCGAGGTATGAGTGGGGTATCGACACGCTAGTGGACCCGAAAATCAAGCCCTTGGGCCGTATGGAGGAGTTGTTGAGCGCGCGGTGAGATCTCATCCATAAATTACTCCGAGGACGATCTGAAGGCACGGGTGAGTGTTTTCGGTCGGGCGTCGGGACAGGGGTCAGACGGGGTGAGGCATCCCTTTCTTAGTCCTTATTTGTCTTATTTTCTTGTGCTAATGTATTCTTTCTGTTTTTGACGCAGTGAGGTTGAGGATGAGGTGGGCTCACCATCGCCGGGCGGAGGGGCCAAGGCAGCAGAGTGGGTGGACTAGTAGGGGCCGAAGAAGGTGGACAAGCATGGGCGGTGATGAGTGGGCTGAGCCGGGTCCGGCCCGGCCGAGTCATGACCTCGGGGCCGCCTGAGCACGGGTACCGCCCCAAGCTTGGTCGCATCCGCCCCGAGTACGTAGCTTCTTCTTTTTAGATTTGTTTGCTTCATGATCGGTGGTCGACTTGTGCATCTCCTTTTCGGGGTGGGAGCTCTATGATGGGGCCTACGGCAGCCTTCTTTGGGGAGCCGCAGGTCGCCGCCGGCTTGTTACCGTGAGCTCGGCCGGCAAGAGGCGCTGAGCAGGATCTTGCAGTGTGGGCGAGCCGTCATGCGCGGTCTTGGCGCTGGCGGAAGCCGAGGCCGCTGAGGCTGGAGGCAGGAGGTGGGCTTGAAGCCGCCACGAAGAAGCACCTGGCACCTTGGAGGCCTTGGGGGAGGTCGAGGAGCTGAAGGAGGAGCTGGCGGGCGAAGAAGGAACTCGCCGACGAGAGGAGTCTGGTGGCCGACCGAGGGACCGTTGTTGAGGGCCCTTGCCGGCCGGCTCATCAGTCGGAGAGCTCTCGGGTTTTATTGCCGATCTCGCCGCCGTCTTTGGCCGAAGGTGGTGTCGGATCACACAGGGAAGGTGGCGGCCGTCATGCCCGATTTTGACAGGTCGAGCATGGGTGGACCGAGGTCGACCCAGAGAGATGGACAAAGCTTACGCCGGGTGATCTCTGGTGACTCGCTTCCAGTCTTGGAGGCTCGCATCCAGCTCTACCCTCGATCTTGCCGAGGTCGTCGCCCGGTGTAAGGTGGGACGAGGATCGCGAGCTTGAGAGCTCCTGCCGAGGTCCCGGGCGGAGGAGGGAGG
Source organism: Salvia rosmarinus (assembly GCA_036937905.1). Classification (NCBI taxonomy): domain Eukaryota; kingdom Viridiplantae; phylum Streptophyta; class Magnoliopsida; order Lamiales; family Lamiaceae; genus Salvia; species Salvia rosmarinus. The sequence goes on along the minus strand of JAODLM010000018.1, from coordinate 57,009 downwards.
AGGAGGAGCCGAGCTCGGCGGCTCAGTCGACCCGCGGCCGCAGGCGAGGAGGCAAACGGAGGAGCGGCGGGGAGGAGGGGGCGGCGAGTCGGGAGAGGCCGAGGTTAGTGGGCCGATTGTAATAGGTTGAACCGCGGGTCGATGGGACCCGAGCCCTTGTAATAAATTCTTTCGTATCTGATAAAGAATATTTATCACTTTACGAGACTTGTGTTGTCTTTTATTTATAGCATTCTCGCATCTCAATACTTGGGACTCGACCATGAATTCTTGCTGGTGAAAGAGGTCAGGGTGCCTGGCCGAGAAGGACGAGGAGGTGCAATTTTGGAGAGTCGGTGCCGAGGTGACCCAGTTTTAGCCGCCATGGATGCGAGCTCGGTGTCTTCTTCAGGCGAAGAAGAAGTTGACCGAGGCTGATCGGAGGTGGCCCGCCTCGGCCGAGAAGAGGCGAAGTTGAAGGTCGCAGGCGGAGTCCGAGGCGGACATATCTGCCGACGCTATCCACGGACGTTTGATGCGGTCACGAGGAACAACAGGCGAGCTGCGGAGGCTCGCTCGGTTGTCGGAGGAGCATGAAGAGTGCGAGAGGCGGTCCGCCGAGCTGGTGGGACTACCATATCCGCCGACGACCGAGTCCAGAGCTTGTGGCGGAGGCATGGTCTTGAGGATGAGGAAGGGCCCCACAGAAGAAGCTTCAAAGTCGACTCGTGGTGAAGTTTATGGAGATGTATGACATCGTCCGGCGTCGCATGCCCCGGCGGCGGCGAGGCAATGGCTCTGCCGACCCGATCATAGAAGAGCCAGCAGAGGAGGCTACACTCGATCATGCCGAAGTCTTGAGGTTGATGGGTCCCAGGGGCGGATCGTCGGGGATCCTCGGGGCGGGCGGCGACCGAGGACCTCAGTCGGCGAGGAGAGCTTGGGCGGGCGAGGTCGCGCACACGGCCGGTGTCCGGTCGGGGGTCGGGGTGTGACCTCGGGTGCGTCCCCGCCGGGATGCCCGCATCTGCGCCCGCCAGCAGTGTCCCGAGGCGGGTGAAGGTGACCACAGGTCGATCTTCCGTCAAGGCTGCCTCAGGAGCCCGCCGAGCGCCGGGAGGCAGGCCGTGGTGATTCGGCCTCATCGACCGGGTCGAAGGCACCGAGTTCGTTCAGGCATACATCGTCGGCTGGGGATTTTGTAGAGGTGGTGCAGCTTGCGAGGTCTGGCGAGGCGAGCCGGAAGCCCGAATGAGGCTATGTATAGTATATGACCTTGTATGTAGATATACATGTATTTAGACTCGTTTCGAAGTGTATATTTTCCTCCTTGAGAGGTACAAACATAACTTAGGACTTCGTTTTGGTCGCAAATGTATTTGTACTGTATACATAGGTGTGTATTTTCCCAAATAAAGGGTATAAACGAGCTCTGAAGCCCGGTTGTCTTGTATATGTCTTGGTACTTTGTTTGTAGTCGTTAATGCATTTAGACTTTGTACCGGAGTGCATATCTTCCCAAATAAAGGGGTATGAGTTGGCGAGATCGGTGCGGATGTCGCGTGCATGTACGCGATCAACTTAATGGGTGTCAGATGCTTTGCATGTAGACGTCCAACTTAATGGGTAATCTGTATGCTTTGCATGTGAGCGTCCAACTTAATGGGTAATCTGTATGCTTTGCGTGTAGACGTCCAACTTAATGGGTAATCTGTACGCTTACCCTACTTTGTGGGATTTTCATCTCCGTAAGGCGTCCCTTGTGAAGGTTTAGATGTGGTATATCCGAATGGATGTTCACATAGATGTAAGGCGTAACAGTGAAATACTTATTAGAAAACAAGCGTTTTATTAAACAAGTAAACAAGATCGCACATCGGTCAAAACAATAGGAAGGCTAACATGTTGCGATCTAAAATCAAAGCTATGTAAAATATCTCCTTAGATGAGTTATGTGCGAGTTCGGGAATAAGTGCCGGACGGTGGGCGAGCTTGTAGGCCCTTTGCCGAGGTCCTCGTGAACGTGGTAGGGTCCTTCCCATGTCGGATCAAGCTTGTTAAGACGCTCGGCTCGGCTTGCTTCATTATTCCGTAGGGCGAGGTCGCCTACTGGAGTCGCGGAGGCCTTTACTCTCTTGTTGTAGTAGCGTGCGACCGGCTCTTGTGCTTGGCCCGTTTATGAGCGAGCTCGCTTCTCCTCGAGGCGTCAAGGTTGGCCAGTCTTCCTCGTTCCGGCACGGTCGAAGTGGAGAGTGCGAGGGCTTGGCGACCGATCTCACGGTATGACGGCCTCGCATGCAGTGACCGGTGAAGGGGTTTCCGTCGCGACGTCCGTGGTGTGGTCTGTGGGACCAGAGGACTTGAGTGAGATTTTCAGCCCATCGCTTTAGCTCGGTCCGGCCTTTCTTCAATCCTTGCACGATCGTGCGGTTCGTCACCTCGGTCGACCATTCGCTTGCGGGTGTGCGACCGGTGAAGCGTTGATCGATCTGAAGCTCTTCGCACCATTCCTTGAAGTTTTGTCGACGAACGGGTGCCATTGTCCGAGACCGGGATGTGCGGGATGCGAGCGGCGGACTATATTTTTCCACACGAAGGTCCGAATCTTACGCTTGCATGAGGCTTGAAAGTGGCTCGGCCTCGACCCGTTTGTGAAGTAGTCTATGGCTACGACTAAGTATCGGCCGACACGGTGCTCGGTCGAACGGACCAACAATGTCGATCCCCACCGCATGAAAGGCCATGGACTCTGCGGTCGCTTAAGTCCCCGAGGCGCTTTTAACGATGGAGTGAATCGCACCGGGCACTTTGACGAGCTCGGCCGAATCTTGCGAGGGTGGGCAAGAGTATCCCGACCTCGGCGTCTTCTTTGAAAGTGCTCGCGACCGATGTGGCTTCCACAAGACCCCGGTGGATTTCGTTGAGCACATAGTCGGCTCTTCCGCCCGAGGCATCTCGGGAGGGTTGAAGGTAAGACTTCGGTAGAGTCGCCTCACGCATGAGATACTCGATTTTGCCATCATCTTTTTGGCTTCGAGCCGATCTGAAGGTAGTGCGCCGTGTTCCAGGTAGGCCTTCAGGGGAGACATCCAATTCGGCTCTATCTCGGTGATGATGCCGACGTGGGACTCCGCTATGCTTCTGGAACGGATCTCCTCCACTGGTGGACTTGTTGACGACGCAGCTAGCTTGCTGAGGACGTCAGCCCGACTGTTTTCCCCTCGGGGGATTCGGTGGATGCTGAAGTACCTGAACGAGGTCAACATCTCCTTTGCCTTCTCGAGGTATTGTTTCATTCGGTCCTCCTTGGCCTCGTATTTGCCTAACACCTGGTTCACGACGACCTGGGAATCGCCGAAGATTTGGATCTCATCCACCCTTAGCTCCTTAGCAATGCGGAGTCCGGAGATTAGGGCCTCATACTCCACCTCGTTGTTGGTGGTGGGAAGGTAAACCCGAGTGCGTGGTGACTTCTCGCTTATCCGGGCCGAGGAGAAGAATGCCGCTCCATTGCCCGTTTTGCACGGTGCTCCGCCCACGTACATCCGCCGGACAACCATCGGTGGGTGAGGTCGGTTCCTCCGTGGGGTGGGATGACCGAGGTGGAGGCGTCGGAGGAGCCAATCTTAGCGGTCGACCGAGCTCGAAGAACTTGGCTTCTACCAGAAATCGTGAGGCTTGCCTTTTATGGCGATGCAGGTGAAAGACGAGATATCGTGCTCGCCAAGCTCAGGCCCACTGCTATTCGTCGGATGACTCGGGTTTTGACAAGACTGCCTCGGGGTAGGTCGGTCAGACTGGATGGAGTGAGCACGAAAGTAGGTCTGAGCCGCCGCTTAGCATTCACGGTGCAGTCTACCTTTTCAAGGCCGGCGTACCTTGTCTCCGGTCCTTTGAGTGCTCGGCTGCCGTCCGACCTCGTCCCGCACCAAGATCAAGACCGATTGCCTCGTCAGAGGTCGCCAATACAAGGAGAGGAGTTCGCCTCTTTTTGGGCGGTCGAGGTGGGCGGTCGGCGAGGTACTCCTTCACCGGTGTGTGAAGGCGAGGTGGTGCTCTTCCGCCATGCGAAGTCAGGGGCCTCCTCAAGATTTTAAAGAGTGAGCCGCTTCTCGGCCGGAGAGGAACCTCACCGAGGGCGGCCGGGCACCCGTAAGTTTGTGGACCTCGCGAATGGTTTTGGCACTTGCATGTCGAGCACCGTCTTTACCTTGGTGGGGTTCGCCTTGAGCCTTCTTGGGAAACCCAACACCCCAAGAATTTCCCTGGTTTTACCATGAAGGTGCATTTTTGGGGGTTAAGTTTGAGGTTGGCCGACCTGAGGAGTTGGAGGATGGTGGCGAGGTCGTCGGCGCAGCTCTCCGTTTTCCGACTTTTGACTACTATGTCGCCGACGAGACCTCGACGATCTCCCCGATGTGGTCTTTGAATGTTGCATCCACCATCCTCCGGTAAGTGGCCCGGCGTTCTTGAGGCGGGCGGCATCTTCGACGCAAAGACGCCAAGTCGGTGATGAATGCGATCTTTGGTGCATCCTCCGCTCATCAGATTTGGTGGTACCCTTGTATAGATCGAAGCTGAACATCTCGTGGCCCACCAAAGCCTCCACCTTCTTGTCAATATCGGTGCAGGGTAGCAATCTTTGGGCGGTGCTTGTTGAGGTCGGTATAATCGGACGACATGCGCCACCCTCCGCAAGACTTCGGACCACGATGGATTAGCCATCCAGTCGGATATTTGACCTCGAACAAGATCTTGGCCTTGAGTTGAGTCACCCGTCCCTAACGACCGGCTGCGCTCCGCGAATATCCTTTTCTTTTGCGGATGGCTTGGTGGCGGGTCGATGTTGAGGCGGTGAGTTATGAGCTCGGGTGACACCCGGTCATATCGGCGGGGACCAAGCAAACACGTCCTATATTCTTTCGAAGTCGTATGACGTGCCGCGGACGTCATGGGGCCCCTGGTGCCGACTGGATGACCTCGAGGATCGTCGTCGATAGTTGGAGGTCCCGGTCGGTCGTCCCGGGTGTCGACCTCAGGGGCTCGGTAATTGCTATGCCCGGGCGAGGCCGCATCTTGAGTTGAGAGCCGTAGGCATTCTTTTCTGCCGCTTGGTCCCTGGATCTTGAGCACTCCAGCGGGTGGGAATCTTGACGGGAGGTGGTAGACCGAGCAGACGGCCTTGGTGGCGTCTGACCAATCTCTCCCGAGGATAATGTTGTACGGAGAGGAGCCGGACTAGGAAGAATCGGATGGCCCGGTGACCGACACAGGAGCCCGCCTACGGTGGACCGGAAGGGTAATGACCCCGGCGGGTTGGGCGCTTCTTGAGTGAAGCTCGTGGGCGGGAGGCGCGGAAGCACTGAATGCCTCCGACCTCAAGCTTATCCAGCGGCTCACGGAAGATGATCTTGTGGAGGCTCCAATGTCGATATAGACCGGTGGGCGTTTTGTTACCCACCGCACTGTATGGTGATGGCGTCACAGTGCGGCATGATCTTGGGCACGGGTCCTCCTGGAGAACGTTATGTTCTCACCATCCCGAGTCGCTTGTTCTTGGCTCTTGAGGGCGGCCTCCGGCATCGTTCTTCGTGGACGACCTCGTCCCGAGGGCGTCCGGTGACGACATAGACACTGCTCCATAGCGTTGGGACCTTCGTCCTCGTCGTCTTGGGTTGGGTCGCCGCTGGGGTCGGCCCGCGATTATTCCGCCTCCATTCCTTCTCGACTCGCTCTTGGACCAGCTCGTCCGAGGTATTTTTGAGGCCCCACCTTTAACGAGCTCGTCGATCAGTGAGCCTGTTTCTGCAGTCCTCGGTATCATGACCATACCCTTGGTGATAGTCGCAATACTCATCGTGGACCTCTTCGATCCCCTTTCATAGGGGCAGGCCGGAAGAGCTCGGCGTGGAGCTCGAATATTTCCGCCTGATTTGAGCAGGGAGGCGCTGCGGCGAGGTTGGGCCGAGGTCCGAGCCTGACTCGTGACCTCTCTTGATTCGGTCGGCGCGCCTCTGCGTCTGCGCCTCGAGTTCGATCGTCCGCTTTTTCTCTCGGACTTACGCTTTCGTCCCAGATTTCGCTTCTTCCGATCCGACTGCCTCCTCGACAAAGTTGTCCACCAGGTTCCAAAGCTTGCTCGCCGCCTTTGGTTTCTCCTGGTGATTTCTTTGTTCGCGCGGGTCGGATCCCGCTGAACGCGTTGATGATGTAGAGATCGTTCTTGTCGTCAATTTTGAGCGACTCTTTGATGAACCTCGAGGCGAAGTTTGACATCGTCTCGCCCCGCCCTGGCGGATTGTGAGTAGGTCGGAGGAAGGGCTGCTGGGCGGCATCTTCCGATAGAAGCGCCACTGAGGCGATCCACGAGGTCCCGGAAGGTGTATCTTTGCTCAGGCGGGCGAGGTGAACCAACGCCGTGCGTTGGAGATCAAGACTCGGGAAGATTTTGCACATGAAAATCTTCCATTCCTTGATCGCCATGTTGGTGGTGTGGCGAAAAGGAAGTCGGAGGGTCTCCGGGCCATCGTGAGCCGCAATGTTGGGTGCCCGTGCATCACGGGGGGGGCGTGTCGAGAATCTCCCAGAGAAGGGAGATGATTCTCCGCACGGTCGAACCCCGGAGATCGTTGCCGTCTCTTTCGGAGGGTGGGGATCGATAGCGACGCCTATCGTCCTCAGGGGAGTTCGACTCGCTTTCTTCCCTTCGCTTCGCCTCTCGGTCGGCATGACGAGGTGGGAGAGCGGCCGCGCGAATGGCGGCGGGCGGCTGGTGGGCTCGTCGCGCGTGAGCGGCTCCGCGAACGAGGTCGGCGGCTCGGCGCGGTGGCGGGCCCGCGTCGGGCGCGATCGCGTTCTCGGCTATCACGCCGAGGTGAGCTGCCGTTCGACGGGGAGCGGCCTCGGGAGGCCGTGGTGTTCATCAGGGCCCTAGAGGACCCGCCTTTGGTCCTCTGGTTGAGGAAGCTTTGGAATCGGCAAGATTGGCGTGGAGGAACTCGCTCACGGCTCGGCCGAGGACCTCGTGGGACGAATGAGTTGCTTGCTCGCCCTCGTTGAGGTCGACATCTTCCCTACGTTGTGGGCGGTCCCGAGGTGTATGGAAACATTTTCCATGTCGCTTCGTGAGTGTGGGCGCTCGTGGCGTCCGCGATCTCCTTCCATGACCGAGTGACCACCGGTCGCCCTCGGCCGGTTGTTGCCCGGCGTGGGCGGCGGTTGTGCGTGTCCTCGCCATTTAGTTGTAGAGAAGCGAAGCTTTCTTGTTCAATGGTCCCACAGACGGCGCCAATGATGAATCTAGCTATGTGAATGTGCGAGATTTATATAATGCGATAAAGAACACCTGTGCTTTTTCGTGGTTCGACCGTTAATGAGATCTCGTCCACGGAGGAATGATTCCTCAATACTTTTACTAGAGCTTTTCAGATGAGAGTATTGGTTCTGATGCTTTGTATTGAAAGAATTGCTAACCCTTCTAACATCGCTTTTCCTTCTATTTATACGACCGACCTTGCCCCGCGCGCCCGACCTCTCCATTGGTCGTGGTGTGACTCTTCTCTGGCGTGCTTTCCATTGGCGGAGCCGGACCGTTTCGTCTTACGTGCGCCACGTGGAGGTGGCGCCCGACTCGTTACAGGCGCCCTTCCATTGGCGGCGGCGGTTCTGGAGGTGAGGGCAGGCGATGATTAAAGGCTGCTTGGGCCGTGGCGTGGGCACACTTTATCGATGTTAGGCCCAACTCGCTTGGGCTCATTGGTGGGCCCATTCGGTTGGGCTATATCCCATCAATAAGCAATACATTTTACTGTTTCAATCATTGGACCATGTAAATTGTAACTAGTACATAATATCAGTCGCAAAATTAATTGAACGATAATGACCTAATATGGAAATCCGATCCTCAAATCTGAGTTCTCGTATAAACCTCGAGTGTGGGTTTAAGTCCTAATGTTTTTAAGTCATTGCAAATCAGACCTTTTCGATCCAGATCAATTCTTTCGATTAATCTAGACCGTCTTTTTTTTAGTATCATAGGGAACTCGCATTGCTACCTACCAGACGCCTTGGATAAACTCAGCGTTCCTGTCGATAAGATTCAAACCACACAGAATATATATAAACCATACTTGAAAAACCATGTGTGACAGTCTCAAACTCATAGAGACGTTTGGTGGGATTCGAACCTGTGACTTCTCGGTCACATGAATCCACCTAGATCGTCTATTCTTTTTAATAAATGATGTGGATTTGTTGTTATTATCTTGGATTTTATTATAACACATCCTCATATAACACGTTTAATTGATGGAATATATATATGGCTTGTTTTTGTTGACTGAGATCATACTTGAAGATAAGTAATAGAATTTCAGGGTGCATTTTGAGCCTTTGGTCGAGATAAGTTTTATCAGAATTTGAAGGTGGCATTTGAGTGGCATGTATCACGTCACGTGTACCAGATATTTGTCGATATTAAATAGTTTGATATTCTTCCCTATAGTAGAAATCTACCGACGTTTCCAATTTCGTCTTTTCCATTTTTGCATTTTTTTCCGCCTCCACATGCATGGCTTTTCTTGGAAGTATTTGGAATATTGTCCCACTTTTAAATATCTAATTTGTAATTTAATTATCTTCAAAATTTGTTATTTTAAAATGTTAATATTTTCGTATTTAGTTTAGTTTTATAATTATTAATTAGAATTATATATCCAATTAGAGTACATAGTTAATTTTAAATATTTAATCAGAACACTTTTTAAATTAATAATTAACTGTTAAGATTGATTATTCCATTACGGGATATATATATATATATAGGTAGTGGATCAAATGAGAACCACATCTTTTTTGTGAACCATGCATAATGCATTGAAGATGATGCATAAAACGGTATAAAGTTGTGCATAACGAAAACTTTCTAAAATTATTTTGTTGTACAACAATGTAGAGAATATATGAATAATGGGTTGTTGGATGCAAGATGCAGCCGATGGATGTTGCGTTGCTGATGTGCATGTGAGCAAGGTGTACGGTGGAATCAAGAAGGATGGCTCGTGAGTTTGTTATGAGCAGTTACAAGTTTGTTAGAGTTAGTTAGCAGTTAGTTTGCATCTCTTTTCAGCTGAGTTCTCTTTCATTTGGCTCCTATAAATAAATCGTCTGTAATATGTACAAGTGATTTTTTTCCACATACATGAAATAATATACAAATTATTCACAATGTAGTCATTTGGTTTTCTTCCTTTCTTCTTCTATTTTCTCTTCCAGTATTTCCTTTTTAGATGTTCAACATGGTATCAGAGCAGGTGTTAAAAATCGAGCCATATTCTTCGAGCTCTTCCCTCAGCGCCTGGTAATTGACCAGATTCCCGTTGTGCGCGACTCCGACGAAGTCGAATCTGTAACCGGAGACGAAGGGCTGGACGTTCTTCAACATGGAGGAGCCGGCCGTGGAGTATCTCACGTGGCCGATGGCCATATCGCCGGGGAGTTTGTCCAGCTTCGACTCGTTGAAGACCTCGGATATGGAGGTCGTTCTGCACCTGATTGCGATATCGAAGGCGCGCCCCTTTTTTCTGAGGATTGTCGAAGCTTGTGGGAAGCTGGAAGGGGCTTATTCCATGTTTTTTCTCACGAAGGACAAGCTGGTGGCAGTTCGTGATCCGTTCGGTTTCCACCCGCTGGTAATGGGGCGGAGGAGCAACGACGCGGTGGTATTCGCGTCGGAGACTTGCGCTTTGGATTTAATCGAGGCAACGTATGAAAGAGAGGTCTATCCCGGAGAAGTCATCGTGGTGGATAAGGAAGGAGTCCAGTCGGTTTGTTTAATGCCTCACTTCGAACCAAAATCGTGCATTTTCGAGCATATCTACTTCGCATTGCCGAATTCCGTTGTGTTCGGGCGATCGGTATACGAATCGAGACGTGCATTTGGGGAAATTTTGGCTATGGAGTCTCCGGTGGATTGTGATGTAGTGATTGCGGTGCCGGATTCTGGTGTTGTAGCGGCGCTCGAGAAATCCGGCGATGGTAGGGATGGTATCCATGCGTTGTTCGGCCGGAATTTGACGCGATCGAGTCCGATTCCGGTTAATCTGCCGAAGAATTATTGTAGGAGTAGGATATAAGCGGAGGAGAGCGAGATGGATAGTTTGGAGGAGTACACGATAGTGACGTGTCATGGCCCGAACAAGTCTTACACGAAGGTGTACTCTGCTGCGTTGGCGGAAGAAAGAGAAAGGATTGCAGGTATTGGGGCTCCAATAATCGATGCTATGCTCTACATTGATGACGACTATGGAGATCCAAAGGTTAAAGAAGAAGTTGACCGATTGATGTGAATGAGAGGGAGTTGCAGAATTTGCTGCGGTGGCTGCCGGGATATGAGGCGTCACAGGTGAACTTCAAAGGCTATCATCCGATGGGCTTCACGTTTTTCCGCCACCTCGCAGCGGAAGCGTGGTGGAAGGGGAGATGTGTTTTTAGCTTTATATATAAAGAATCGTAGAATACTAAAAGAGGATTTGAAGATTGTGAGGATGGCTGTACCTTTGAGGGATATGAAAAGTGAAAATTTGCTGGACCATTTGGATGTGTGTTTGGATTTTATTGAAGATAGTAGGAAAGAAGGTTCAGTTCTGGTCCACTGCTTTGCAAGCGTATCAAGGAGTGCAGCGATAATTACAGCATACCTGATGAAATGTGAAACTAGAAGATGCTATTGAATCCTTGAAGCAGAGCTGTGAATCTGTGTGCCCGAATGATGGTTTCTTGGAGCAGCTGAAAATGTTTGAACAAATGGGTTTTAAAGTTGATCGTGCTGAAATTGCTCGAGTTATGAATGCAACAGGCAGAATTCCGATTGCCAACATTGGGAATTGGCTTTTATTGAAATTGCTAAGCAAAAGGTTGAAGAATGGAGCTCTTCAAGATGAGTCGATATCGAGGAGATCGATTCGACCGAATGACGAGGAGTATGACGGCGGTGTTTTACTCATTTATCCCGATTATGTATCGGTTGATTTTCTTACCTATGCCTATACTAGGACCGATGGTGATCTTAGGGAAGATCGATGGTGATCTTAGGCTTTCTTACCTATGCCTCTACTAGGATCGATGATGATCTTAGGGAAGATCGATGGTGATCTTAGGCTTTGTTTGAATCCGTTGGAGTCGTGAGTTGCGATTTATGTGTTCGGTTCAAAATATTTTTAGAACTGTGTAGTTCTTTGATTTTCTCTCTGTTCGGATCGGTGGTGATCTGCGAGAGTTGCTAAGATTGTGATAAATCCGACGTCATTTTCGACATGTGCTTGGAGCAGGATTTGGAGAGCAAAGTAGCGTGTGAGACCTGCACGAAGACGAACATGGTGATGGTCTTCGACGAGGTTTGGGACCTCGTTTTCAGTTCATTATGTCCAAGCTTGGGCTGATAGACTTCCACCATCTCCAGCTTGCGGGGGGTGTAGAGAATATATGAATAATGGGTTGTTGGATGCAAGATGCAGCCGATGGATGTTGCGTTGCTGATGTGCATGTGAGCAAGGTGTACGGTGGAATCAAGAAGGATGGCTCGTGAGTTTGTTATGAGCAGTTACAAGTTTGTTAGACATAAAATAATATACAAATAATTCACAATGTAGTCATTTGGTTTTCTTTCTTTCTTCTTCTATTTTCTCTTCCAGTATTTCCATTTTAGATGTTCAACAAACAATTTTAGAATGTTTTTGTTATGCACAACTTTATAGGTTTTATTCATCAACTTTATACGTTTGTGCATAATTCTCAAGTTCTCAGAAAAGATAAGTTCTCACTGGATCCAACCCACACACACACATATATATATATATATATATATATATATATATATATAGGGGATGGTTAAAGTGAGAACTATTTTATCGTGAGAACGTTAGAACCAAAAAATGATGAATTCATTGTGAAAATTGATGAATTGTTGGGAAAGTTAATGAATCCAAAAAATAGAATTTTCACTCCTCATGGGATTCGAGCCCGGGTGAAAATTTTTGATTTTTGAAATTCATTAACTTTCTCAACGGATTCATCAACTTTCATAACAAATTCATTTGGTTCTTAGTTTTTAGGATAAAAGTAGTTCTTATTTGAACCTAACTCTATATATATATATATATATATATATATATAATATATATAATTTGTAAGCTTCGATTTTTTGAAAAAATTATTAATTAAGTTTAATTAAACTATAATATTTTATTTAATTTATAGTAAACAATAATCATTAATAATGGAACATGGGTATCACACAAAAATGTTAGGACATAGGATCTTCTGGCATATTTTTTGCGAGTATAAATAAAATCTTACATGCATATGAGGAGGAAAATAAGCTATTCCCAATGGAAAAATGTGAGTTATTTTTGTAACAAATATTACTCTCTCCATCCTATAATTATTGTCTCGTGTTTTTAGATCGTCTCACAATTGTTTTCTCATTTTAAAAAAAGAATTAATTTTATACTAAAAAAATATTTCTTTTTCACGTGTCAGCTATTTTACACAAACACAACGTACACTCCTTTATCTATGTGATAAAAATTTGAGACTAATTATGAGATGGAAGGAGTAATTGTTATGTAGTTAGGGTCTTTAACTAACAAAAAAGAAACAAGAATACTACTCTTGGCAGTTGAGAATACATATTCAATTACCCATCATAATAAATATTTAATTTTTTTATCTTGTCTCAAAATGGAAAGCTCTCCTCCGAGAGCTTCCATACCCCACACTTTTCAGATAAAAATGTGTTTTAAATTTGACATTTGGACTTCATTTTGATTTAAAAAGAGTTTATTTTCATTTGAGAGTTCGTCTATAGCATGTTGTAATCAGCTTCTGACGGTGCGTGCGTACACCTACTTTTAAGAAATTCCTTGGTTCAAACCAATGCCTATGAGTGTCTGCTTTGCACAATCACATGTCACTTAATTTGTTGTTTTCTCTTCTCCAGAATTTTCAAGATATTAATCATGCTATGTTGTTTTGTGGTCTTCTTGTTACAAAACCTTAGACTGCACATACATGACTATGTTTTTCATTTGTTCTTCTCTGACGCTTTTTTGTTTATGCAGTTTATTTGCAGCAGAGAGTTGAGAGTGAGGCTCCGCAACTCCAGTTTCGCACACGGCAATAATTTATATATGAAATCCATTTATAATTTTATATATATATATATATATATATATATATATATATATATATATGTCCCAAATTTAATTAAAAGTGATGTAACTACTCATTTACCCACCAATTTAGTATAGTGATACTTGTTAATTATCCAAGTTTTGAAAACCGAAAACATATATTTAGATATAAAAATATTTTCAACCACCTAGACCGTCTATAATATATATATATATATATATATATATATATATATATATATATATATATAGAGTTTGGTTCAATAAGAACCAATTTTAACGTGAGAACCAAGAACTACGAAAACAAAATGAATATCTTATGAAAGTTAATGAATACTTTCTACGAAAGTTAATGAATCCAAAATTGAAATTTTCACGGGGTTCGAATCCCATGAGAGCCGAAAATTCTATTTTTTATTCATTAACTTTCATGTATTCATTTACTTTCATAAGATATTCATTCTCGATTCGCACAATAAAATGGTTTTTTCGTTAACCTCCCCTATATATATATATATATGTGTGTGTGTGTGTGTGTGTGTGTGTGGGAGGGTTAACGTGAGAACCATTTTTATCATGAGAACGTGAGAACCAAAAATGATGAACTCATTGTGAAAATTAATGCATCCACGAGAAAGTTACTAAATAAAAAAAAAAAATAGAATTTTCGCCCCTCATTGGATTCGAACCCGAGTTACAATTTTTGAATTTTAAAATTCAATAACTTTCTTAACGGATTCATCAACTTTCATAACAAATTCATTTGATTCTTAGTTTTTAGAATAAAAGTGGTTCTCATTTGAACCTAACTCTCTCTTCTCTCTCTCTCTCTCTCTCTCTCTCTATATATATATATATATATATATATAGGGGAGGGTTAACGTGAGAACCATTTTTATTGTGAGAACGTGAGAACAAAAACCGATGAATTCACGGTGAAAGTTGATGAATCCATTGGGAAAATTAATGAATCCAAAAAAATAGAATTTTCGTCCCTCATGGGATTCGAACCCGGGTGAAAAATTCTGAATTTCTGAATTCATTAACTTTCTCAACGGATTCATCAAATTTCATAACGAATTCATTTGGTTCTTAGTTTTTAGGATAAGAATGGTTCTTATTTGAACCAAACTATATATATATATATATATATATATATATAGGGGGGAGAGAGAGAGAGAGAGAAGAGAGAGTTGGTAGTCTTGAAGTGAGTGATCTCAGTTAGTAGACCTACTGACTGTTGAGATAGTTGGTCAGTTGGACTGATAACTGATGTGCTTGGCGAAACGTTGTGATTACTGGTTTGCCTTAAAAAATTGATACATAAAACTTAGGTCAGATATAACTTAATCGGTTTTGGTTTATTTCCTTGATGTCGAATCGTCATCGATAACATCGTTAAAATAGATGTTTTTCTTTGTGTCTTTGGTGATGTGTATTAAGGAAATTACTAATTTAGTTATAAGGACCGGCTTCTATTTGTTTATTATGAACTTTATTGAGCCCATTTATGAATGTAATTAAATCTTGAAGTATGAAAAATAAGGCATATTACTAGTTTATGCTATACTTTATCCGTTATTATATTTGTTTCTTTGTTTGCCATATAAAATTTCTTATGAACATTTAGAATCATGATTAATCAGGTATTTCTTACAAAAATGTATGAATATGCCACTGTTTATAGCTAAAGATGCTAAAGACAAAAGCTAGTAAAGAGTTGGTCCGTCGTTGATCGCCGGTGGAGAGTTTTCCGTCGTCTTTTCGTCGTTGTCCGCGCATTACTCTTGTAGTGATAATTGCATTTGCCTCAAGCTTTTGCTTGCAACTGAATTTAGTTGAAGCAGGCTCGCCGGAGCGCCATGCGGGCATGGAGTTTGACGGTTGCCCGAAGAGCATCATCGGCTTTGTTAGAGGCGGTAAGTCTTCAAGTCTCAAAGTAGAGGGGGAAATTGTAGCTATGGTTTCTTCTTTGGATACTAATTTACTTATTTGTATAATTATTTCGTTAACATATGTGACACAATAAACAGATTATGGTCGGCCACCTAATCTTTATAACTGTATGCACATGCAAATTATTTCAAACTTAAGAAAAGTAAAAATAGTTTGACATGGAAATGTTAATCATAATTTCTATTTAAGATGTGATTGCCAGCTGTAACACTTGATTTTTGCTACTACTAACAATAATTTAAAGAATTGTCTGCACACGATCAAACAAATCGAAGCCAACAGTCAACTTTTTGGGGGGGATTTGGAATCACCCCCAACTATATACTTATAAGTTAAAACACTATTTTGGGTGTTTCTATACTCGATTTATAAGTGCGACAGATAAACAAAGAACGTATCCTATAATCAAAGCTGGACTTTTAAATATAACTGTATTACTATTTGGAGAATATTAGTATGATGGCAATAAAATTTTTGTATTATTACGTACACTACATGATTTGGAATATTTTTTGGATATTAATTTGTTGTGCTCGTCTATATTAATTAACGTACTAGCTAGCTCTACATATCTTGAAATAAATTTATGTTGAAATCAGCGTGAATATATATATTTATTATATATGTGGTCAAGTTTCCAGGAAGCTACTTTGACCAAGGTTTTGAGTGACGTAACGTTTAATTTTGTGAAATTAAGCGGCATAGGATCGATCTACGTTCGAGTAGATGATCGTGGTGTATTCACATTCTCAAATCCGATTTCCGGTGAGTGAGAAATAATGGATCAAAGTTTGTCACTTAAACATGGAGTTATGTGATTAAGGGGATAAGTATGGATTAATTAATCCTTATCCCACATTGATTAATGTACCTTCATTAATTGTCTATATAAGTGGTTCATTGAACACTTAGTATAATTATGTGCACAAGTGATGGGTGGAAAGCCCACGCCTGTGACACGCCGCCGCCGCCGCCGCCCGCTTGCGTGCGGGCGGTGCCGTCGCCCGCGCCGTGCCGGCCGGCTCGGCCCGGTTCAGTCCATGGTCCGTGGATCGTGGATCGTGGATCTTAACAATTGTCTTTGGGTGGTCTTTGGGCACGTTCGTGGGCTGGTTCCGTGGCCCATTGTCGCTATATTTTGGATCAGCGTTTGATCGAGCCCAAAATGGAGTTGATGCGAGGCCCATTCGTGTAGCCCAATCCGTTGGGCTGGCGTGCGATGGAGTTGGTCGAGGCCCAACTCGTGTGGCCCAATCCGTTGGGCTGCTGTGCACTGAAGAGACGTCCGGATATGTCGATGAACACGGGACGCGCGTTGTCGATTAAATCGTAACCGTCGGTAACGTTCCGACATGATGGCTCTGCGGAAAGCGTGCCCACGTTGTCTCCGAAACCGCCGCGCACTCAATAGGGACATAACTCTGAACACCCGACATCAATGCGGGTGTTGACTCGGCATCTTTCCCGTGGGGGACGACGCATATAAATAGGACATGTCTCACAAAGATAAACCACCCTCGCCTAAAGCATTCTAGCATCTTCAAGAGCATTTTTACGCATACATTGTTTTGTATCAAGCTCGTCCTCGCTCCGTCCGATTCGCGAGCTCGTTGGTGCTGCGGTCCGCCACCTACGAGACGCTGCGTTTCATCTTTGGGACGATCGCCGTAAGCGAGAGCACTACGGGCGTATCTCGATATGGGTGCTTAATGTTCTAACATCGCACAAGTATGTGTAGAAACGATAAAACTTAATTCGGGATAAACGAATTAAGAAATGAAAATTTCTTCACATATATGAGAATTATGGTCGTCGCAGGTGTTGCTCAAACTTAGAATTGGACCTAGGATCACCCAAGGTTGTATCCAGTGATTTGGATCATTATACCTATGAGGAACGTAGATATAATTCTAGAGACAAGAAGTTTCGGAAATGGCTGTCATTCACGTGATTAGTGACCTGGGGCTAGTCTCGTCGTTAGAGATTTTACGCGACAGGATTTTAGCACCAACTATTTGCATATGCGAATAAATTTAGAGCGATATACGACTGAAGGTGTAAAACGTAAAATGAGTATTAAGATAAGTGTCATGAGTCGTGACGTAAGTTGTCTACAAGTTATATATGTCTTAAAGTGTTTAATTCTTTAAGAGATCTTCCTTGTATAAAATTTCTCTATTTCTTTGATTTAAGTTTGACTTATCTAGAAATATCTGTTTACAGATGGCACGAAAAGAGAGTAATACGAGTAAGAAGATAACCACACGGCTTACAAGCTTAGAACTCACACAGGCGTATCGGCTCTTTTATTATAAACTGGGCATGGATTTGGGACAGTTTTTTGAGGAATTTCTGCACCTTTAGAAGGATGCTCGTAACTATGGAGTTACGGATGAGGATGGTATCCAAAGGCTTATTTGTCGTTTGCCAACAGACTGGCACGAGTTTGCAAAAGAAGTATCAAGAGAATATCTTCTGCATGTAGAAAATTCCAAGACTTGGGCAGACTTACCAGGATTTGTCCACCGGCTCAAGCATACATACTATGCGTATGGAACGACACCGATGAGCACTTGTCCTGGTCCCCGACAAGTTTCACAACATTATGTAAAGGAATGGTTGTACCCTGATGTTTCAAACGTCGTCCCACGTCCTGTGCCGCAAATTATACCTGAAAGGGATGAGAATGGCCAAAGGACAGGATCTTACCGCCCTCGCGGACTAGGAGAATTACCGCTACCAACTCAACCATACTTTCTGATAAAAATAACACAAACTTTTGGTATTGAAGAAGAAACATGGAGCAGCTTGACCCCTGGCTCTCTGAAGGAGATAGATCATCGGAGGTATGAAACAAAAACGTACCTGGAGAAAGGCAAGTTTCCAAATGAGGAGTACGATTCCGATGAAGGCCACTCAGAGACGTAGAATCACATCATGATAACATGAGACTTATATGTAGATAATGGTTTATGTTGAAAATGGTGTCAAAATTTTGAGTGTAAAAAAAGAACTAGTTGTCATGTAATCAGTCGGCTTGATAGACCGACCCTCGTAATTAATGTAGGAAAAGTCCTCACTGAGGCATTTTGATGTAATATATTATATGGTCTTTGTAGAATGGTATCGGAAATACGAAAACGAATTGTTCCGAATAAGATATGGTTACTATGAGATAATAGTTAAGCCATTCGGACTAACAAATACACCAGAGCCCTGATCATGAATCTCAAAAATCGAGTGTTCCACACATACTTAGACAATTTTGTCTTAACCCTTATGAATAACATTCCTATCCATACGAAGAATGAGAAAGAACATAAGGAACGTCGAAGGACCGTCTTACGACTTTTAAGAGCCGGGCAAATTTTGCCAAGAACAGTATTGGAAATTTCGGCTTAAAGGAGAAATATTCCTCAGGCACATAGTGTCTTTAGAAGAAATCAATGTAGATCTGGCAAAGGATAAAGCAATGTAAGAATAAAAGTCGTCAATGACCTAAAATGAGATCAGGAATTTCCTAGATTAATTGACTACTATCAGAGATCCATTGAGAACTCTCTAATGTAGCAAGACCGATAGCATAGCTACCCCAAAAAGGAATCAAATTCATGGATTAATAAAAGTAAGGATATGTATTAATATGAGAAAGAAAATAGCTTACGCATCACAATGACTTAGGCCACATGAATAGAACTTCCCAACTCACGACTTGAAATAGTAACAATAGTATAAATACCGAAGTCTTGGAGAATTCACTCCTATGACAATAAGTTAAGAATTCTTCATAAATTAAAAAAAGTTTGAATTAAGTCTTCGAGTAAAGAGACTTGAATACGGGATAGAGAAGATGGCTCGAATCGGTAAAGATTACAATTGTGATATAAATTATCACCTACGGACGGTTAACGAGAATCAAATGCCTAAGTTATAAAATTCAGGTCTAAATCATGGTATTTCCTTATAAAAAGGAAAACTCATTGGAAAGTTTAAGAAAATAAGAACAGAAATAGTCGGGCAATCAAGGACGAACGTAAGTTGTATTCTCACACTCATGGTGACATATGACTAAAGAGAAAGGATGAAAATGGGAATAGAATACGAATTAAGATAAGGAATGAAGAGCTGAAGGATTTTTAAGAAGCGCTGGACAATGTCATATTGTCTAAAGAAGGGATATATATATATATATATATATATATATATATATATATATATATATTTCAAACAATAATAAGCTTAGAAATGAAACCAAGAGTGAAGTTCATGACCCTTCTCATACCGCCCAACCAGGTAGCATTAAGAGATATTATGATTTACGAGAAAAGTTAGATAGTAAGGAATAAAATGAGATATAACCATATTGTCAAGCAGTGTCTCGGTTACCAACAAGTGAAGGCATTGCATCAATGACCTTATAAGAGATTATAATCTCTAGAAATACACGAATGAAAATGGAATGACATAGAAATGGATTTTATGACGGATTTTGTCAAAGTCATAAAGAAGTCGCACTACTATATGGGTAGTAGTGGATTGACTCACCAAATATATTTGTCTCTACCTATTCAGATGACTCGTAAATCCGATAAGTTAGCTTAGTCGTACATAAAGGAAATTGTATATTTACAGAGGATACTTAAAACCTATCGCTTCAGATAGAGACCCAAGTTTACCTCTAGATTTTAACTAACTCACTAAAAGTTGTTAGACACGAGATCGAACCTTAACATAAATGTCCACTCACGGATAGATGGGTGTTAAAAGGACAATGTGGACGTTTAAACTACGATAGAACATTAATGTTAAATCAAGGTACAAGTGGGAGCGATTGTACCACTTGTTAAGTTTACGTCGACCATAGTCGTCGACAACGATCAATATAGCCTTATGAGGCATTATGTGGAAAGAAGTATCGACCACCACTTTATTGTAATAAAGTAGGTGATAGAAGGTATAAGGTCTGAAAGTCGTAAATGAAGCGATTAAGATATCTGCGAAATGAGGCAAAGAATAAGAAAAGCTCGGAGACGGACAAAAGTCTTTGATCACGCGTAAATTTAAAGCGCATTTTAAATGCGAATTAAAGTTTCTTAAGATTTCTCCATCTAGGAAAATTATAAGATTCAGATACGAAGAATGTAGAGATCACGTTTTATAGGACCTTATGAGATCCTAGTAATGATAGGCCCAGTAGCCTATAGATTGATACTTCCAACAAATTTGGGGAATGTACGTAATGTTTTCCACGTGTCACAGTTAAGGAAATACGAAAATGACCCAATTCACGTAAACCATCATGATGACGTGATCTTTAACTCAGATGAGTTGTGATGAAAATCTACGACCATTTTGATCGTACGATTCAACGATTAAAGAATCAAATTTGGGTCTTTAATAAAAGTCCAATGGAGAAACCATGGACAAAAGAAAATCACGTGGAAAATTGAAGATATTATGATGTTAAGATACCCCATACTTTTTGAGGTATGCAAATTTCGGGACGAAATTTCTTTGGCTCGACGACTGCACTCTTCAATGGGTCGACTGTTGGATCCATGGGATCTAACACTGGTGGTTCTCATTCGAGTTCCATGTTCCAGCACTGTAATATCCCGAAGAATTAAAGGCCTAATTACGATATTTAAAATTCGTAAATTAGGGTTTCGCCAAAGAAATTGAATTAGTAATTTATCGAATAATGATTTCGATTAATTACGAAGTAATGAATTCCTATTTTATATTCACTAAGGATTGTGAATTAAGGAATATAAATATATCAAGTGTTTGGTAATATTTTAACGTCGATTAAGTATCGATAGTTAAAATTTAGTAAAATTTTCTAAGTGTGAGCTTAGAATTAAATTACATTATTAATGGAATAATTTAATAAAGTGATTACGACTTTATTACGACCATTTTGAGATGAGTCGATAATTAACGTTTTGAGGCGTTTGACGTTAACATTTAGAGATGAATAGAAAATGAGTTTTATGATCAAGGAATTATAGTATTTAAATTCCTATGATTATTATATGTAATTAGAGTATTATTTAGCATTAAGATAATGCTAGAACATTAAGGATTAATTATTGGACAAGTTTAGAATTTTGAAAACCACAATTGAAAATTAGGGTTTCTCACATGAAATGATATCAATAATTTTTCCTATGATATAATTTCTCATCTAAAACATATATTATGATATATATCTATAAATAGCATGAAAATAAAATACGTATCCATTACAAAATGAAAATGCCGTGACCATATTGATGTGTACCAAAGTTGAAGTGAATTTGTGTACATCTTACTATGTTATGTGATCAAATGAATTAAGTAGGATATTTTGTACACTCTAACCAAGTAAATCAAGTAGTGAATCAAGTGGATGTCCTAACAACTGAAAGAGCCGTGTAACATGGTTTCAATTAAAGGTAAGAAGAAATTTATGAACTCTTGGATTTGATGTTGCATATGGCTTTGTGTAGGACTTTTAAAAAAAGGTATCCCTTGGTTAAATGGAAGAGAGGCATGAAGCGGCACCTACACAAAAGCAAAGATGATTCATCTTGTTTCATTCAATGTGCTTTTACTATGATGATATATATTAATTGATGAGTCATAAAGCAAATACAAATTTTGCTTGCAATATTGTGAGTGTGCCGTGAGTAATGAAGGTGGAAGTGTAGATGTTTGTTCCATTTAATTAATTAATATTGATAAATAAACTATTTAGCTTGACATTGTGGACTTTTGAGGTAGGAAATTTTTTAAGAACTCTTTTGATGACATAACCGTGTGTGTGTGATCTAAAGTTGAGGATTGTGGTTCCATTCAATTCATGGTGTAAGAAGCATTTACTAGGGTGATGTATTATGGAGTGACTCACCAAGTAAATCAATTGTCTTGCAAATGGTTGTGTATGTACCGAGATTTGTGAGTGAATTGTGTTTAATTAGTTTTATTACTTTAAGTGTTTAAGTGATGGACATTACATCAAACCAACACACTTTTCTTCTCCCAAACCACAAAGCGCGAGAGCTCGTTTGAGAGGAAAGTTTGAGTGTTCTTCATTTTCTTAGCCAAATCCTTGATATTAAACCCTTGTGCACTAAATCGACACCGGTAAAAAGGTTAGGATTTGAATGAGCTTTTATTATCGTTAAGATTTTGATTTCCAACCGTTCGATTTTAAATTATATGCTTATGTTTTAAGGAGAAAAATAGAATAAATTATGTTAACATGTTTGTTGTTCTTTAAATATGCTTAGTATGTAATTATAAGCATATGTATTGTATTAAATAAAGGCCTAAGCATGTTATGATTTTCTATGATGATCGAAAATTACTAGAGTTGAATTGATGATGGATTAATGATATATGATAGCTAAGGAGCTTATAGTGATTATTTGGAAATCATATGAAATAAAAATGATATGGCGAAAATTTGAGGAATTTATATGTTGAAGTAATTAATGTTTAAGTGATATTATTGATCTAGGGTCTTGATTAAGTGCTATATGGAATTACTAAATTTTTAGGAATTGGTATTGTTAAAATTTTGATTATGGCCGAGAGTTTTAGGAAATGGATACATGATGTGTAAGTTGAAAATATTGAATATTGTGCTAGATTAGTGTTATATGATAGTATTTGAGCATTGTGTAATTTTGTAGGATTTTTAGAAAATTGTTTGGTTATGTTTAGAGAATAACCGTGAGCTTTGGAAATGGGTTGGTGATGCCCAAATTTTTCTATAGTTAATGTTAATACACATTAGTGATCCTATGATAATATAGTACACTATATGAATTTAGAAGAATTTTTGAAAGATGTTTAGAAATTTTAAAGCTTAAAAGCCGTGAGCTTTAGAATGTTTTCATTAAGGATTTAATTCCTTAATATCAAGAGAAATAATACATTATATGTCTAGAAATTATTTTAGACATATTAAAAATTTATGAGATTTTGTAAACATAGTATACTATGTTTACGGCGAAACGTTATATTAAATAACGTTAGAAATGAAAAATAATGTTTAATGAATAAGTTAATTAATATTAAAGAAAAATATTAATAAAGTTTATCGATTTGCGTGAAAAATCGAGAATTAGAGTTTTATGAAAAGAAATCGATTGAAAATCGATTTATATTGAAATTAGATATCAAGTATGTGAATTATTAAAAAGTTTATTAAGAAAAGTCAAAATTGTTGACTTTTGATTTAACGTATAAAATACGTTCAATAAATACACTAATACGTGTAAAACGTATTAATTATATAAGAAAATCTCCTTGGTGAGAAAAGATTTCATAATTGAAATCTTTATATCGAAAAACGTTAGAATACGTTGAACGTTTAACCTAAAAGGTTAAAATGAAATAGTTAAACATATCTCGTCTCTATCGTAATACGAGAAATGTTTAGTTAAGATACGCGGTTGGACGGCGTATTAAATTCGTTAAGGAATTCAAATTATTATAGTATAAGTTATCAAAGTTTATTTTAAACTTTGAAAATCTCGAAAAAACGTGACCGACGTACTGAAATCGTTTTTACGTAAAGGTGAGACGCGGATGCGATCGTTGGCGTAAAAGGAAAACAAATTAAGAAAGCTTATGTACCAGGTGGGCTTCTTTTCTTATACTCAAGGATAAAATGCTCTATTTATGATGCTTTCTTCGAAATGAAAAGTAATTATTTATGATGCTCTCTTTTGAGAAATGATTATGAAATGATGATGAAATTACCTGCCCAAAATGTTTATGTTTTATGTATGTATCATATCCATGAATGAATGAATGATGAATGTTGTTGGGTCGCTCCCAACTTATGAATGAAATCGATATCGGATCCTATCTTGGGAAGGCTTATACAGCTAGGATTAACGTGTACACTAATGGTATTGTGTCTTTGTAAGGACAATTCACGGCCGGTCACAGCGACGTAGATGGAGGCCTCCTTCTACGGCGTAATGATAATGTTATGATGAAATGAAAGGGATATGGATCATACATACAAGGAAAATGCGGCAGGCGGTGACGTTTATGAAAATGATGAAAATGTTTAGTAAGCTGAGGCCTTTTAAATAAAACCGCGTGTCTTACCATAATGGGGTAGTGTAATTTAAAGATGATAAAATGTTTTGACATGAGTCCACTGAGTGCATTCTTGTACTCGACCGCATATTGTTTTTAAATGTGCGATTGAGTGAGTGATGCGATGGGCGGTGTTGAGCAATAGGAATGTTGTCATTGAAAAGTTTATACCTTGATAGTACATCGTCATATGTACATATCACATGTTTTCATTGCAAGAACATAAGTTATGTAGTAAAGTCCAAAACATACTTGATATATGTACTACGGTTTAATGTTAAATGGTCTCATTGTTTATTCATCCTGTTTGGAGTAATAATCCCTACTAAATCGTACTTAGGATTTAGAACATTCTGAGTGGTATCGAGGCGGTTAGCTCTTTGAACCCAAATTTTCCTTTGAGGTTAAGTCAGATTGAGTCACTAGACTTCGAAGGTCGGTGACAATGCTCAACACTCCATCACATCAAGCTCAACCGAAATGAAGTAAATGATTCCTTTTCAAAATTTTGAAATGAAAAGTTGAAAGAGAAAAAGGATCGAGATGATTTTTTTTTTTTCAAAAGGAATGAAAAATATGAAAGATGAATGATATGAAATGGAAGTTATAAATAATGTTGAGAATGGAAGTTATGCAAAGTGATCAAGTTAGAAATGAATGCTTATGATTGATAATGGGCAAAATGTGCCAAGAATGAAATGTTGAAATTGCAAAATTCAAGTAATACATGCATTCAATAAGTATGTTATGAAATTGAACAAAATTTTCAAGTTTTCATAACCAAATTCGTTCAAATTTCAAGATTATGTATAATGAATGAATATGCTTGAAATGAGCGTGAATGGCAAAGTTGGAATGATGAATTCTTGAAATTGAAAGAAATGTGCATGTATAAATGAACTATGTTTTCATTATTTGAAACTTTAGTTTCAAATCTCAAAGTTATTATGACAAATGATATGTCATCTCAAGAAAACATAGGCGATATAAGAAGCATGATCACGTATTGCAAAAGAACATAGAAATCGAACTTCATTCCCTTACAAGAACAAAAGAACGACATGAAGAGCGAAAGTAAAGTTAGACTCGAGCTTGGAAGGCAAAAGGCGAATGTGAAAATGTGCGACTCGACTTCCACCTCGGCATGTGCGACCTCGACTTCGACCTCGGCATGCGACTTCGACCTCGGCATGTGCGACTCGACTTGACCTAGGCATGTGCGACCTCGACTTCGACCTCGGCATGTGTGACCTCGACTTCAATCTCGGCATGTGCGATCTCGACTTCCACTTCGGCATGTGCGACTGTCGACTTTGACTTTGGAAATTTATAACATCGATTTTGGCATCGTCGACCTTGGTAGCCTGTACTACCTCGGCATCGGCAACGGCATGCACGACTTCGGTGTCGGCATCGTTTACGACCTCGGCGCGAACGCGTGGAAATTTTTCTGCACTGCGCAGTGATTTTGTTTTGGCTCGTTCTCGTTCGTTTGAACTCCGATTTACGTATGGTTTTCGCCTACGTGCCCCTAATGCACTTTACTTTATTTCTTATGAAGGACCAAATCCTTGATTCTTACTCCATAATTTACGAGAATCAGTTGAAGCTAGTTCTATGATTTGTATAGAGTGAGAACATTATAGTATGATAAGAATCTTAGAATGTTACTAAGAAAGTAAGATTTCGATAATACAAGTAGAGCCATGACTTACATGAGAACCTTTGTTGATGACCTATTACAGTATACAAGGTTTCAAATTATATTCATTTTCCAATTTACATCATTGAGTTTAACTCTACATGACTAGTTCAATTGAGAAATCATTTGAATTTCTCACTTTTAGAAGAAAATTTACAACACGAAACCTTATAAAGTGTCCTTTGAAACCAAGCCTTGTGTGGTGAGAAAATAATTGTGTGGTGCAGCCAGCCCATATGACCAAAGAAATCTCAGTAGTCGTCATTCTGGTCTTCGGACCCTAGATCCTAATTATTCGGTATACATAACATATGGATTCAAATTGTAAAATTTGTTATCTTGGATTGCGAATCCATATCTCTTGTAAGTTGACGAGATGATTTCTCTTCGGTTCTTGAAACCAGTAAGTATGATAAAGGTTGACTTACCTTGTCACCTAAGTGCAAATTAGTGAAGTGATAAACCTCAGGCAAGATATAGGTTGACTTATTTCAGTCACCTAAAAGTTTCAGACTAGTAAAGTGATAGACATCAAGAAATTATGATGTAAAGGAAATCTCGATGAGACGAGATATTTTCCCTATGATACACATGGATGTGATGACCATGATGGGCTTTACAAAGATTGATAACGATGAAGTTATACCTTCATATATTGTGATTATGACAATAAAGTTATGAATAAGATACTCTTTAGCATTGAATGCAAGAGTAAAAGTAAAGAAAAGTATATGATATCAAGTGGGATATAATTTCCCTCACCATGTCATAACGAGAGAGAGATTACAACTTATCTTTAAGGTAGTTGTTTGTCCTAAAACCTCGTTAGTAGGTTGGACATGTTTAAAGAATAAAGATGCATGCAAGATATTCTTTTCAAAGAATATATATATATATATAGAAATGATAGCATCTCGGAAAATAAATCTCTCGCATTATACCTCAATCAATGAGATTATGGTTGAGCATAATCGATTCAAGTAATTGAAACTTGGTTAAACAAGCGATAATGAGATTGAGGAATGATAATCCTTGAGATTGTGTGAGCGACTAGGATAGCCCTAGTATGTAAATCAGTATGGAGAAAATATCTCCAAAGCGAGACATGGAAATGAGATGCTTGGAATTTAAGTTATGGTGTCTGAATGTACTACCTTACCAAACCATCGATAATAATGGTTCTAACCACGAATGTGAGAATCAAGTATAACGAAAGTAATATTACTTTCGGATACCATGTTCGAGAAAAAGGAACAAAAGTCGAGAATAGTGAAGAAACTATGAGCTATACAACTATAAGATAGCCCACGACATGATATAAGCATCAGAGACATATGACTTCGATAAATAAGGATTTCTCTTGAAAAGAGTTTAAAGTAAGGATGTATAAGAAATATATTCCTAAGATCGATAAAGTGAAAAAGGAAATTGAATCATTCATACTGGATTAGGAATGAATGATAGTGATAGAGACATGGCGATCTCTACGATAAGATTTAATTATCGAAATATCAATATCAAAGGATAGGTTGATGTAGACCTAACCACGAATGCTATTGGTAAAAGCATATGATGCGATACAGAAGTATAGGGTGAATGAAATGACGGAGACCATAGCAAGGGAACATAATGTCCCGATGGAAAGGACAATGACATATGAAATAGATGTTTACTTGAATGAGCGGGAACACCGTAGACCAAAGCCTATACTTCACGCAAAGCGAGCGAACAAAACCAAGAAGGCACGATAGGTATGAGAAAGATTTCTCGAATACTATAATATACCTATAATATTTTGTTCGATATGGGTGCTTAATGTTCTAACATCGCACAAGTATGTGTAGAAACGATAAAACTTAATTCGGGATAAACGAATTAAGAAATGAAAATTTCTTCACATATATGAGAATTATGGTCGTCGCGGTGTTGCTCAAACTTAGAATTGGACCTAGGATCACCTAAGGTTCTATCGATGATTTGGATCATTATATCTATGTGGGCGTAGATATAATTCTAGAGACGAAGTTTCGGAAATGGGTGTCATTCACGTGATTAGTGACTTGGGGCTAGTCTCTTCGTTAGAGATTTTCTGTGACGAGATTTTAGCACCCACTATTTGCATATGCGAATAAATTTAAAGCGATATCTGTTGAAGGTGTAAAGCGTAAAATGAGTATTAAGATAAGTGTCATGAGTCGTGGCGTAAGTTGTCTACAAGTTATATATGTCTTAAAGTGTTTAATTCTTTAAGAGATCTTCCTTGTATAAAATTTCTCTATTTCTTTGATTTAAGTTCGACTTATCTAGAAATATCATTTACGGATGGTACGAAAAGAAATGTCTGGTAAGAAGATAACCACACGGCTTACAAGCTTAGAACTCACACAGGCGTATCGGCTCTTTTATTATAAGCGGGCATGGATTTGGGACGGTTTTTTGAGAATTCTGCACCTTTGGAAGGATGCTCGTAACTATGGAGTTACGGATGAGGATGGTATCAAAGGCTTATTTGTCGTTTATGACAGGTGGCACGAGTTTTGAAAAGTATCGAGAATATCTTACGCATGTAGAAAATTCCAAGACTTGGGCGGACTTACGGATTTGTCCACCGGCTCAAGCATACATACTATGCGTATGGAGCGACACCGATGAGCACTTGTCACGGTCCCGACAAGTTTCACAACATTATGTAAAGGAATGGTTGTACCACGATGTTTCAAACGTCGTCCCCGTCTGTGCGTAAATTATACGAAAGGGATGAGAATGGCCAAAGGGCGAGGATCTTACCGCCCTCATGGACTAGGAGAATTACGCTACCAACTCAACCATACTTTTACGATAAAATAACACAAACTTTTGGTATTGAAGAAGAAGCGAGGGAGCACTTGACCACGGCTCTCTGAAGGAGATAGATCATCGGAGGTATGAAACAAAAACGTGCACGGAGAAAGGCAAGTTTCCAAATGAGAGTGCGATTCAATGAAGGCCACTCGAGGCGTAGAATCACATCATGATAATATGAGACTTATATGTAGATAATGGTTTATGAATATGTTAAAATGGTGTCAAAATTTTGAGTGTAAAAAGAACTAGATGCCATGTAATCGATCGACGATAGACCGACCCTCGTAATTAATGTATGAAAAGTCCTCCTTGAGGCATTTTGATGTAATATATTATATGGTCTTTGTAGAATGGTATCGAGATCGACAACGAATTGTTCGAATAAGATATGGTTACTATGAGATAATAGTTAAGCCATTCGGACTAACAAATGCACCAGCCCTGATCATGAACCTCAAAAATCGAGTGTTCCACACATACTTAGACAATTTTGTCTTAACCCTTATGAATAACATTCCTATCCATACGAAGAATGAGAAAGAACATAAGGAGCGTCGAAGGACCGTCTTACGACTTTTAAGAGCGGACAAATTTTGCGAGAACGATGTTGGAAATTTCGACAAGAAATATTCCTCGGGCACATAGTGTCTTTAGAAGAAATCAATGTAGATCCGGCAAAGGATAAAGCAATGTAAGAATGAAAGTCGTCGATGACCTAAAATGAGATCGAGAATTTCTTAGATTAATTGACTACTATCGAGATCCATTGAGAACTCTCTAAGGTAGAAGGCCGATAACATAGCTACCCAAAAAAAAAAAGGAATCAAATTTACATGGATTAATAAAGTAAGGCTATGTATTAATATGAGAAAGAAAATAGCTTACGCATCACAATGACTTAGGCCACATGAATAGAACTTCCCAACTCACGACTTGAAATAGTAACAATAGTATAAGTATCAAGTCTTGGAGACATCACTCCTATGACATGATAAGTTAAGAATTCTTCATAAATTACAAAAGTTTGAATTAATTCTTGAGCAAAGAGACTTGAATACGGGATAGAAAAGATGGCTCGAATCAGTAAAAGATTACAATTGTGATATAAATTATCACCTACGGACGGTTAACGTAGAATCAAATGCCTAAGTTATAAAATTCAGTCTAAATCATGGTATGTCCTTATAAAAAAGGAAAACTCATTGGAAAGTTTAAGAAAATAAGAACAGAAATAGTCGGGCAATCAAGGACGAACGTAAGTTGTATTCTCACACTCATGGTGACATATGACTAAAGAGAAAGGATGAAAATGGGAATAGAATACGAATTAAGATAAGGAATGAAGAGCTGAAGGATTTTAAGGAGTTTGGACAATGTCATATTGTAAAAGAAGGATATATATATATATATATATATATATATATATATATTCAAACAATAATAAGCTTAGAAATGAAACCAAGAGTGAAGTTCATGACCCTTCTCATACCGCCCAACCGGTAGCATTAAGAGATATTATGATTTACGAGAAAAGTTAGATAGTAAGGAATAAAATGAGATATAACCATATTGTCAAGCGGTGTCTCGGTTACCAACAAGTGAAGGCATTGCATCAATGACCTTATAAGAGTTATAATCTCTAGAGATACGAATGAAAATGGAATGACATAGAAATGGATTTTATAGCGGATTTTGTCAAAGTCGTAAAAAAGTCGCACTACTATATGGGTAGTAGTGGATTGACTCATAAATATATTCATCTCTACCTATTCGGATGACTCGTAGATCCGATAAGTTAGCTTAGTCGTACATAAAGGAAATCGTATATTTCTGAGAGGATACTTAAAACCTATCGTTTGAGATAGAGACTCAAGTTTACCTCTAGATTTTGAACTAACTCACTAAAAGGAGTTAGACACGAGATTGAACCTTAACATAAATGTCCACTCACAGATAGATGGACAGTTAAAAAGGACAATGTGGACGTTTAAGCTTACGATAGAACATTAATGTTAAATCAAGGTACAAGTGGGAACGTATTGTACCACTTGTTAAGTTCACGTACGACCATAGTTGTCAAGCAACGATCAATATAGCCTTATGAGGCATTATGTGGAAAGAAGTATCGACCACCACTTTATTGTAATAAAGTAGGTGAGAGAAGGTATAAGGTCCTGACATCGTAAATGAAACGATTAAGATATCTGCCAAATGAGGCAAAGAATAAGAAAAGCTCAGGACAGACAAAAGTCTTACGCTGATACGCGTAAATTTAAACTGCATTTTTAAATGCGGAATTAAAGTTTCTTAAGATTTCTCCATCTAGGAAAATTATAAGATTCAGATACGAAGAATGTTGAGATCACGTTTTATAGGACCTTATGAGATCTAGTAATGATAGGCCCATGAGCCTATAGATTGATACTTGACAAATTTGGGAATGTGCGTAATGTTTTCCACGTGTCACGATTGAAATACGAAAATGACCCAATTCATGTAAACCATCATGATGGCGTGATCTTTAACTTTCGGATGAGTTGTGATGAAAATCTCGACCATTTTGATCGTGCGATTCAACGATTAAAGAATCAAATTTGGGTCTTTAATAAAAGTCGATGGAGAAACCATGGACAAAAGAAAATCACGTGGAAAATTTAAGATATTATGATGTTAAGATACCCCATACTTTATGAGGTATGCAAATTTCGGGACGAAATTTCTTTGGTTCGACGACTGCACTCTTCAGTGGGTCGACTGTTGGATCCATGGGATCTAACACTGGTGGTTCTCATTCGAGTTCCATGTTCCAAGAATGTAATATCCCGAAGAATTAAATGCTAATTACGATATTTAAAATTAAGTAAATTAGGGTTTCATGAAATAATTGAATTAGTAATTTATCGAATAATGATTTCGATTAATTACGAGTAATAATTCTATTTTATATTCAATAAGGATTGTGAATTAAGGAATATAAATATATCAAATGTTTTTGGTAATATTTTAACGTCGATTAAGTATCGATAGTTAAAATTTAAGTAAAATTTTCTAAGTGTGAAGCTTAGAATTAAATTACATTATTAATGGAATAATTTAATAAAGTGATTACGACTTTATTACGACCATTTTGAGATGAGTCGATAATTAACGTTTGAGGCGTTTCAAACGTTAACGTTTAGAGATGAATAGAAAATGAGTTTAATGATCAAGGAATTATAATATTTAAATTCCTATGATTATTATATGTAATTAGAGTATTATTTAGCATTAAGATAATGCTAGAACATTAAGGATTAATTATTGGACAAGTTTAGAATTTTGAAAACCCTAATTCGAAAATTAGGGTTTCTCACATGAAATGATATCAATAATTTTTCCTATGATATAATTTATCATCTAAAACATATATTATGATATATATCTATAAATAGCATTAAAATAAAATATTTATCCATTACAAAATGAAAATAGTGACCAGCTTGATGTGTACCAAAGTTGAAGTGAATTTGTTTACATCTTACTATGTTATGTGATCAAATGAATTAAGTAGGATATTTTGTACACTCTAACCAAGTAAATCAAGTAGTGAATCAAGTGGATGTCTTAACAACTGAAAGAGCCGTGTAACATGGTTTAAATTAAAGGTAAGAAGAAATTTATGAACTCTTGGATTTGATGTTGCATATGGCTTTGTGTAGACTTTTAAAAAGGTAAATTGGTTAAATGGAAGAGAGGAGGAAACCGTGGCACCTACACAAAAGCAAAGATGATTCATCTTGTTTCATTCAATGTGCTTTTACTATGATGATATATATTAATTGATGAGTCATAAAGCAAATACAAATTTTGCTTGCAATATTTGTGAGTGTGCCGTGAGTAATATTTGAGGTGGAAGTGTAGATGTTTGTTCCATTTAATTAATTAATATTGATAAATAAACTATTTAGCTTGACATTGTGGACTTTTGAGGTAGGAAATTTTTAAGAACTCTTTTGATGACATAACCGTGTGTGTGTGATCTAAAGTTGAGGATTCTTGGTTCCATTCAATTCATGGTGTAAGAAGCATTTACTAAGGTGATGTATTATGGGTGACTCACAAAGTAAATCAATTGTCTTGCAAATGGTTGTGTATGTACCGAGATTTGTGAGTGTTAATGTGTTTAATTAGTTTTATTACTTTAAGTGTTTAAGTGATGGACATTACATCAAACCAACACACTTTTCTTCTCCCAAACCACAAGCTCCAAAACGAGAGCTCGTTTGAGAGGAAAGTTTGAGTGTTCTTCATTTTCTTAGCCAAAACCTTGATATTAAACCCTTGTGCACTAAATCGACACCGGTAAAAGGTTAGGATTTGAATGAGCTTTTATTATCGTTAAGATTTTTGATTTCCAACCGTTCGATTTTAAATTATATGCTTATGTTTTAAGGAGAAAAATAGAATAAATTATGTTAACATGTTTGTTGTTCTTTAAATATGCTTAGTATGTAATTATAAGCATATGTATTGTATTAAATAAAAGGCCTAAGCATGTTATGATTTTTCTATGATGATCGAAAATTACTAGAGTTGAATTGATGATGGATTAATGATATATGATAGCAAAGAGCTTATAGTGATTATTTGGAAATCATATGAAATAAAAATGATATTGTTCTTGGCGAAAATTTGAGGAATTTATATGTTGAAGTAATTAATGTTTAAGTGTAGCATATTATTGATCTAGGGTCTTGATTAAGTGCTATATGGAATTACTAAATTTTAGGAATTGGTATTAAAATTTTGATTATGGCGAGAGTTTTAGGAAATGGATACATGATGTGTAAGTTGAAAATATGAATATTGTGCTAGATTAATGTTATATGATGATATTTGAGCATTGTGTAATTTTGTAGAATTTTAGAAAATTGTTTGGTTATGTTGGAGAAAATAACCGTGAACTTTGGAAATGGGTTGGTGATGCCCAAATTTTCTATAGTTAATGTTAATACATATTAGTGATCCTATGATAATATAGTATACTATATGAATTTAGAAGAATTTTTGAAAGATGTTTAGAAATTTTAAAGCTTAAAAGCCGTGAGCTTTAGAATGTTTTCATTAAGGTTTTAATTCCTTAATATCGAGAAAAATAATACATTATATGTCTAGAAATTATTTTAGACATATTAAGAATTTATGAGATTTTATAAACATAGTATACTATGTTTATGGAAACGTTATATTAAATAACGTTAGAAATGAAAAATAATGTTTAATGAATAAGTTAATTAATATTAAAGAAAATATTAATAAAGTTTATCGATTTGCGTGAAAATCGAAATTAGAGCTTTATGAAAGAAATCGATTGAAAATCGATTTATATTGAAATTAGATATCAAATATGTGAATTATTAAAAGTTTATTAAGAAAAGTCAAAATTGTTGACTTTTGATTTAACGATATAAAATCGTTAGATAAATACACTAATACGTGTAAAACGTATTAAGTTTATAAGAAAATCTCCTTGGTGAGAAAAGATTTCATAATTGAAATCTTTATATCGAAAAACGTTAGAATCGTTGAGCGTTTAACCTAAAGGTTAAAATGAAATAGTTAAACATATCTCGTCTCTATCGAAATCGAGAAATGTTTAGTTAAGATCTGTGATTGAGCGGCGTATTGAATTAGTTAAGGAATTCAAATTATATTAGTATAAGTTATCAAAGTTTATTTTAAACTTTGAAAATCTCGAAAACGTGACAAGACATCTTGAAATCGTTTTTACGTAAAGGTGAGGCGCGGATGCGATCGTTGGCGTAGAAGGAAAGCAAATTAAGAAAGCTTACGTACCGGTGGGCTTTTCTTATACTCGAGGATAAAATGCTCTATTTATGATGCTTTCTTGAAATGAAAAGTAATTATTTATGATGCTCTCTTTTGAGAAATGATTATGAAATGATGATGAAATTACACCCAAAATATTTATGTTTTATGTATGTATCATATCCATGAATGAATGAATGATGAATGTTGTTGGGTCGCTCCCAACTTATGAATGAAATCGATATCGGATCTATCTTGGGCGCTTATACAGCTAGGATTAACGTGTACACCTAATGGTGATTGTGTCTTTGTAAGGACAATTCACGGCGGTCGCGCGGCGTAGATAGAGGCCTCGCTTCTACGGCGTAATGATAATGTTATGATGAAATGAAAGGGATATGGATCATACATACAAGGAAAATGCACGGCGGTGACGTTTATGAAAATGATGAAAATGTTTAGTAAGCTCGAGGCCTTTAAATAAAACCCTTGTGTCTTACCATAATGGGCGAGTGTAATTTAAAGATGATAAAATGTTTTGGCATGAGTCCACCGAGTGCATTCTTGTACTCGACCGCACATATTGTTTTAAATGTGCGATTGAGTACAGTGATGCGATGGGCGGTGTTGAGCAATAGGAATGTTGTCATTGAAAAGTTTATACCTTGATAGTACATCGTCATATGTACATATCACATGTTTTCATTGCAAGAACATAAGTTATGTAGTAAAGTCCAAAACATACTTGATATATGTATTACAGTTTAATGTTAAATGGTCTCATTGTTTATTCATCCCTGTTTAGAGTAATAATCCCTGCTAAATCGTACTTAGGATTTAGGGGCTGTTACAGAGTGGTATCAGAGCGGTTCGCTCTTTGAACCCAAATTTTCCTTTGAGGTTAAGTCTAGATTGAGTCACTAGACTTCTAAAGGTCAGCTGACAATGCTCAACACTCCATCACATCAAGCTCAACCGAAATGAGGTAAATGATTCCTTTTCAAAATTTTGAAATGAAAAGTTGAAAGAGAAAAAGAATCGAGATGATTTTTTTTTTCAAAATGAATGAAAGATATGAAAGATGAATGATATGAAATGGAAGTTATGAATAATGTTGAGAATGGAAGTTATGCAAAGTGATCAAGTTAGAAATGAATGCTTATGATTGATAATGGGCAAAATGTGCCAAGAATGAAATGTTGAAATTGCAAAATTCAAGTAATACATGCATTGATAAGTATGTTATGAAATTGAACAAAATTTTCAAGTTTTCATAACCAAATTTATTCAAATTTCAAGATTATGTATAATGAATGAATATGCTTGAAATGAGCGTGAATGGCCAAAGTTGGAATGATGAATTCTTGAAATTGAAAGAAATGTGCATGTATAAATGAACTATGTTTTCATTATTTGAAACTTTAGTTTCAAATCTCAAGATTATTATGACAAATGATATGTCATCTCGAGAAAAACATAGGCGATATAAGAAGCATGATCACGTGTTGCAAAAGAACATAGAAATGCGAACTTCATTCCTTACAAGAACAAAAGAACGACATGAACCTCGAGCAGTAAAGTTAGACTCGAGCTTGGAAGGCAAAAGACGAATGTGAAAATGTGCGACCTCGACATGTGCGACTTAGACCTCGGCATGTGCGACCTCGATTTCGACCGACCTCGGCATGTGCGACTCGGCATGTGCGACTTGACTTTGACGGCATGTGCGACTCGACGACTTCGATGCGACTCGATTACGACTTGGCATGTGCGACTCGAATCGACCGACTCCGACCTCGGCATGTGACTCGACTTCAATCTCGGCATGTGCGACTGCGATCTCGACTTCCACTTGGCATGTGCGACTGTCGACTTTGACTTTGGAAATTTATAACATCGATTTTGGCATCGTCGACCTTGGTAGCCTGTACTACCTCGGCATCGGACAGCGGCATGCACGACCTCGGTGTCGGCATCGCCTACGATCTCGCGCGAACGCGTGGAAATTTTTCTGCACTGCGCGGTGATTTTGTTTTGGCTCGTTCTCCTTCGTTTGAACTCCGATTTACGTATGGTTTTAGCCTCGTACTCCTAATGCACTTTAATTTATTTCTTATGAAGGACCAAATCCTTGATTCCTACTCCAGAATTTACGAGAATCAGTTGAAGTTAGTTCATGATTTGTATAGAGTGAGAACGTTATAGTATGATAAGAATCTTAGAATGTTACTAAGAAAGTAAGATTTCGATAATACAAGTAGAGCCATGACTTACATGAGAACCTTTGTTGATGACCTATTACGAGTATACAAGGTTTCAAATTATATTCATTTCCCAATTTACGTCATTGAGTTTAACTCTATGACTAGTTCAATTGAGAAATCATTTGAATTTCTCACTTTTACGAAGAAAATTTACAACTGAAACCTTATAAAGTGTCCTTTGAAACCAAGCCTTGTGTGGTGAGAAAATAATTGTGATGGGTGCAGCCACCCATATGACCAAAGAAATCTCGATGAGTCGTCATTACGGTCTTGGACCTAGATCCCAATTATTCGGTATACATAACATATGGATTCAAATTGTAAAATTTGTTATCTTGGATTGTGAATCCATATCTCTTGTAAGTTGACGAGATGATTTCTCCTCGATTCTTGAAACCATCAAGTATGATAAAGGTTGACTTACCTTGTCACCTAAGTGCGAATTAGTGAAGCGATAAACATCAGGCATGATATAGGTTGACTTATTTTGGTCACCTAAAAGTTTCAGACCAGTAAAGTGATAGACATCAAGAAATTATGATGTAAAGAAAATCTCGATGAGGCGAGATATTTTCCTATGATACACATGGATGTGATGACCTTGATGGGCTTTACAAAGATTGATAACGATGAAGTTATACCTTCATATTGTTATGATAATAAAGTTATGAATAAGATACTCTTTAGCATTGAATGCAAGAGTAAAAGTAAAGAAAAGTATATGATATCGTGGGATATAATTTCCCTCACCATGTCATAATGAGAGAGAGATTACAACTTATCTTTAAGATAGTTGTTTGTCCCTAAACCCTCGTTAGTAGGTTGGACATGTTTAAAGAATAAAGATGCATGCAAGATATTCTTTTCAAAGAATATATATATAAAGAAATG
The DNA here is from genome assembly GCA_036937905.1 of Salvia rosmarinus. Classification (NCBI taxonomy): domain Eukaryota; kingdom Viridiplantae; phylum Streptophyta; class Magnoliopsida; order Lamiales; family Lamiaceae; genus Salvia; species Salvia rosmarinus. The sequence continues at coordinate 19,273 of JAODLM010000018.1, read as the reverse complement.
ATAGCATCTCGGAAAATAAATCTCTGCCTTATACCTCAATCAATGAGATTATGCTTGAGCATAATCGATTCAAGTAATTGAAACTTGGTTAAACAAGCGATAATGAGATTGAGGAATCATAATCCTTGAGATTGTGTGAACGACTAGGATAGCCCTAGTATGTAAATCAGTATGGAGAAAATATCTCCAAAGCGAGACATGGAAATGAGATGCTTGGAATTTAAGTTATGGTGTCTGAATGTACTACCTTACCAAGCCATACGATAATAATGGCGGTTCTAACCACAGAATGTGAGAAGAAGTATAGTAAAGTAATATTACTTTCGGATACCATGTTCGAGAAAAAGGGACAAAAGTCGAGAATAGTGAAGAAACTATGAGCTATCTGATTATAAGATAGCCCACGACATGATATAAGCTTCGAGAGACATATGACTTGATAAATAAGGATTTCCTTGAAAAGAGTTAAAGTAAGGATATATGAAATATATTCTAAGATCGATAAAGTGAAAAGGAAATTGAATCATTCATCTTGGATTAGGAATGAATGATAGTGATAGAGACATGGCGATCTCTACGATAAGATTTAATTATCGAAATATCAATATCGAAGGATAGGTTGATGTAGACCTAACCACAAATGCTATTGGTAAAAGCATATGATGCGATACCGAGAAGTATAGGGTGAATGAAGGCACGAGAGACCATAGCGAGGAACATAATGTCCCGATGGAAAGGACAATGACATATGAAATAGATGTTTACTTGAATGAGCGGAACACCGTAGACCAAAGCCTATACTTCACATCGGCGAGCGAACAAAACCAAGAAGGCACGATGGGTATGAAAGATTTCTCGGAATACCTATAATATTTTCTTTACCTATAATAGTTTGTTCGATATAGGTGCTTAATGTTCTAACATCGCACAAGTATGTGTAGAAGCGATAGAACTTAATTCGGGATAAGCGAATTAAGAAATGAAAATTTCTTCACATATATGAGAATTATGGCCGTCGCGGTGTTGCTCAAGCTTAGAATTGAACCTAGGATCACCTAAGGTTCTATCAATTGATTTGGATCATTATATCTATGTGGAGCGTAGATATAATTCTAGAGAAAAGAAGTTTGGAAATGGTGTCATTCACGTGATTAGATAACTTGGGGCTAGTCTCTTCGTTAGAGATTTTCTGTGACGATGATTTTAGCACCCACTATTTGCTTATGCGAATAAATTTAAAGCGATATCTGTTGAAGGTGTAAAGCGTAAAATGAGTATTAAGATAAGTGTCATGAGTCGTGACGTAAGTTGTCTACAAGTTATATATGTCTTAAAGTGTTTAATTCTTTAAGAGATCTTCCTTGTATAAAATTCTCTATTTCTTTGATTTAAGTTTGACTTATCTAGAAATATCATTTCTGAGATGGCACGAAAAGAAATGTCTGGTGAAGATAACCACACGACTACAAGCTTAGAACTCACACAGGCGTATCGGCTCTTTTATTATAAAGCGGGCATGGATTTGGGGCAGTTTTGGAGGAATTTCTGCACCTTTGGAAGGATGCTCGTAACTATGGAGTTACGGATGAGGATGGTATCCAAAGGCTTATTTGTCGTTTGCCAACAGGTGGCACGAGTTTGCAAAAAAAGTATCGAGAATATCTTACGCATGTAGAAAATTCAAGACTTGGGCGAGACTTACGAGATTTGTCCACCGGCTCAAGCATACATACTATGCGTATGGAATTGCACCGATGAGCACTTGTCTGGTCCCGACAAGTTTCACAACATTATGTAAAGGAATGGTTGTACCCTGATGTTTCAAACGTCGTCCCACGTCCTGTGCCGCAAATTATACCTGAAAGGGATGAGAATGGCCAAAGGACAGGATCTTACCGCCCTCGCGGACTAGGAGAATTACCGCTACCAACTCAACCATACTTTCTGATAAAAATAACACAAACTTTTGGTATTGAAGAAGAAATAGGGAGCAGCTTGACCCCTGGCTCTCTGAAGGAGATAGATCATCGGAGGTATGAAACAAAACGTGCACGGAGAAGGCAAGTTTCCAAATGAGAGTGCGATTCCGATGAAGGCCACTCGAGGCGTAGAATCACATCATGATAATATGAGACTTATATGTAGATAATGGTTTATGTTGAAAAATGGTGTGTAAAATAAGCGTAGTTGAGTATTTTGTAAAAAGTTAAAATGGTGTTTTTGAATGTAAAAGAACTAGATGCCATGTAATCGATCGACGATAGACCGACCCTCGTAATTAATGTAGGAAAAGTCCTCTTTGAGGCATTTTGATGTAATATATTATATGGTCTTTGTAGAATGGTATCCGAGAATCGAAACGAATTGTTCGAATAAGATATGGTTACTATGAGATAATAGTTAAGCCATTCGGACTAACAAATGCACCATACGATCATGAACCTCAAAATCGAGTGTTCCACACATACTTAGACAATTTTGTCTTAATCCTTATGAATAATGTTCCTATCCATACGAAGAATGAGAAAGAACATAAAGAACGTCGAAGGACCGTCTTACGACTTTTAAGACCAGGCAAATTTTGCGAGAACCGTATTGTGAATTTCGACAAAGAAATATTCCTCGGCACATAGTGTCTTTAGAAGAAATCAATGTAGATCGGCAAAGGATAAAGCAATTAAGAATGAAAGTCGTCGATGACCTAAAATGAGATCAGGAATTTCTTAGATTAATTGACTACTATCAGAGAGCCATTGAGAACTCTCTAAGGTAGCAAGGCCGATAACATAGCTACCCCAAAAAGGAATCAAATTTACATGGATTAATAAAAGTAAGGCTATGTATTAATATGAGAAAGATATTGGTTTACGCATCACAATGACTTAGGCCACATGAATAGAACTTCCCAACTCACGACTTGAAATAGTAACAATAGTATAAGTACCAAAGTCTTGAAGACATCACTCCTATGACAATAAGTTAAGAATTCTTCATAAATTACAAAAAGTTTGAATTAATTCTTCGAGTAAAGAGACTTGAATACGGGATAGAAAAGATGGCTCGAATCGGTAAAGATTACAATTGTGATATAAATTATCACCTACGGACGGTTAACGTAGAATCTAATGCCTAAGTTATAAAATTCGAGTCTAAATCATGGTATGTCCTTATAAAAAGGAAAACTCATTGGAAAGTTTAAGAAAATGAGAACAGAAATAGTCGGGCAATCAGGGACGAGCGTAAGTTGTATTCTCACACTCAAGGTGACATATGACTAAAGAGAAAGGATGAAAATGAGAATAGAATACTGAATTAAGATAAGGAATGAAGAGTGAAGGATTTTTAAAAGCGTTGGACAATGTCATATTGTCTAAGAGAAGGATATATATATATATATATATATATATATATATATATATATTTCAAACAATAATAAGCTTAGAAATGAAACCAAGAGTGAAGTTCATGACCCTTCTCATACCGCCCAACGGTAGCATTAAGAGATATTATGATTTACGAGAAAAGTTAGATAGTAAGGAATAAAATGAGATATAACCATATTGTCGGCGATGTCTAGGTTATCAACAAGTGAAGGCATTGTATCAATGACCTTATAAGAGATTATAATCTCTAGAAATACACGAATGAAAATGGAATGACATAGAAATGGATTTTATGACGGATTTTGCCAAAGTCGTAAAGAAGTCGCACTACTATATGGGTAGTAGTGGATTGACTCACCAAATATGTTCATCTCACCTATTCGGATGACTCGTAGATCGATAAGTTAGCTTAGTCGTACATAAAGGAAATCATATATTTACAAGAGGATACCAAAACCTATCGTTTGGATAGAGACTCAAGTTTACCTCTAGATTTTGAACTAACTCACTAAAAGGAGTTAGACACGAGATTGAACCTTAACATAAATGTCCACTCACGGATAGATGGGCGGTTAAAAGGACAATGTGGACGTTTAAACTACGATAGAACATTAATGTTAAATCAAGGTACAAGTGGGAACGTATTGTACCACTTGTTAAGTTCACGTACGACCATAGCTGTCAAGCAACGATCAATATAGCCTTATGAGGCATTATGTGGAAAGAAGTATCGACCACCACTTTATTGTAATAAAGTAGGTGAGAGAAGGTATAAGGTCCTGACATCGTAAATGAAACGATTAAGATATTTGCCAAATGAGGCAAAGAATAAGAAAAGCTCAGGACAGACAAAAGTCTTACGCTGATACGCGTAAATTTAAACTGCATTTTTAAATGCGGAATTAAAGTTTCTTAAGATTTCTCCATCTAGGAAAATTATAAGATTCAGATACGAAGAATGTAGAGATCACGTTTTATAGGACCTTATGAGATCCTAGTAATGATAGGCCCAGTAGCCTATAGATTGATACTTCCAACAAATTTGGGGAATGTACGTAATGTTTTCCACGTGTCACAGTTAAGGAAATACGAAAATGACCCAATTCACGTAAACCATCATGATGACGTGATCTTTAACTCAGATGAGTTGTGATGAAAATCTACGACCATTTTGATCGTACGATTCAACGATTAAAGAATCAAATTTGGGTCTTTAATAAAAGTCGATGGAGAAACCATGGACAAAAGAAAATCACGTGGAAAATTTAAGATATTATGATGTTAAGATACCCCATACTTTATGAGGTATGCAAATTTTGGGACGAAATTTCTTTGATTCGACACATTGCACTCTTGGGGTTGTTGGATCCATGGGATCTAATATTCGAGTTCCATGTTCCAAAGAGTAATATCCCGAAGAAAATGCTAATTACGATATTTAAAATTAAGTAAATTAGGGTTTCATGAAATAATTGAATTAGTAATTTATCGAATAATGATTTCGATTAATTACGAAGTAATGAATTCCTATTTTATATTCAATAAGGATTGTGAATTAAGGAATATAAATATATCAAATGTTTCGGCAGTAATATTTTAACGTCGATTAAGTATCGATAGTTAAAATTTCGTAAAATTTTCTAAGTGACGAAGCTTAGAATTAAATTACATTATTAATGGAATAATTTAATAAAGTGATTACGACTTTATTACGACCATTTTGAGATGAGTCGATAATTAACGTTTTGAGACGTTTCAAACGTTAACATTTAGAGATGAATAGAAAAATGAGTTTAATGATCAAGGAATTATAGTATTTAAATTCCTATGATTATTATATGTAATTAGAGTATTATTTAGCATTAAGATAATGCTAGAACATTAAGATTAATTATTGGACAAGTTTAGAATTTTGAAAACCCTAATTAGAAAATTAGGGTTTCTCACATGAAATGATACTAATAATTTTTCCTATGATATAATTTATCATCTAAAACATATATTATGATATATATCTATAAATAGCATTAAAATAAAATATATATCCATTACAAAATGAAAATGCCGTGACCTATTGATGTGTACCAAAGTTGAAGTGAATTTGTTTTTGTCTTACTATGTTATGTGATCAAATGAATTAAGTAGGATATTTTGTACACTCTAACCAAGTAAATCAAGTAGGAATCAAGTGGATGTCTTAACAACTTGAAAGAGCCGTGTAACATGGTTTAAATTAAAGGTGAGAAGAAATTTATGAACTCTTGGATTTGATGTTGATATATATTTTGTGTAAGACTTTTAAAAAGGTATCTCCTTGTGTTAAATGGAAACCGGCAGAGTGAAGACGGCACCTACACAAAAGCAAAGATGATTCATCTTGTTTCATTAAATGTGCTTTTACTATGATGATATATATTAATTGATGAGTAAATAAAGAAGGAATACAAATTTTGCTTGCAATATTGTGAGTGTTGATCGAATGAGTAATGTTCAAGGTGGAAGTGTAGATGTTTGTTCCATTTAATTAATTAATATTGATAAATAAACTATTTAGCTTGACATTGTGGACTTTTGAGGTAGGAAATTTTTAAGAACTCTTTTGATGACATAAATGTGTGTGTGTGATCTAAAGTTGAGGATTGTGGTTCCATTCGATTCATGGTGTAAGGAAGCATTTACTAATGTGATGTATTATGGAGTGACTCACCAAGTAAATCAATTGTCTTGCAAATGGTTGTGTATGTACCGAGATTTGTGAGTGAATTGTGTTTAATTAGTTTTATTACTTTAAGTGTTTAAGTGATGGACATTACATCAAACCAACACACTTTTCTTCTCCCAAACCACAAACTGCCGAGAGCTCATTTGAGAGGAAAGTTTGAGTGTTCTTCATTTTCTTAGCCAAATCCTTGATATTAAACCCTTGTGCACTAAATCGACACCGGTAAAAAGGTTAGGATTTGAATGAGCTTTTATTATACGTTAAGATTTTTGATTTCCAACCGTTCGATTTTAAATTATATGCTTATGTTTTTAAGGAGAAAAATAGAATAAATTATGTTAACATGTTTGTTGTTCTTTAAATATGCTTAGTATGTAATTATAAGCATATGTATTGTATTAAATCAAAGGCTAAGCATGTTATGATTTTCTATGATGATCGAAAATTACTAGAGTTGAATTGATGATGGATTAATGATATATGATAGCCAAAGAGCTTATAGTGATTATTTGGAAATCATATGAAATAAAATGATATTGCCGAAAATTTGAGGAATTTATATGTTATAAGTAATTAATGTTTAAGTGATATTATTGATCTAGGGTCTTGATTAAGTCTATATGGAATTACTAAATTTTTAGGAATTGGTATTGTTAAAATTTTGATTATGGCGAGAGTTTTAGGAAATGGATACATGATGTGTAAGTTGAAAATATTGAATATTATGCTAGATTAATGTTATATGATAGTATTTGAGGCATTGTGTAATTTTGTAGGATTTTTAGAAAATTGTTTGGTTATGTTTGGAGAATAACCGTGAACTTTGGAAATGGGTTGGTGATGCCCAAATTTTCTATAGTTAATGTTAATACACATTAGTGATCCTATGATAATATAGTATACTATATGAATTTAGAAGAATTTTGAAAGATGATAGAAATTTTAAAGCTTAAAAGCCGTGAGCTTTGAATGTTTATATTAAGATTTTAATTCCTTAATATCAAGAGAAATAATACATTATATGTCTAGAAATTATTTTAGACATATTAAGAATTTATGAGATTTTGTAAACATAGTATACTATGTTTACGGCGAAACGTTATATTAAATAACGTTAGAAATGAAAAATAATGTTTAATGAATAAGTTAATTAATATTAAAGAAAATATTAATAAAGTTTATCGATTTGCGTGAAAAATCGAAATTAGGACTTTATGAAAAGAAATCGATTGAAAATCGATTTATATTGAAATTAGATATCAAGTATGTGAATTATTAAAAGTTTATTAAGAAAAGTCAAAATTGTTGACTTTTGATTTAACGTATAAAATCGTTCAATAAATACACTAATACGTGTAAAGCGTATTAAGTATATAAGAAAATCTCCTTGGTGAGAAAAGATTTCATAATTGAAATCTTTATATCGAAAAACGTTAGAATCGTTGAGCGTTTAACCTAAAGGTTAAAATGAAATAGTTAAACATATCTCGTCTCTATCGAAATCTGAGAAATGTTTAGTTAAGATCTGTGATTGAGCGGCGTATTAAATTAGTTAAGGAATTCAAATTATTATAGTATAAGTTATCAAAGTTTATTTTAAACTTTGAAAATCTCAACGTGACCGACATCTTGAAATCGTTTTACGTAAAGGTGAGACAGCGGATGCGATCGTTGGCGTAAAAGGAAAACAAATTAAGAAAGCTTATGTACCAGGTGGGCTTCTTTTCTTATACTCAAGGATAAAATACTCTATTTATGATGCTTTCTTCGAAATGAAAAGTAATTATTTATGATGCTCTCTTTTGAGAAATGATTATGAAATGATGATGAAATTACCTGCCCAAAATATTTATGTTTTATGTATGTATCCTATCCATGAATGAATGAATGATGAATGTTGTTGGGTCGCTCCCAACTTATGAATGAAATCGATATCGGATCTATGCCGGAAGGCTTATACCTAGCTAGGATTAACGTGTACACCTAATGGTATTGTGTCTTTGTAAGGACAATTCACGGCCGGTCACAGCGACGTAGATAGAGGCCTCCTTCTACGGCGTAATGATAATGTTATGATGAAATGAAAGGGATATGGATCATACATACAAGGAAAATGCCTGGCCAGGCGAACGTTTATGAAAATGATGAAAATGTTTAGTAAGCACAAGGCCTTTTAAATAAAACCCTTGTGTCTTACCATAATGGGGTAGTGTAATTTAAAGATGATAAAATGTTTTTGACATGAGTCCACTGAGTGCATTCTTGTACTCTCACCGCATATTGTTTTTAAATGTGCGATTGAGTGAGTGATGCGATGGGAAGGTGTTGAGCAATAGGAATGTTGTCGCTGAAAAGTTTATACCTTGATAGTACATCGTCATATGTACATATCACATGTTTTCCGCTGCAAGAACATAAGTTATGTAGTAAAGTCCAAAAACATACTTGATATATGTACTACAGTTTAATGTTAAATGGTCTCCCTGTTTATTCATCCCTGTTTGGAGTAATAATCCCTACTAAATCGTACTTAGGATTTAGGGCTGTTACAGAGTGGTATCAGAACGGTTCGCTCTTTGAACCCAAATTTTCCTTTGAGGTTAAGTCTAGATTGAGTCACTAGACTTCTGAAGGTCAGCTGACAATGCTCAACACTCCATCACATCAAGCTCAACCGAAATGAAGTAAATGATTCCTTTTCAAAATTTTGAAATGAAAAGTTGAAAGAGAAAAAGGATCGAGATGATTTTTTTTTTTTTCAAATGAATGAAAAATATGAAAGATGAATGATATGAAATGGAAGTTATAAATAATGTTGAGAATGGAAGTTATGCAAAGTGATCAAGTTAGAAATGAATGCTTATGATTGATAATGGGCAAAATGTGCGAGAATGAAATGTTGAAATTGCAAAATTCAAGTAATACATGCATTCAATAAGTATGTTATGAAATTGAACAAAATTTTCAAGTTTTCATAACCAAATTCGTTCAAATTTCAAGATTATGTATAATGAATGAATATGCTTGAAATGAACGTGAATGGCCAAAGTTGGAATGATGAATTCTTCGAAATTCAAAGAAATGTGCATGTATAAATGAACTATGTTTTCATTATTTGAAACTTTAGTTTCAAATCTCAAGAGTTATTATGACAAATGATATGTCATCTCAAGAAAAACATAGACGATATAAGAAGCATGATCACGTATTGCAAAAGAACATAGAAGTACGAACTTCATTCCCTTACAAGAACAAAAGAACGACATGAAGAACGAAAGTAAAGTTAGACTCGAGCTTGGAAGGCAAAAGACGAATGTGAAAATGTGCGACTTCGACTTCCACCTCGGCATGTGCGACTTCGACTTCGACCTCGGCATGTGCGACTTCGACCTCGGCATGTGCGACCTCGACTTCGACCTAGGCATGTGCGACCTCGACTTCGACCTCGGCATGTGTGACCTCGACTTCAATCTCGGCATGTGCGATCTCGACTTCCACTTCGGCATGTGCGACTGTCGACTTTGACTTTGGAAATTTATAACATCGATTTTGGCATCGTCGACCTTGGTAGCCTGTACTACCTCGGCATCGGCAACGGCATGCACGACTTCGGTGTCGGCATCGTTTACGACCTCGGCGCGAACGCGTGGAAATTTTTCTGCACTGCGCAGTGATTTTGTTTTGGCTCGTTCTCGTTCGTTTGAACTCCGATTTACGTATGGTTTTCGCCTACGTGCCCCTAATGCACTTTACTTTATTTCTTATGAAGGACCAAATCCTTGATTCTTACTCCAGAATTTACGAGAATCAGTTGAAGCTAGTTCTATGATTTGTATAGAGTGAGAACATTATAGTATGATAAGAATCTTAGAATGTTACTAAGAAAGTAAGATTTCCAGTAATACAAGTAGAGCCATGACTTACATGAGAACCTTTGTTGATGACCTATTACGAGTATACAAGGTTTCAAATTATATTCATTTCCCAATTTACGTCATTGAGTTTAACTACATGACTAGTTTCAATTGAGAAATCATTTGAATTTCTCACTTTTTTCAAGAAAATTTACAACTGAAACCTTATAAAGTGTCCTTTGAAACCAAGCCTTGTGTGAGAAAATAATTGTGACGTGGTCCAGCACCCATATGACCAAAGAAATCTCGGTAGTCGTCATTACGGTCTTGGACCTAGATCCTAATTATTCGGTATACATAACATATGGATTCAAATTGTAAAATTTGTTATCTTGGATTGCGAATCCATATCTCTTGTAAGTTGACGAGATGATTTCTCTTCGGTTCTTGAAACCAGTAAGTATGATAAAGGTTGACTTACCTTGTCACCTAAGTGCAAATTAGTGAAGTGATAAACCTCAGGCAAGATATAGGTTGACTTATTTCAGTCACCTAAAAGTTTCAGACTAGTAAAGTGATAGACATCAAGAAATTATGATGTAAAGGAAATCTCGATGAGACGAGATATTTTCCCTATGATACACATGGATGTGATGACCCTTGATGGGCTTTACAAAGATTGATAACAGTGAAGTTATACCTTCATATGACTGTTATGACAATAAAGTTATGAATAAGATACTCTTTAGCATTGAATGCAAGAGTAAAAGTAAAGAAAAGTATATGATATCCGTGGGATATAATTTCCCCTCACCATGTCATAACGAGAGAGAGAGAGATTACAACTTATCTTTAAGGTAGTTGTTTGTCCCTAAACCCTCGTTAGTAGGTTGGACATGTTTAAAAGAATAAAGATGCATGCAAGATATTCTTTTCAAAGAATATATATATATATATAGAAATGATAGCATCTCAGAAAATAAATCTCTCGGCTTATACCTCAATCAATGAGATTATGGTTGAGCATAATCGATTCAAGTAATTGAAACTTGGTTAAACAAGCGATAATGAGATTGAGGAATGATAATCCTTGAGATTGTGTGAGCGACTAGGATAGCCCTAGTATGTAAATCAGTATGGAGAAAATATCTCCAAAGCGAGACATGGAAATGAGATGCTTGGAATTTAAGTTATGGTGTAGAATGTACTACCTTACCAAGCCATACGATAATAATGACGGTTCTAACCCTGAATGTGAGAACCGAAGTATAACGAAAGTAACATTACTTTCAGATACCATGTTCAAGAAAAAGGAACAAAAGTCAAGAATAGCTGAAGAAACTATGAGCTATACAACTATAAGATAGCCCACGACATGATATAAGCTTCAGAGACATATGACTTCGATAAATAAGGATTTCTCTTGAAAAGAGTTTAAAGTAAGGATGTATAAGAAATATATTCCTAAGATCGATAAAGTGAAAAAGGAAATTGAATCATTCATACTGGATTAGGAATGAATGATAGTGATAGAGACATGACGATCTCTACGATAAGATTTAATTATCGAAATATCAATATCAAAGGATAGGTTGATGTAGACCTAACCACGAATGCTATTGGTAAAAGCATAGCAGATCGATACCAGAAGTATAGGGTGAATGAGGCAACGAGGAGACCATAGCAGGAACATAATGTCCCAATGGAAAGGACAATAACATATGAAATAGATGTTTACTTGAATGAGGCAGAACACCGTAGACCAAAGCCTATACTTCACAATCGAGCGAACAAAACCAAGAAGGCGATAGGGTATTAGGTGAGTATGAGTTCTTGACCATCACTTTGACTTGTTATGAGTGAGGGTTATATGTTCTAACCCAATTCTCCGCATCTTGGGTGGTGGCGATCTTGTGTGTCACGCTAGTTATCATGTCGAGTCACCTTATCCGTTTAGGATGATGGCGCCCCTTAAGGAGCTCAAAGGTTTATTGTACTAAACCCTGCGGGTTGAGTTAGCTCAAGTACAATAATAAGGTTGAGTGGTACTACTTAGGAAATGAAGTTATTAATCGTTTTAAGCGATGATTGCTATAAATGATTAATGGACGTTCGATATCTTAAATCTGAGGATTCATAATGTCTAAGTGCATGCCCGACTCAACTTCGGTAATAAAGGGGTAAGTCAGCATTTATTCTCTAGTGGCATGAATAAATGTTTATAAATTAATTTATGTTCTGGGCTGAACATAAGATAATTAATTTATTTGAGGCCCATCTTTATTCCTTGCATTTGATCCCTGGGCTGGCCCATCCAGGCCCGTTACTACAATGAAAATCGGCGCCCCCTTCCAAGCTCTCTATGGTAATGATTTTATTCTCTTTATCCTATAAGGATATTATTATATTTATGGGATATGCATGGATCCTTTCCTTATGGGATTATGGTAATGCATAATAAATATAAGGTAAGAGATAAAGTCTAGGTTAATCTTCATATTGACAAGAGCATTATTTTCAAAATACTAGGGTTATCCTTAGAGAAAATTTTAGAAATTATAGTGAGCTTGAGGGTGATTTTACGTAGTATTCTCCATAGATCGTCCTCACTCGGCGTTGGAGATTGGGCAACGGGATACTGTCGGAAGGTCAAAGCACGAGTCCGATCCGTTCGATCCGTTCATCTCGTTCCATCGACCTCTTCGGATCAAAGGTAAACACGAGAAAATCCTACGTGTTGCGATTAATTATATAGACGCATGCTAGGTTTATAATCAATGTATGGTGAATTAAATATCCAAGATGGATCCTCGGGCGAGGTTAACATATGTTTTCCTTCAATTGGTATCGGGCGAGGTTGAGAATCTTGGCTCGTTGGATTAATTCACGTTTGATTATTACGTGCGTTTAATTAATTGTGGATCATGTTCATCGTGGCTCGTTTATTGTTTTTGTTGGTTTTGTTTTACACCACGAGAAAATCCGTGGTTAGATTAGATTTTTTGTAAATCTTATCGTAAAGAAGAACGAGCGAAAGAGCGAAGAACGAAACGACGGAAAACAGCAGTCTCGGCGATCCTGCGGCGGTTTCGCGGCGGCGTCGCGATCGCGAGGCGATCGCTAGGGCCGCGGGCGACGGGCGTGCGTTCTCGCGCGATTTCCTGGCGCCTGGCGGCGAGCTTCATGATCGCGAGATTACCCGCGAGGCAACGCGCCGTGCGAGCTAGCGGGCGGCAGGCGGGCGCTTCGCCGCGAAACCCGGTGCCATGAGGTGACTCGCGATCGCGAAGTTTCGCCGCAAGGCGCACGTTCGCGCTTGGGCGTGGCGCGCACGCGTGCTCGGCGGGTCGCGGTCGCATTAGCGATCGCGGTAGCCCGAGCGAACACAGCGGGCGGGCGGCGCCTGGTAGTGCCGGGGCGGTCCGCTTTCGCCAGCCGGCCTGATGTATTGGGCCGACCCGCCCGGACCATTTTCAAGCCCAACCAGATTTTCCGATCCGTGCCCGCACGCGAGGCCATTTGTTGAATCCGTCCGTGCCGCGCACGCGAGGCCCGTTTTCAAGTTTTAATTATGTACTTTGTATATCTATGTAATAGATTAGATATAAATGTGCGAGTTTCACGATTGGGCGCGATGAGCGTTTATTTTATTTTATCGTTCATATGCATGTCGTGGATGTTTAAATTATGCAGTAGCATGCTATGTATGTTTATATTACGTTGACAAACCTTTAAGTGTTTTACGTAATTGGATGCGCATAGTAAACATGCTAGGTTTATCGCGTTTATCAAGCATATTTTAGAATTACTGCGAGCATGTTTTACATGTTGAGTTCTATAGAAAAGCATGCTAGATTACGTGATCTGCATGGACAAACCTTTTGAATAAAAGACTAAGCAAACAACCCGACAAATTATTTTTTCAAATTAAAATGTCAGAGACCTCCACTTTTGATCTCTAAACAAAGTGAGGCGACCGTGAGTGGCGATCCACCCGCGTGGTTTGCTTGCACCGATTATCATAAGTTTGTTAGATGAGATTTCTAAATAAAACTTTTAAATCTATTGAGAAGTGGGAGTTTCATGTGTAGCGCCCACAGCGTGGCACATGTGCGATTTTCATAAGTTCTCTTGAGATAGATACAAAAGAGATAACAAAAGAATTTGAATTGGGCGGTATGGTCCGAGTGAGTATACCAATTCTAAAATTCATTTTCACCGTTAAAATTGTGGTCGATGCTTAGACATCACCTCAAGTACAACTTCCGAAGTCCCTTCTTGCGATAGTGATGTGGTCTAGTAAGGTCCAATCGTTAATTTCATTTGTCATAAGGATAAGTTGACATGGTTTGAAATTAAACGACTAAAGGTATATTTTAGTGCAGTGGGGGTTCATGTGTGGCGATCACACGCGTGGCTTGCATATGGGATTCTCAAGTATTCGATTCGGTTTCATTAATATTGTTTTATCAAAGGTTACAATATTATTGTTACTTAATTATATCGATCGTATGCTTATGTGTTTACATTATCGCTTCAGATATGTCTCTTACGCCGATTATCAATATGCTCGCACAAAATCCGTTATCGGTCCAAATTTTATCGAGTGGAAACAAAACATGGAATATGTTCTTATCATTGAAGAACACATGTTTGTTCTCACTACTCTAAACCCGATGCCTTATCGACGATCGACTAATGAGCAATGCGAGTCAAGCTGACTTTGGAATAAGTCAAACAATATGGCTAAATGCTATATGATGACTACGATGTCCAAAGGCTTGCAGTGCGATATCGATCGATGGTGACGCGACCGATATTTGGTGAGTCTCGAGGTAAGTTTGGGCGATCGGATCGGACGATCGCTTCCACACAATGAGAGAAATCTTGGCGTGTAAGATGGAAGAAGGAAGTTCGGTCCATGAACATGTCTCCCACATGACTCATCTCATGGATAGTCTTGATCGGTTGGGAGGAGGTATTGACGGCGAGCGAGGTCGATATCATCCTCAATACTGCGCCTAAGTCTTTGAGAACTTTCGCGTAAATGCGATCATGAGCAAGACCGAGTTTACACTTAGTCGGTTGCTTAATGATCTCGTGGTGCAAAAGGAGTTATGGGAAAAGGAGCACATGCTCTTGCTAGCACATCTAAGGGCCCAAAATTTTCGTTGCAAAATGGAAATAGAAAAAGGGGTACAAAGGTGGAAGAGGCGAGGCAAATAGTGGGAGTAATAGGAACAAGAACATGGTTGCCACGGGAGGCAGAAGCGAAGGAGAAGCAAGTGCTTCAAGTGCGATGGGCGGGCGTTGGAGGCCAAGTGCCCTATGCTCAAGGCTCAAGTCGCCGTTTGCTTTAATGTGAAACATGTTTAGCGACTTGTTCTACCCATTCTTGGGTAGTAGATCTGGTATAATGATCATGTTTGTTACACCTTGCGGAGTTCTGCGGACAAGGGAGGCTGTTTGATGGCGAGATAACGATCTCCATGGACAGCGCGCAAAAGTCGAGGCCGTTGCGGTTGGAGATGTTACTTTATGTTTGAAAGCAGCTTTAGTTTTAAAGGCGTTTATATGTGCGGATTTTCGTAGGAACCTTGTTTCATTTGAAATTATTTTCTAATGGATATTACATTATTTTGATAGTGGTGTTTCTATCATAAGAAATGACGAAGTTATACGTGTTGGCATGTTATATAATTCGTTTATACTATTTACGCCAAACATAATACCTATAACTATGTTGCATCTTCTTGAACCCTAAAAAGAAAGTTTTCTTAGAAGATGACTCTACTTTCTCTCGGCATCTTAGATTAGGTCACATCAATCTAAATAGGATCAAAGGCGGCTAAGAATGGGCGTTGGGTAATCTCACGGTTACTCAGGTGCCCGATCTGCGAATCTGTATAGAAGGTAAGATGTCGACCGGACCTTCAAAGCGAAGGTTATAGAGCCAAAGAAATGTTGGAGTTAGTCCATTCGACCTGTGGACCGATGTCCACACAAGCTCGTGGAGAATGCAGTATTTTGTCACTTTCATTGTGATTACTCAAGAATGCGGATACATATACCGCTTCTTCGCAAGTCCGAATGCTTTTTGAAATTCAAAGAGTTTAAGGCGGAAGTGAAGACGAAGCTAGGTAAGAGTATCAAGTCCTGCGATCTGATCGCGGTGGCGAATACCTCGAGAACGAGTTTATGGACTATCTAGTGAAGTGTAGGATTACATCCCAACAAGCACTTCACCGGGCACACCACAAAGAAAATGGTGTGTCGAGGCGAAGAAATAGGACTCTTTGGAAATGGTTAGATCTATGATGAGTTATGCTACATTGCTATTTCGTTTCGGGGTATGCCTTAGAAGCGGCGGCATACTTGCTAAATCTAGTACCTTCAAGTCGATCGAAAGACCCTTTCGAGTTGTGGTTTGGGCGTAAGCTAGTTTAAACCACATAAAGATATGGGCGATCCAAAGACATGTCTTTGAACAAGAAACAGACAAGTTGGAGGCTAGATCCGACGCAAGGTGTTTATTGGCTATCCTAGAGGAGCGAAGGTGGTTTATTCTATAGTCCTAAGGATCGAAGGTCATTATTAGCACTAATGCCCGATTCTTAGAAGAGGATTATATGAAAATCATAAGTCCAAAGTTGAAATCATTCTTCAAGAATTAGAAGATGATTGTATTCCACCACCGAATTAGGCGAAAGTGCAGATGTCGAGTCTAGTGGGAGGATCGACACCAGATACTTGAGAAATTGAAGTGGGTCGAGTTCCACGGAGATACCGAGCCGTGCATAAGTGGTACCTACCCGAGAAGTTGTGCAAGATGAGAACCACAGTTTACGCACCCACCGTTGCCATTGTGCTGTGAGAACCTCGTCGTAGTGGGAGGTTGTTCGTCAACCGAGCGATTTATGTTAGTGGGTGAATCTTGGTTTAGTCGGAGGCGAGCAGACAATAATCGACCCATGGACATCTGAGGAGGCGATCTGAGATATTGATGCAAGATCATGGCACACCGTATGGACTTAGAAATGGAGTCCATAGCGGCTATGGATGTATATGAAAAGACACCTCTACCGGATGGCAAGGAAGGCATAGGTAGTAAGTGGATATACAAGAGGAAGAGAGATTCCGATGGAGGTTTCGAGCCAAAGCCGAGCTTGTGGCGAAAGGTACACTCAGATTGAGGGCATCGATTTGATGAGACCTTTTCGCTGTAGCAATGCTCAAGTCCATCGAAATTCTTCTAGCCATAGCAGCCCACTTGAACCTAGAGGTTTGGCAAATGGATGTTAAAACCGCTTTTCTAAGCGGTTACCTTGAGGAAGGTAGAGACATCTATATGCGACAAACTGAAGGTTATGTGGTAAAGGGTGAAGAGCATCTAGTAAGGAAGCTTAAGAAGTCCATTTATGGACTTAAGCGAACCTCCGATCATGGAACTTACGCTTTGGCGAGGTAGTAAAGTCCTATGGATTTACCCAGTTGCTAGCGAGTTGTGTGTCTCGGTTAGATGTCAGCGGTGATGTGGTATTTCTTGCACTTTATGTAGATGACATCGCTTCTAGTTGGCAACAACGTGAAGTCATATCGAGGCGTAAAATTGGCTATCCGATCGGTTTCAAATGAAAGACTTAGGAGATCGGCGTACATTCTTGGGATCAATGTTTACCAAGATCGCATGAAGAAAATTTTGAGCTTATCTCGGGCGTCTTACATTGATCTTGTGATTACTCGTTTTAGTATGCGAGACCTTGAGAAAGGATTGCTACCTTTGGACATGGCGTTCCTTTATCTAAAACCAGATCTCCTATGATTACAAAGGAGATAGAGGAAATGAGACAAGTTCATACGCTTGAGTCGTAGGAAGTCTCATGTCTGTAATGCTATGCACGAGGCCCGATATACGCTATCACGGTAGGCATAGTAGCTGAATATCGATCTAACACAGACAACTCATTGGCTAGATGATGGCATATACTCAAGTACGAAAATGTCTCGAGATTATGAGGCTTGTTTACCATGCAGATAGTCTAATGCCTTTGGGTTATCTGATTTCGGATTTCAAGTGACCGTGCACTACAAAATTTTGGTTTATAGACCACGAGGAATCTCCATTATACATTACGAAAACCCATTTGTCTGTCGGTATAGTCTATTAGGGTTGGCTATAGACCACGAGAAATCCCGTCGTCTATCACAATATGAACAGCGGAAAATCACCGTGGTCTATCATGTTATAAACGACAGGGCCATATAATATACCATGGATATTCCCTTTGTCTATAGCATCATGAATGACGTGGGTTTACCGTTGTCTATGTTATTATAACAACGGTGTTCTAACTTTATACAATGGTTAAACCCGTTGTCTATTGTGTTTTAGACCACGGACATCCTCGTTGTCTATTGATCGGTCAGCGAAATAAATTTATTTATTTATTATATAATTCAAAATACATATTTACGTCGTTAAAAACAATAATACAAAATAGATAAAAATATATATTGTTTCATAAATAGAAATCAATGTACAATACATAAGCGTTATATCTGGGAAAATCCTAATCAACAATTGTAGCACAACAAATATTCTCTACCTATTTAATTAAATTAGTCCACAAAACATCAATTTCACGTCTTGAACCTTTCGGGTTCACTCGGCTTTGCTCTTTTGCACCTCTGTTTGACTTGTGACTTTCCATGAGGCAGCGTTTGGGCTTATCCATTTCGGAAGAGCTACACCACCGTTTTCCACATGCGCGTAGTTGAAGCCTTTAGGATGGTCCTTTTCGATTTTACATGTTCGGACTACGGCTTTCTGCAGGGCTTTGATTTCCTGATCTTCTTGGTATGCTTGGTGGCTCCCGAGCGAGATAATGACCAGCGTTCGAGCCGGTTCAGAAGCGAGTGGGTTCGATCGGGTCATATTGAACTTAGGGGCATAGCGGTAGGTAATATCGCAAGAAGGTCTGACAACAATAAGTACATCTATAAGCACGAGTTGAGAATTTGATAATTTCTTGTTAAATCGGTGTCATACGAAAATAAATTTTTGTTTAAAAATAGAAGATTGTGGCACAACCTTCGGATAAATGGGTGACTTGCTAGCATTTCCGACCAGGAATGACCCGAGTGTGACCGACGGCCACCTATTAAGCAACATTACAATGATCGGATGCAATTGCTAGAAAGCATTAACGATGAAGTACGTTTACAACAATTTACTTGATTGCCGATTATAGCGACAAATTACAGACACTACATCAAATTTAAGCAAAAAATGGAACCATACTTGAGAGATAGGC